>CM070107.1:8023789-8336289 GCA_036178185.1 Liparis tanakae
GTACGTCCTCTGATCCCAACAAGTCTACATGAGCTCCTCACCTCCTCGTCTCCTCACCTCCTCATCTCCTCGTCTCCTCGTGACCCTGTCTCCTCATCTCCTTGTCTCCTCGTCTCCTCGAGACCTTGTCGCCTCACCTCCTTGTCTCTTCATCTCTTCGTCTCTTCGTCTCATCTCCTTGTCTCCTCACCTCCTCGTCTCCTCGTCTCCTCCAGATTTCCGCGTGGACCTCCTGTTGGACCGCTCCAAGCCCAAGGACACTAAGCGCGTCCTCTTCCTCCACAGCCAGAGCGTCACGTTCTCCAAGAACATGACGGTGTTCAACGGGAAGGCCCCGGCCTGCGAGGAGCAGAGCGTCTTCCTCAGGGTGGGCTTCACAATAAGAGCACAGGCTTCAGTCCTTCACAATAAGAGCATGGGCTTCAGCCCTTCACAATAAGAGCATCATGTCTGTCTCTGTAGCTGAACATACACACAAAGCTTCAGCCCGTCACAATAAGAGCCTCACTTCTGTCCCTCAGGACGACAGGGAGTTCCGGGATAAGATCACTCCCATCTCCGTGGTGATGGAGTACAGTCTGGACTACCAGCAGGCCGCCGACGCCACCGGGCTGCTCCCTATCCTCGACATGTCGGCTCCTTCCAACGTCACCAAGCAGGTGACCCACCTGGTTCTGACGGTTCTGACGGTTCTGACAGTTCTGACGGTTCTGGCGGTTTGGACTTCTAATATCACTTTGTTCCTCCTCCTTACCTTGCTTCCTTTCCTTCCCTCCTCCCTCCTCCATCCTCAGGCCCACATCCTGTTGGACTGTGGCGACGACAACGTCTGTAAGCCTGACCTGAGGTTGTCTGTGACCAGGTATGACATCATCAGTCTCGCAGCCAATCGGCTCTCTCCAACGAGAAGCGGGAACTTCGCCCGGCAGGCGGCGCCGTTCATCGACGCGTCAACGCTGACGTTCTCCTCGTGTTCTCGTGTTCCTCAGCGACCGCGAGCAGATCTTCATTGGAGACGACAACGCTCTGAATCTGGAGATCAGCGCGGAGAACCGAGGAGAGGGCGCCTACGAGGCGGAGCTGCACGTGTTCCTGCCGCAGCAGGCGGACTTCACTGGGCTGAGCCGCCGCAGCCAGGTGGGTTGTGCTGGGGACGGGTTCCTTATGGTTCTGCTGGGGGACCGGAACCACATAAACTTCATTCAATAGATAATGTTCATCAGTAAGAGAACAAGGGGAGAACATGTGTTTATGTCCCTGAGTCAGGGAGAGACGTGTGAGGGTAACGGTGAGGGTGATGAAGATGATGATGAAGATGGTGAGTGTGATGGTGATGAAGAGTTCTGTTTTCTGTGTTCCTCCTCAGACCCTCAGCAGGTTGTCCTGCGCTTACAAGAAGGAGAACCAGACCAAGATGGTGGTCTGTGACCTGGGGAACCCCATGAAGGGAGGAACCAAGGTCAGTGAAGGCACCACGACCCATGATGCATCAGGGTATACTGACCACGTCCCATGATGCATCAAGGTATATTGACCACATCCCATGATGCATCAGGGTATACCGACCACGTCCCATGATGCATCAGGGTATACCGACCACATCCCATCATGCATCAGGGTATACTGACCACGTCCCATGATGCATCAGCGTATACCGACCACGTCCCATGATGCATCAGGGTATACCGACCACATCCCATCATGCATCAGGGTATACTGACCACGTCCCATGATGCATCAGCGTATACCGACCACGTCCCATGATGCATCAGCGTATACCGACCACGTCCGATGATGCATCAGCGTATACCGACCACGTCCGATGATGCATCAGCGTATACCGACCACGTCCGATGATGCATCAGCGTATACCGACCACGTCCCATGATGCATCATGGAACCTCATTTTATCCACCACGCTCCTCCCCGTCTCCTGCTGCTCTCTGATTGGCCCTCTGCCTGTGTTGCTTCGCTGTGATTGGCCAGGTGCTGGCGGTGCTGGGCTTCAGCGTGCACCAGCTGTCGGAGGAGGACACCTCGGTGAAGTTTGACCTGCAGATGGTCAGGTGGGTCCAGAGAGTCGCAAAGCATTTTTGGAGCTGTAGTGATAAAGCTTTATATATATATATATATATATATATATATATATATATATATAAATGTGAATGGTGCAGCAGCTCCCCCTGGTGGCGATTCTCTCCTGTAACGTTCTTGTTTTATTTGTTTCAGCTCTAATCAGTTCGACAACACGAGTCGTCTCATCTCCAGCGTCACAAAGCTGGCTGTACGCGCTGAGATATCCTTGAGAGGGTAACACACACACACACACACACACACAGAACCACACAGACACACACACACATACACACAGAGAAATACACACACACACACACAGAAACACACACACACACAGACAGAAACACACACACAGAAACACACAGAGAAACACACAGACACAGAGACACACACTCTTTATAACCCTTTGTCGCTCTGTGTGTGTGTGTGTGTGTGTGTGTGTGTGTGTGTGTGTGTGTGTGTGTGTGTGTGTGTGTGTGTGGGTGTGGGTGTGTGTCCAGGACGTCGTCTCCAGGTCAGGTTCTGCTCCCCATCTCCAACTGGAGGCCTCAGGACCCTCCGGTGGTGGGAGACGACATCGGGCCTCAGATCGTCCACGTCTACGAGGTACACACACACACACACACACACACACACACACACACACACACACACACACACACACCCACACACACACCGTAACTCAACATGAGGTTGTGGTCCCAGCTGCTGAACAGGGGTCCCAGCACCATCAGCAAGGCGTCTCTGGAGGTGGACTGGCCCTACCAGTACCACAACGGCTCGCTGCTCTACATCACGCGCTTCGACACCGACGGGCCGATCAACTGCACCACGGACATCGAGATCAACCCGCTCAACGTGACCACGGTGAGGAGGCCACTCCCCCAACGCCGCCACGGGGAGGAGGCCACTCCCCCAACGCCGCTTCGGGGTCCGCTCAACAACAGGGGTGCTGGAGTTCTCTGAACAACGTGTGTGTGTGTGTGTGTGTGTGTGTGTGTGTGTGTGTGTTAGAACCCGCTGTCCTCAGGGAAGAACACCAGCGGGGTTCCACCCAGAGAACGAGAGACGGAGGGACGGAACCGAAACCATGTCCGCAAGAGAGACCTGGAGTCCAGAGACGCTCAGAACGACCTGCAGACACTGGTACACACACACACACACACACGCACACACACAGACGCACACACACACATACACACACCTTGTAGCTTCACCTGATATATTAACATCAGATCATAACATTCAGTCAATGATAACGATAGATTATTATTAATAATGAGGTGTGTGTCTGTGTGTGTCTGTGTTTGTGCGTGTGTGTGTGCGTGTGTGTGTGTGTGTGTGTGTGTGTGTGTGTGTGTGTGTGTGTGTGTGTGTGTGTGTGTGTGTGTGTGTGTGTGTGTGTGTAGGACTGCACTACAGCTGACTGTCTGCGTATCAGATGTCAGGTCGGTCGTCTGGAGAGGAGGAAGAATGCCATCCTCTTCATCTACTCACGGCTGGCCGTCAACAACTTCCTGAGGGTACGCACGTTCTACGTTCTACGTCACGTTCTACACTCGGTTCCTCTCACGTTGCTCTGAATGTTTCTCTGTGCAGACGGAGAACCAGAATCGCTCGTACGTGGTGCGTTCCACAGTTTCCTTCAGCGTCATCGAGATGCCGTACAAGAACCTGGTGTCAGAGCTCCCGTCTAACAGCACCACGGTAAGACTCATCACCTAGAACCAGAACCAACAGAGCAGGAGAACACGTGACCCGTAGAACATGTGACCAGTAGAACATGTGACCAGTAGAACATGTGACCGGTAGAACATGTGACCAGGAGAACACATGACCAGGAGAACATGCGACCAGGAGAACATGTGACCAGTAGAACATGTGACCAGTAGAACATGTGACTGGTAGAACATGTGATCAGGAGAACACATGCCCAGCCCAGGAGAACATGTGACCAGGAGAACATGCGACCAGTAGAACATGTGATCAGAAGAACACATGACCAGGAGAACATGCGACCAGTAGAACATGTGATCAGAAGAACATGTGACCAGTAGAACATGTGACCGGTAGAACATGTGACCGGTAGAACATGTGACCAGGAGAACATGTGATCTTGATGTTTCTCTGATCATGTGACTTTTTAAACAACCAATCAGTGTTTAGACCGACAGGAGAGCTAGTAACGTTAGCTAGTGACGTTAGCAGATCCGCTAACGGAGAACCAGCAGAGGTTCACTTCAGTTACATGATGATGCGTTCAGGCTCTGCTCAGTGAACATTAGTATCAAGGTAGATGATAAGGTTCTCGTGGTGCGTTCAGGCTCCGCTCAGTGAACATTGTGTGTGCAGGTGAGTGTGTCCGTGGTGTGGGTGGCCGACGCCCCCCCGCCGGTCCCCGGGTGGGTCGTGGCGCTGGCCGTGCTCGCCGGTCTTCTTCTGCTGGCGCTGCTCATCTTCGTCATGTACAAGGTGAGTGCTCCGCCTCACTCAGTCTCTTCTGATACTCTGATGAATATTTCATTCTTCATAAATAAACACAGTTTGTTGGAAATGATTGGCGCTCATGTCGGCTGCAGGGAGAGGTGCATTGTGGGTAATGTAGGCAGCAGGTTTCCACAAGGAAGTGATGTTTAAACTCCTCCCCCTCCGTCTACTGTGAAAAAACACTGAATACCTTCATCGTGTAGAAACATATGTATAACTCTTCTTCCTCTGCGCCTCCAGATGGGGTTCTTCAAGAGGGTCCGCCCCCCCCAGGAGGACTGCACCGAGAAGGAGCAGCTGCAGCCCGAGGAGAACGGCAACACGGACGCCTAAAGAAAGAGAGAGAGAGTCCCCCCCCAGGAGGAGACGCGTCCTGGGTTTTATTTTACTAATCACGTTTGAGCCTCCGATCAATAACCAGCTTTATGGATACGATGCTACGGGCTAGCTTAGCTTAGCTTAGCGTAGCATGGAGGCTCGGTGCCGATTGAACCGTCGAGTTTGAGGAGTTTAAATATTTATTGTTCACGCTCCGGTCCGAACTTAAACTGATGGATGAACTAAAAGTCCACAACTGCTGAGATTGTTGTTATTTTGTTTTGTTGTTTTATTATTTTTATTTTTATTGTTTTTAATCGAACACTGTTTTCTGGACCAATTCAAACTGTAGTTTCACCTGTGATGCGTTCAGGCTCTGGTGCGTTCAGGTTCTGATCTGGGATCAGATCCTGGTCCTCGAGGAGCTTCGTCGTCTTCCTGTTTGATGTAAACGAACGTGATCAATAAAAGGGGGCGGAGCCTTCAGATGAATAGACAATACAACATCTACTGAGAAGAAAGGCTATTAAATACACTTTGGGATTGTGGGTAATAATAAATAATCAATAATCTCAGCCTTCTGAAAACGATTACCAACTAAGAGAAAAGGAATCGGCTGATAGAGTTTCTGATGTTCTTATGTGACAGTAATATATGTGCTCCATATACTCTCTTTGCTTTGTGTGTGTGTGTGTGTGGTGGGGGAGGGGGTGATTGTAGGTGTGGGGGGGGGGTATGTTTACATATTTTCTACCTGAGTCCGGTTCATTTCAACGGTTCGACGCAATGTGACGAGTTAAGCCCCGCCCCCTGAATAGTGACATCCAATCACAGCTCAGCTGGCTATCTTCCCCGTGTCCATGGTTTTGCCCATATTGGGTTGGCGTCATGACTTCAGATATAATATAATCAACACAAACCACTCCACAGGAATTTGTTTACTTGATGTTTGTCGTCCTCTGAACCAGAACCAGGAGAACCAGAACCAGGACCAGGTTCTGCTGGAGTTAAACTTGTGTTGTTATGGCAACGAGTCGACACAAACACGCCTTTTCTTTTTTATTCTGTTCTCATGAACATAAAGACAAACTAATAAATGTAAATGTAACGCTTCAGATTACCCCCCCCCCCCCCCCCCCCCCCAGTGCTTCTGATTGGCCGGTACGAACATGGGTTAATTGAACATGGTTTGATTGAACATTGGGTTAATTGAACATATGTTAATTGAACATGGTGTAATTGAACATGAGTTCATTGAACATGGGTTAATTGAACATTTGGTTAATTGAACATGAGTTCATTGAACATGGGTTAATTGAACATTGGGTTAATTGAACATGGGTTAATTGAACATGGGTTAATTGAACATGGGTTCATTGAACATGGGTTCATTGAACATGGTTCATTGAACATGGTTTAATTGAACATGGGTTCATTGAACATGGGTTAATTGAACATGGGTTCATTGAACATGGGTTAATTGAACATGGGTTCATTGAACATGGTTTAATTGAACATGGGTTAATTGAACATGGTTTAGTTGTCTGCAGTTCAAATGTTTACCTGAAAAAAGAATGAGACAACCGAGAGTTTTATATATAATAACTTCCTTCAGAGCTTTGAGTATTTTTGATGTTCGTATTCTTTCACCTGGAAAATGTAATAACTTTCATAAGAGATTTCACCTTTTAAACTGAAATAAACAGATTTGTTGACATTGTATTTGTTATGTTGTTTGTATTCTGATGCTGCTGTGACCTCATAATGAGAATATGATCATGATATTATAATTTACACGTTTACACCAAAGGAAATAAACAAACAACCACACAGATCTACTTCCTGTCCATGTACCCATGGCTCTATGGGTTCAACCCACAAAGATGTACTTCCTGTCCAGGTACCCATAGCTCTAAAGGTTCAACGCTCCACTTTCTTCAACAGAAGTTATCC
Source organism: Liparis tanakae (assembly GCA_036178185.1). Taxonomy (NCBI): domain Eukaryota; kingdom Metazoa; phylum Chordata; class Actinopteri; order Perciformes; family Liparidae; genus Liparis; species Liparis tanakae. The sequence continues at coordinate 8,030,624 of CM070107.1, forward strand.
TGAGACCTGGAGTGTTGGTGAAATCTTTATTTAGTTTTCCGACCTCCTGTCGTCCGTCAGTAAAGCGTGAGGCCTCCAGGTCCAGATTCCCTCTGATTGGTCAGAGTGTCAGCAGGCAGCTGAGGTCACTACCCGGGTCGTACTCCACCGGCGGATTTCCCCTAAAGCACACAAACGCACCGCGGTTAGCGCTGCTGCTGTCTCAGGCGTTGCCGGCGTCTCAGGGCCGCGTGGTACCTGCTGAAGAGGCGGGCCTTGGTGGTCCCCAGCAGGGAGGCCTTGTTCCCCTCCACCAGCAGCAGAGACCCCTCCCTTAGACCCTGAGGACCAATCACAGGTCATCACCACCACAACCACTTCCTGAATTACATACACAGTAGTTATCCCCAAAGGGGCGACAGACATCGATCCAATAATACTCGGAATGCCTTTACTCGTCGTTTGTTTGAGATCTTCTGTGAGAACTATAAAGGTCTTTCCAGGGAGTTGGGGTCCGAGGGTCTCACCAGGACATGTGGGGTATCGGGCTCTTCGTGGTACTGGGTGATCCTCTGCTCTCTGGTCTCCTGCGACAAAACCACAGTTCCCATAATACATTGGAGGACGTCAACAGGAAGTAGAATGTTACCAGTTTTTATTAACTATATATTTATTTACATGTTGTTGAAGTGTCTGCAAGACATTCAGAAAACCAGGAAGTTGTCTCTGTCTAAGTCTATCTCTACGTCTATATCCCTACATCTACAGGACTGTCTCAGAAAATTTTAATATTGTGATAAAGTTCTTTATTTTCTGTAATGCAATTAAAAAAAACAAAAATGTCATGCATTCTGGATTCATTACAAATCAACTGAAATATTGCAAGCCTATTATTCTTTTAATATTGCTGATTATGGCTTACAGCTCAAGAAAACTCAAATATCCTATCTCTAAATATTAGAATATTTCCTCAGACCAAGTAAGAAAAAAGATTTATAACAGCAAAACAAAATCAAACATTTGAAAATGTCCATTAATGCACTCAGTACTTGGTTGGGAATCCTTTTGCACGGATTACTGCATCAATGCGGCGTGGCATGGAGGCAATCAGCCTGTGGCATTGCTGAGGTGTTATGGATGCTTCAATAGCGGCCTTTAGCTCATTTGCATTGTTGGGTCTGGTGTCTTTCAGCTTCTTCTTCACAATACCCCACAAATTCTTTATGGGGTTCAGGTCAGGGGAATTGGCAGGCCAATGGAGGACAGTAATGCCATGGTCAGTACACCAGTTACTGGTGGTTCTGGCACTGTGGGCAGGTGCCAGATCATGCTGGAAAATGAAATCCTCATCTCCATAGAGCTTTTCAGCAGACGGAAGCATGTAGTGCTCTAAAATCTCTTGGTACACAGCTGCATTTACTCTGGACTTGATGAAACACAGTGGACCGACACCAGCAGCTGACATGGCTCCCCAAACCATCACTGACTGTGGGAACTTCACACTGGATTTCAAGCAGCTTGGATTTTGCTCCTCTCCAGCCTTTCTCCAGACTCTGGCGCCTTGACTTCCAAATGAAATACAACACTTGCTTTCGTCTGAAAAGAGGACTTTGGATCACTCTGCAACTGTCCGGTGCTTCTTTTCCAGAGCCCAAGTCAGACGCTTCTTCCGTTGTCTTGAGTTCAGAAGTGGCTTGACCATGGGAATACGGCTATTGTCGCCCATTTCCCGGACACGTCTGTGAACAGTGGCTTTTGATACCTGGACTCCAGCTTCAGTCCAATGTCTTTGAAGCTCCCCCAAATTCTGGAAGCGACTCTTTTCACAATGCTGTTAAGGCTGCGGTCATCTCTCTTGGTTGTGCAGCGTTTCCTGCCACATTTCCCCCTTCCAACAGACTTTTTGTGGATGTGCTTTGACACTGCACTCTGTGAACAGCTTGCTCTTTGAGAAATGTCTTTTTGTGTCTTACCCTCCTGATGGAGGGTGTTAATGATGGTCCTCTGGACAGCAGTCAGATCAGCAGTCTTCCCCATACTTGTGATTTAGTTTACTGAACCAAGCTGAGTGTTTTTCAAGGCTCAGGAAACCCTTGCAGGTGTTTCGAGTAAATTAGACGATTCAAGTGATTAGTTGAATACCCTACTAGTATACTTCTTCATGATATTCTAATATTTAGAGATAGGATATTTGAGTTTCTTGAGCTGTAAGCCATAATCAGCAATATTAAAATAATAAAAGGCTTGCAATATTTCAGTTGATTTGTAATGAATCCAGAATGCATGACATTTTTGTTTTTTTAAATTGCATTACAGAAAATAAAGAACTTTATCACAATATTCTAATTTTCTGAGACAGTCCTGTATATATCTCTACATCTATATCTATATCTCTACATCTATATCTATATCTCTACATCTATATCTCTACGTCTTTATCCCTACGTCTATATTTCTGTCTTTATCTCTACATCTATATGTATCTATATCTCTAAATATCTATATCCCTACATATATATCTATGTCTCTATCTCTACCTCTATCTCTATGTCTTTATCTCTCCGTCTCTATCTCTATGTCTTTGTCTTTATCTCTCCGTCTCTGTCTTTGTCTTTATCTCTCCGTCTCTATAGCTAGGTATTTGTCTGTATCTCTCCGTCTTTATCTCTATGTCTTTGTCTTTATCTCTCCGTCTCTATGTCTTTGTCTTTATCTCTCCGTCTCTATGTCTTTGTCTTTATCTCTCCGTCTCTATGTCTTTGTCTTTATCTCTCCGTCTCTATCTCTAGGTCATCGTCTCACTGTTCTGTGACGGGTTCCAGGCTGAACTTTAGAACCTTCTAGAATGTCAGACGTCAGGACTTTTCTTCATTTGCTGACGCAGCGTTTCTTCACTTGTTGAGCAACTTCCTACAAGAACGTCTGGTTTCTGACTTAACTTTATTTTATATGTACGTATATATATATATATATATATATATATATATATATATATATATATATATATATATACACATACATATATATATTATCAATCAATATAAATCAACATTAAAACTTTGTGTTGTACTACTTCCTGATGTCACAGTACTCGGTACACAGTGTTATCCGAGGTAAAGTCCTACTCTTTATGGCTGATTACAGATTGTCCATGTAGTAACGGTATGCCCCCCGCCCCCCCTTCTCACCCCCATGTGCCGGCTGCCGGGGTCGGGGTCCACGTAGTGCGGGTTGATGTTGAAGGGCACGAGGCCGATGGCGTCGAAGGCCGGCGGGAAGACGATGGGCATGTCGTTGGTGGTACTGATGCTGACTGTCGCCACGTTGGTGCCGGCGCTGGAGCCCATGTAGGGGACGCCGTCCTGGGGGGGGGAGGGCTGTATGAGTGAGTGTGTGTGTGTGATTGTGTGTTTGTGTGATGGAGTGTGTGTGTGTGTGTGTGTCTGTGTGTGTGTGTGTGTGATGGAGTGTGTGTGTGTGACTGTGTGTGAGTGAGTGTGTGTCTGTCAGTGTGTGATGGAGTGTGTGTGTGTGAGTGTGTGTGCGTGTGTGTGCGTGTGTGTGTGTGTGTGTGTGTGTGTGTGTCACCTCCAGCACCCGCCTCCTGATCTCCGTCAGCAGCTGGTTGTCATAGAGACTCTTCAGCAGCCGGAAAGTGTTTCCTCCTCCTGAAACACACGTGACCGTCCATCAAGGAGGGAGGAGGGGAAGGAAGGAGGAAAGGAGGAAGGAAAGGGGGGAAGAGGGTAAGAGAGAAGGAGGAAAGGGGGAGAGAATGAGGGAGGAAAGTAACTTGAAGGACACAAGGAGAGGTGTCCTGATGACATCATCACCTATAAAGATGGCCTCCGCCCGCCTCACGGCCTCTACTGGGTCCCCCGCCTCGTGGACCGAGTCGAGCTCATAGCCTGCAGAGAATAAACTTATTAAATATTAATATGTCATTTACTGCAGTCGGATTACAAAGGTCAGAATATAATAAGTAATAAGTAATTACTTTAAGTATTTATTATACACACATACAGACTTACACACGCACTCTCTCTCACACTCACACTCACACACACACACACACACACACTCACACTCACACGTACACTCACTCACGCACGCACGCACGCACGCTCTCACCCAGGGCCTTGAACGCGCCTCGGGCCGTGCGCGTGTACGCGTCCCGGTCGTGCAGCGCATAGGGAACGAACAGAACTCTCTTCACGTCTCTGTAACACGTGACATATTATATTCATGATTAGATATGATCATTAAATATTTAATAATATTATAATATTGTATAAACATCATCATTATTAAAACCAAACGTTGATCCTTTAATAAACATCTAAACGTGTAATTATAATATGTAATAAGAGCTGTTTGCGTTCCGACCGGTCACGTGACTACTGACACACACTGAGTTGTGCGTTCGCGTGCCTGTCCGTGCGTGCGCGTGCGTGTACCCACCTTCCGAAGAACCGGCCGACGTGCTGCTCGCAGTGCTCCAGGTAGCCGCCGCCGTGCAGCGTGGAGTTGGACACGAGCAGCAGCCTCCGCTTCATTTCGACGACAGACAACCGGAAGTCAGCAGCGGTCTGCCAGAGGCCCGTGAGCCGGGGTCAGAGTCCCGGTGAACCCGCCCCCCCGCCCCCCGTGGTGACCCCGCCCCCTGCTGTCGGCGCTCCTGTGTGCACTTTGACCTTTATTGTGACTTTACTTTAACAACTCTCTGGTCTTTTCTGTAGCAACCACTTTCGGCACAATTATTTCAGAATAAAAGCTTTAAGTTATACATTTTTAATTGCTTTTATCGTGTATTTATTTATTTGTTTACCTTTCCTAATCTACCAAATTAGTAATTTCATAATAACCAAACAATAAATCACAAGAAATAAAATACAAAAGATAAACATTATACATTGTATTGTTTTAATGTGGTTTGAATGTCATATTTAAATATATAATAAGCAATAAGCAATTATCAATATTTCGAAGATACCCCCCCCCCCCCCGAACAACATATTTTTCAGAAAGAAAAAAAAGTAATTTGTTGTTGTATTGTTACTATTTAAAATTGTATTAACAAAATATTCAGAAAGTGTTTGCTAATTGATTAATTTAAAGAACTGCTCTCAGTTTTAACAAATCATCGTTTAGGAGGTTTTATTTTCTCATCAGAGAAACAGAACAATAGTTTTGTTTGTGTTGATTTGAATGCAGTTACACGCTGAGGCCACCAGGCGGCCGCAGACCATCACACTGACCACAGAGAGTTCTGTCAACATGAAGCTTCATTTTCAATAATTAACTTTTTCCTTATAGCAACAACATTACCTCATGAAGTCACGTGAGTAGTACATGTACAAATACTACTCTCTGAGTGGAGGAAAGTATTGCACAAATATACATTATACAAAATATTTAACTGAAGTAAAAGTAATAATACTACATGCTACAATAATTAACTGAAGTATTAACCAACACATTACATTTTAATGTACATGTAGGATAAATATTATACTTTATGATACAGTTATTATGAAATACTAATGTACTAGTAATATATTTACAGTGTAATCAACCAGAAATACAATAATTAGTGATTGAATAAATATATAAAAGAATCATATTAATATGGATAATAAAATGAAAAATAATTATAAATATGTATTATATATGTTTTTAATATATATTTAGTATATATGTTATCGTATATTTTGTATACATGTTGTTAGTATATATGTTATTATATATTTAGTATATATGTTGTTAGTATATATTTAGTATATATGTTGTTAGTATATATTTAGTATATATGTTGTTAATATGTATTTAGTATATATGTTGTTAATATATATTTAGTATATATTTTATTATAGATTTAGTATATATATATGTTTCCGATATATGTAGTATATATTTTGTTAATATATATTTAGTATATATGTTGTTAGTATATATGTAGTATATATATTGTTTTTATATATTTTGTATATATTTTGTTAATATATATGTATTATATATGTTGTTAGTATATATGTATTATATATGTTGTTAGTATATATGTATTACATATGTTGTTTAGTATATATTTAGTATATATGTTGTTAGTATAGCTGTATTGTATATGTTGTTAGTATATATGTATTATATATGTTGTTAGTATATATTTAGTATATATTTGGTTAATATATATTTAGTATATATGTTGTTAGTATATATGTATTATATATGTTGTTTAGTATATATTTAGTATATATGTTGTTGGTATAGATGTATTGTATATGTTGTTTGCATATATGTAATGTATATGTTGTTAGTATATATGTAACTAGTACTTTGTGTATTTTAAGACATTATTTGTGACAAAGTATTTATTTGATTGTAGGAACTATTCTAAACTTCGCTCATAGAAAACATGTACCTAATATATACATTGTTTTCGCAATACTTCTGAGTATGTTGGTACTATCCTGAAGTATATATAAGTATAAGTACTGAGTACTGAGTACTTCCTCAGTCATATACCGACACATGGAGCGCTTCAGTGGAAACACGGGCAGCGGCGGGGGGCGGGGTTAGTCACATCTGGATGAGAAACATCTGGCTCCACATACACGAGCCTGACACCGGGGGCCGAGGACCGAGCGACCCGCCCGCCGATCGACGGACGGACCCAGCCGCAGAGCCCCTTCCCCCGCAGACCATGGCCCGCTGCGAGACACTGTGGACCGGGATCGTCGTCCTGCTGACGGCCGGTAAGAGCCGCCTGTCCTCGGGCTTTTCTTCCTCTGATCCGCGCTGTTTGTGGAAGAGATGGAAGTACTTCAGAGTAGTACGAAGTACACTAGTATTATCATCTGTATGGAGTTTACCAGCGGAACAAGTACTAACGTTTTATCAGATCAATGTAGTAAAAGTACACAAGTATTAGAGGCTTTATGTAGTTAACAGTATCAGAAGTAAAAGTACACAAGTATTATGGACTTCATGGAGTTAAAGTATTAGAAGTTAAAGTACACAAGTATTATAGGCTTCATGTAGTTAAAGTGTCAGAAGTAAAAGTACACAAGTATCATAATCTGTATGGAGTTTAAATGGCAGCAGAACAAATAATACAGTTTCATCAGCTCAATGTAGTAAAAGTACACAACTATCAGCTTGAGGTAGTTATCAGCAGTACATAAGTAATTTGGGCTTCATGAAGTTATAGTATAAGTAGAAATATTGCACAAATATTATTTTCTCTATATATATTATAATATTCTCAGCTACATCCAGTAAATGTACAGTACTACCAGCTGTATACAGATGGTGTGTTCATGTGCGGTGGGAAAGCAGAGAATCAGAGAGTAAAACGTCTCAAAAGTTGAGCGACAACAAAGAGAATAAGTTCGATAATTTATTTAAATGTAAGTATTTTTTCAGAATTTTAAAACTAAAGATATACTTTTAAATACATACATAGTGTATATATATGTATATATATAGTGTCTGTATATCTACATATATATATATATATATTTATATATATTAATATATATATATTTAAATATATGAATATATATAGTGTGTATGTATACATATATTGTGTATATATATATATATATATATATATATTGATATATATAGTGTATATATATATTGTGTATATATGGATATATTTATATATATATATATATATATATATATATATATATATATATATATATATATATATATATAGTATATTATTCAGCTTCAGTGTGATATAAACTGACATGAATGAACAGAGTAGCGTGAGATTAAAAAGCAACTTATTATCTCACATCCAACAAAGAGCGAGTGTATGTGAGGAACCTTATGAATAGACACACACGCACACAAACACGCACAAACACGCACACACACACGCTGCCTTCTTGACGATTTCTTGAGACACTGGAGAAGAGACGAACTGGCACTGAAAGAAAGTGTTTCATTTGTAGTAATGAGGACAGTGAGGAGGTGATGGCCTGATGACTACACGCACACACAAACACACATACACTCACGCGCACACACACACATGTCACAATTATACTCCTAATGTACATACAAAGGATCCACAGGATCTCCTCTTTGTTGAACTGAAGCATTAAAATACTTGGACCCATCTGTTCAGTGGACCAGGACCTAGAAGAACCTGGAAGATCGTTCAGAACTTCTCCGTTGTCGGACACACAGTGATACTTTGCGTTCTCCTCTCATGACTATTCTTTACTGCCTTCCCAATAGTTGCTAGCAGGGGAAACAGCTCAAACACTTCCTTTACTTAGATTCCTCACAGTCTGATCTTGGCGCCAGACTCCTCTGGCCAGGGCGATGAACTTTCTTCTGTGATCCTGTGGACTCGGCACAAAGTCCCAGAGAAACAGGGTCCTTCTTGTCCTGCCCATGTGGGGGTATAGTGAGAACCTCCCGTCCATCCGTGTCCTCTTTGCAGAGACAAAGTCCTCCGATACTTGTCCCGGACGATGTCCTCGGCTGAGAGTCGAACGGTGTCGCAGCCAAATCCCAACTCGGATACGTGTCTCTATCCTAGTGAAGATGTCATCCCCCCTGGAGTCATCAGGTCTGGAGTCATCAGGTCTGGATCCATCAGGTCTGGAGTCATCTGCTCGGGAGTCTTCAGGTCTGAATCCCGCTAATACTACATAGTATGGTCCTGTTCTGCAGGAATACGTGCGGTATGCTTTCTGGAGAATAAGAATGGGGGTTCTCACACTTTGATTATTGGGAATTCAATTGCTTTTTGCTGTTTTCCATCGATCAATTTCTTCATTTTCTAGTTGGTTGATGGCCAAAGGGGAGGGTCTGTCACTCCGGTATCGGTCATTCAAGGCAGTCCCTACATCCAGGTCTTGGTACTCCATTCTCGGGTGTTGCCGTTTTTTCCCAATCCAATAGGCCAACGGTGCGTTTCGCAACCTTGTTTGCCTGGGGGGTGTAGGGAAGAGTACATCCTCCTTACCCCGGACTGATGGTACCACTAGTCGACCCAGCTATCATTTCAGTCCTGACCTCCCTGGGCACCTCGAGGTAGTCGTCGACCTGGTCCATGTATCCTGACATAGAGTCCCACGAGTACCAGTTGGTACTCCTCACCTCCCTGTGGGTCCAGTGACATCCATGCACACTGACTCCTGGGCTGGTTTTAATGGTGAGTGCTCCAACATTTTGCCCTTTCCACCCTTCGTTGTATAAACCGAACAAGTAACAGCCTTTGAGGATCCGGTGAAAGAAATCCAGAGTTGCTCCTTTTCCAGTTCTTTAGCTGTCAGAATGTTGTCCGCATGGCCTCCATACATTGCCTGAACCCCTTCCTTCACGCTCCCCCCTTCCTTCCTTTTGACTTGTCCTCCCACGTCTTGATCCCAACAAAGACAATTCTTCTCATCTGGTCAATACAGTCCACTTCATTGTTGAGGAGCCTTGCAGTGAGGGGTTAAGTTACTTCCGTACAACTCCCACAGTGCTCAGCTCCTGGACTATCAGGTCCATTTATTGAACTGCTCCAGGATTTAGTGGATATTGGCAGACTGGTGGATGCACACCACTTTCTAAGGTGTGGCTATTCTTCACACCCATATCCGCACACTCGTTCTTGAGCCTATCCACACTGGCCTTGGACAGGATTCATTCCAGCTCTTCTTTTCCTCCCAGGGAAAGATCGCTTTCTCGGATTTTCTGCCTGGTCACTTCTGGAAAGTTCTCTATCTTGTACCAGTCGGGCTCCCCACTGGCTCATCCGATCCTTCACTTTTGGGCCTCTTAAGCCAATTCCCCGTCCTCCTCCCGGTTCTAATGGAGGAGGTTCCAGGAGTCCTGGGTCTCAACCCTCTGGCTTCGGCTGGGACTGGGATCGTGAATTCTTATCTTGCCTTCTGCTACCTGTCTGTATGGGGTTCTCAGAACAGGGACCGCCGTGGTTTCTTCCATTCGGCGTCCAGCCACTGCAGACTTTGTCGTTCTTTGGGGGGAGTGAGGGTGTCGGCCTCGGTCCCGTACCTCTGTTGCCTCTTGACTTTGGTGCGTTCCCGGGACGGGCCGGCGTGGAGATCAATCAAGGCCGGCTTCCTGGACTGGAGTAGCTGCTTCTTCTGACTGTGGTTCTTATTGCCCTCGACCTGCTCGGCCCTTCCACTTCTTTGAGTGGGAACAGGATAAGTGTTTATAGTTCTAAGAGTTTAGATGGAGTAGAATCACTTTTTTTTATTTCAATGTACTAAATCATGTTTTTCATAATACAGATGAAGAGTCAGTCTAACGTTTTTCCTATGTTTGCAGACTTTATGCTAAGCTAAGCTAACAGGCTGCTGACTTCATGAGATAATCTGACTGAGAGGAAGAGAAAAGGTTTCTCTAAATATTGAACCTATCCCTTTAAACTGAGGCTGTGTGTGTGTGTGTGTGTGCGTGTGTTTGTGTGTGTGTGTGTGTGTGTGTGTGTGTGTGCGTGCGTGCGTGTGTGTGTAGGGAGGGCCTGTCCTTAGGGCAGAGTGGAGTGCTGAGATATTTCCCATGAGCCTTTGAGGGCGGAGCGTTGGATGCTAACTTGGCTCTGAAAGCAGCTCACTTCTGGCTTCAATTTATTCCTGGAGGAAAACACACACACACACGCAAACACACACAAGTACACACATCCAAACACACACTCGCTGTCAGCTTCACACACAAACATACACTGTTGCACACATGCAGAGACGCTTGTCTTTTACTCTCTTTCTGACACACACACAGACACAAATACATACACACACATATACACATATACACTTACACACATACACACACTCACAGTGCTGATTCTAATTAAAGAGAGCTTTTTGCTTCTTGAGCTCTCTCACTTTCCTTTTTTTCTTTGTCTTCAACTCTGTTTGGAAGAAACATCTGGAATAACTTCAGCTCTGTGCGTGTGTGTGTGTGTGTGTGTGTGTGTGTGTGTGTGTGTGTGTGTGTGTGTGTGTGTGTGAGAGAGAGCCAGAGAGAGTTACAGTAATGAAGAGTTGTGAGTACAGTACAGTCCTTTACGTGTGTATACAGTATATGTGATTATAAATCGGTGTGGTGGAGTTTGTGTGAGTCTGTGTGCAGATATCCACTGTGTTTGTGTGTGTGTAGATATCCACTGTGTGTAGATATCCACTGTGTGTAGATATCCACTGTGTGTGTTTGTGTGTATGCGTGTAGATATCTATTGTGTGTGTTTGTGTGTAGATATCCACTGTGTGTGTGTGTAGATATCCACTGTGTGGGTTTGTGTGTGTGTAGATATCCACTGTGTGTGTGTAGATATCCACTGTGTGTGTTTGTGTGTGTGTGTGTGTGTGTGTGTGTGTGTGTGTAGATATCCACTGTGTGTGTGTAGATATCCACTGTGTGTGTGTCAGCTAAATGATATGTAATGTAATGTGTGTTATTTTGTTTTAACTGGCATTTCTGTGTCATCTGGGTCTGATCAGTGCTGTTGTTATGATGTGGCAGAACATCACACACACAGTAGTGTATTAGTGTAGATACACAACTACACACAGTGAAAAGGGTTTTCTTTCTGTTCAGTAGAACATATTCTCTGTTATCTGCTGATTCTTCTGAGATAAAAAAGAGGAACACGCCCACATCTCCTTATATATATATCGTATATGTATATGTATCGTCCCTCACCTCTGACCTCTCTCTGACCTCTCTTTCTCTGACCTCTCTCTCTCTCTGACCTCTCGTGCCTGACCTCTCGCCTCTCTCTGACCTCTCTCTCTCTCTCTGACCTCTCGTGCCTGACCTCTGGCCTCTCTCTGACCTCTCTCTCTCTGACCTCTCTCTCTCTCTCTGACCTCTCATGCCTGACCTCTGGCCTCTCTCTGACCTCTCTCTCTCTGACCTCTCTCTCTCTCTGACCTCTTGTGCCTGACCTCTGACCCCTCTCTGACCTCTCTCTCTCTCTGACCTCTCGTCCCTAACCTCTGACTTCTCGTGCCTGCCCTCTGACCTCTCTCTGACCTCTGACCTCTGTCTCTGGCCCTCAGGTCCTCCAGCCGCTCAGGCCTTCAGCCACCTGAACTTTAACCTGTGCCGGTGGTGCGAGGCGTCCGGCCCAGTGTGCCAGGACAGTGTCTGCTCCAGTAACTGCAGCCTGTCGTCCTTCTGCACCGTCACAGAAGAGATCTGCGTGGCCATTTGGTGAGGTCCCACCCCCACTTCCTGTGTTCACTGCTGGGCACCAATCACAGAGCCGGAAGGTTCTAGCAACGCGTTGATTAGAGATGGGTATCGTTTTTTAAACGATACCGGTGCTTAAACGGTGCCTGAACCAATACTTTTTCTTTTTAAACGCACAATGAAAAGATTAAAAGCCTCTTTGGCCATATTCCCTGTAGAAGCCGTTATCAAGATTTTAAATGCACTCCCATTTCACATAGTCATTTTACATCTTTTGAACATCTTGGTTTTATGGTAAACTCAAAAGCTCCTGTCATCATTTTAATAATCAACAGGCCGCCAAAGCCGAACAATAACTTTATCCACGAGTTTGCTGAACTTTTAACTTATTTTATGTCACAGTATGACAAAATCCTTATTTTAGGTGATTTTAACATACATGTGTGCTGCCCGTCTCAGACTCTTGTTGAAGATTTTATGGATACTCTGGAATCTTTTAACCTCACTCAAGCAGTACAACAACCTACTCATTCAAAGGGTCACATCCTTGACCTTGTCCTGTATAATGGTCTCAGCCCTGAAAACTTTGAAATTAAGGATATCTGTGTCTGATCACAAAGCACTTTTATTTAATGTAGTTTTATCCCAACCTCCCACAAATCTCAGTTCACCTGCTCGAAGCCGCGTTTTTAACTCCAGGTTTGCTGATATGTTTTCAGAGCTTTTTATTGCTGCTTCTTTAACTGCTTTTAATTCACATTCTGATACAGAGGAGCTGGTCTCCCATTTTAATCACACCTGTCAAACTGTCCTGGACTCTGTTGCTCCCTATAAGATAAACAATAAAAAAGAACCCCACAACCCTGGCTAAATGAATCTACCCAACAACTCAAGAGAGACTGTAGGAAAAATGAAAGAAAATGGAAAAAAACTGAACTACATGTATTTTATGAAATTTGGAAAGATGCAATGAAAAATTATCAAAAGGCAGTCAAAGAAGCAAGAGCCTCATTCTTCTCTAAGTTAATTTTAGATAATCACTCAAACCCAAGAGTTTTATTCAAGGTCATAGACTCGGTTATAAACCCCTCCCTCTGTCAACCTACTGAGGCCTCACAAGAGATGTGTGAGAGGTTCTTAAATTATTTTATTGATAAAGTAAAGGAAATAAGAGAACAAATCATCCCACCAACTCGCATTTTACATGAAAGTAGGGACATACAAACCTATTTTAGTAATTTTGAACCTGTATCACTATCCTTTTTATCTGATATCATCGCTCACATGAAATCAACTACGTGCAGCCTTGATTTTATTCTCACTAAATTTTTAAAAGACGTTATCAGCACTGTAGGGCCTAGTATTTTACTGATTATTTATAGCTCCCTTTTAAATGGCACTTACCCATCTATTTTTAAACACGCTATGGTCCAATCTCTTTTAAAGAAGTCGAAGCTTGATCCTTCCATTTTATTAAATTTTAGGCCAATTTCAAAACTTTCGTTTTTATCAAAAGTTTTAGAAAAAGTAGTTTCAAACCAACTTTTAGCTTTCATGAATCACAACAATATATTTGAAAAATTTCAGTCAGGTTTTAGAGCACTACATAGTACAGAAACTGCCCTCGTCAAGGTAACTAACGACCTCCTTTTAACAGCAGACAGGGGGGAGAGCGCAGTTTTAATTATTTTAGACCTGAGTGCAGCCTTTGACACAGTAGACCGCCATTTTAATTGATCGCCTTAAAAAATTTGGGTCGGCATCAAGGATGCTGCACTCAGCTGGTTTTATTCTTACCTTTTAAATAGAACCTTTTCGGTCGCCATAGGGGATCACTCGTCCTCCACGGCACACATTACCTGTGGCGTACCACAAGGCTCAACTTTAGGTCCGATTTTATTTTCTATTTATATGCTTCCACTCGGCCAAATCCTCCAACAACACAAGGTTTCTTTTCACTGCTATGCTGACGACACGCAGATATACCTTCCGCTGAGACCTGGTGACCCAAAGAGCCTCGCTGCTGTCCTGGACTGTCTCTCGGATGTCAAATGTTGGATGGCACAAAACTTTTTACAACTCAATAACTCAAAATCGGAAGTCATATTATTCAATTTCCCAAACAATAACACTAGCCTCATTCAGAGTGAACTTGGTCCAATGTCGGCCTACATAAAACCTGTTGCAAGAAATCTGGGAGTAATGTTCGACACTAATTTAAATTTTGAAAGACAAATTTAAAAAAACGTCCAGTGCTGCTTCTTCCAATTACGCACCATATCCCAAATCAAACCCATATTATCACACCCCGATCTGGAAAAAGTCATACACTCACTCATATTCTCAAGACTCGATTACTGTAATTCACTCCTCTCAGGCATTACCCATAAATCTATCTCCCGCCTCCAACTAGTCCAAAATGCAGCAGCTAGGCTTCTTACTGGTTTTAACAGACAACAACATATTACTCCAGTTCTGGCCTCACTCCACTGGCTCCCAGTTAGTTTTAGAATTGATTTAAAGATTTTATTGATCACTTTTAAGGCCTGTCTGGTTCTGGCCCCGGATTACGTTATCGAAATGTTAACGCCATATAAGCCACCTTGCAGCCTTAGATCCTCCGGTGGGGCCCTCCTGGCCGTTCCAAAGTCGAGGCTTAAATCAAAGGGTGATCGTGCTTTTTCCACCAGGGCCCCTCGACTTTGGAACAACCTACCGGAGGAAATAAGGCTGGCAGAATCAATAACTTCTTTTAAATCACTTCTTAAAACCCACTTTTATAGAACTGCTTTTAAGTGATGTCGTCCTTTTAAGTTTTTATTTTAATTGCCTATTTGTTTGGTTTTACTTGTATTTGATGCTTTTATGGTATGGTCTTTTTTGTTTGCCGCCATTTAAGTTGTGTTTATGCTTTGTTTATCTGTAGAGCACTTTGTAAACTTTGTTTTTAAAAGTGCTATATAAATAAAGTTATTATTATTATTATTATTATTATCATTGAGCACTGACGAACAACGGATATCAGACTGTTAACATACACATATGTTCTCCATTATATGATGTGATATGTCATGTGCAGACCTTATAGGGTTAACCTGTCACTGTTTTGATGGGCAGAGAGAACAACCAATCAGAGGTCCTGAAGATGACATGTGACACATAAAGTGACAGCGAGAGCTCCACTGAAACAAAGTGATGCCCCCCGGTCTTTACTCCTCCGTTATTATATTCCCGGTAACACCGGGTATACAGCTGGGACCGCTGTACGTCAACACACCTGCTAGCAGACTGTCACGCACGTAGCTCGTAGCTAGCGCGAGCTACGAGCTAGATTAAACATGGTTATAATGGCTAATTTATTATTTATTGGCCTACTTCTATGAATGAAAGACTTGTAATCAACGTTCCGGTACTAATATGAGTTCAGGCTGCTCTTTTATTCACCGATCTCCACGTGTTCAGGGGGACCGGTAACGGTCTCCCCGTCGCGCTCAGCCTGACGCTGGTGTGCTCAACATGGGTTCACGCGGTCACGCACAGCCGGGGTTGCCAGGTCTGTGTGACAAAACCAGCCTAATGGTCAATAGAACCAGCCCAAAAACCAGCCCAACACTTCAAAAGTAGCCCAATTCCACGGGAAAACCGCGGACTTGGCAACCTTTCACACGGCCACGCCTCCGCTGTCAAAGTTCAATGATTGGCTATCGTAACCTGCTGACAGGCGGAGTCACCTGAGAAGTTCATAACAATAGTTTTTTTACAATTTCAATCGGCTCAGGCACCGGAAAGAAGCGCCGAAATGTGCGTTGGTTTTCGATCCGGGTAATACCGGTTGTATTGGTCCCGCAATATCAGTCACGCAATTCCAGGATGCTTTGTTTTCATTGGTCGCTGGATTAAATCTTACCCATATACAACAGATACGTCTGTTTTCCGATGGGCTTGTGTAGCCCATTTCTTTTTTTTGATTTACAGATGGTGTGTTCATGTGCGGTGGGAAAGCAGAGAATCAGAGAGTAAAATTAGATTTTTTGAGCGCTTGATTTCTCCACGGTGAGGGTGGCTCATGTCTGCGCGCTGCGGCACATTAAAACATTATATAGCCGAGAGTTTTTTTCAGCGTGAGAAATACGATGTATGGAGTGAGTGCGTGAGTTAAGACCGAAATGCGTGAGTCTCACGCTCAATGCGTGACACTTGAGAGCCCTGGTTCTGTAGGGTTCTCTTTGTTCTGTTTTATAAAAGAGCTCTACGTCCTGGAGCCGCTGCTGTTCCATTAATTTCATGGAATATCAAAGTTCAGCAGGGTCCAGGTCCAGCAGGGTCCAGTGTGTTGTTGAAGCATGAAGCGATGTCTCTTTAAATGACTCCTCTGAGCCGGCTCCCCGTGTGAGAGGAGCTCGTTCTCCACCACTGGAAACTTTCTGCTGATTCAGGCTTTTGTTTGGATAACTTGGCGGTTCCCCTCGCCGCGCCCCGCTCACTTCCTGTTCACGACCCTCAAGATAGCTGCAGGAAACCAGAGATAAGAGAAGAAGAGAGTGCTGCTCTATGTAGGTCAAAGAGCACCAAGAGCACGGGGCTCCTGGAAGAGCTGCTGGAGCTATATATATAGAGAGAGATATAGAATACAATTCACCCATTCACAAATGTAAGTTACACATTATTTCTCTTCAGGAGGAAGAACAACGACACCATGACAGTGCACACCATGTGTCACAACCCCACCTCGCCACTAGAGGGCGTCGACCCCGGCCTGCTGCTGAACTTCACCTCCAGAGAGTGTCACATGGTCCCTCAGCCGGCGGAGGACGGAGCCATGATGGTCTGTGGTTGTCACGGCGTCCACGAGTGTAACGACAAACTCATCTTTGACAAGGGAGCCAATGGTGAACACATGGAGGGGGTGGAGCGGGGGAGGGGTGGAGGATGGATGGAGGGGGTGGAGGGGGGGAGGGGTGGAGGATGGATGGAGGGGGTGGAGAATGGATGGAGGATGGGTGGAGGGGGTGGATTGGTAATGGATGATGGATGGTTGAATATGGATGGATAATGGGTCATGGATCATGGAAGGGATGGACGAAATGGAATGGATGATGGATAGATGAGGATGAATGAATATGGATGGATGGATGGTGGATGAGGAGGGATGATGGATGGCTGGTGGATATGGATGGATGATGGATGGATGATGGATGGATGATGGATGGATGGATGGTGGATGGATGGTGGATGGATGGTGGATAGATGGATGATGGATGGATGTTGGAGGGATGAGGATGGATGATGGAAGGTTGATGGATGGATGATGGATGGATGGTGGATGAACAGACACCGTCATTGATTGGGTGTGTGGACTCGTGAGGATGGAGGGATGATGGAGGGATGACAGAGGGATGGATGGTGGATGGATGGTGGATGAGGATGTATGAGGATGGACGATGGAAGAACAGACACCGTCATTGATTGGGCGTGTGGACTCGTGAGGATGGAGGGATGACAGAGGGATGACGGTGCGGTTCTCCTCAGGGTTCTCCAAGCTGCAGAGTAAAGACGTGATCCCCGTGGTGGTGGTCAGCTTGGTGCCTCCCATCCTGGTGGCCATCGTTGCCACGGCGGCCTTCTACTTCTACCGCACGCGGCGCCCCGACAAGCCGGGCCCCGCCGCCCGCCCCGCCTGGCCCGACAAACACACCTCGGAGCTCTACCGGGCCTTCGACCTGCCGCGCGGGGGTCCGGAGTCTCGGGGCGAGGGTCCCAGAGGAGGTTTGGAG
This sequence comes from Liparis tanakae, assembly GCA_036178185.1. Lineage (NCBI taxonomy): Eukaryota > Metazoa > Chordata > Actinopteri > Perciformes > Liparidae > Liparis > Liparis tanakae. The sequence continues at coordinate 8,048,548 of CM070107.1, forward strand.
AGGACGGAGTCCGACAACAAGGAGCCGTCGCTCCATGATGACGTCATCAGCTACACGACGAGCTGGCGAGGCCGGCCGGACGCACCGCCGGCCATCAGGCTGGAGGCTCTGGTGGGGAAGGGGCGCTTTGCCGAGGTGTGGCGGGCGAGCCTGCCGCGGGGCGAGAAGGGTGGAGTCGACGGCGATGTGGCGGTGAAGGTGTTCCCAGCCGTGGAGTACGCCTCCTGGAGGAATGAGTGCTTCATCTTCTCCGACGCCACGCTGGAGCACGACAACGTGGTCCGCTTCCTGGCGGCGCAGGAGAGGGGCGTGCCGGGCCTCCGGAGGTACTGGCTGGTCCTGGCCTATCACGGCCTGGGGAACCTGCAGGACTTCCTCACCGCAAACACCCTGAGCTGGGAGGAGCTCGTCTCCATGGCCGGCAGCGTGGCCAGAGGGCTGGCTCACCTCCACAGCGACACCACGGCCAGCGGGGTGCCGAAGGTGAGACACGACCACACACTGAGGGACTACATCAAGAGAGAAGTCATTGTACTGACTTCTATACAACCAGAGGAGTCACCCCCTGGTGGTCAGGAGAAAGAATGCAGCTCTAACACATCAAGCACTGACTTCTATACAACCAGAGGAGTCTCCCCCTGGTGGTAAGGAGGGAGAATGCAGCTCTAACACATGAAGCACAGACTTATATACAACCAGAGGAGTCACCCTTGGTGGTCAAGAGAGAGAATGTGGCTTTAACACATGAAGCATAGACTTCTATACAACCAGATGAGTCGCCCCCTGGTGGTCAGGAGAGAGAATGCAGCTTTAACACATGAAACAGACTTCTATACAACCAGAGTCACTCTTGGTGGTCAAGAGAGAGAATGCAGCTCTATCACATAAAGCATATACTTCTATACAACGAGAGTCACCCTTGGTGGTCAAGAGAGAGAATGCAGCTTCAACACATGAAGCATAGACTTCTATACAACCAGAGTTGCCCTTGGTGGTCAAGAGAGAGAATGCAGCGTCAACACATGAAGCATAGACTTCTATACAACCAGAGGAGTCGCCCCCTGGTGGTCAGGAGAGAGAATGCAGTTTTAACACATGAAGACTTCTATACAACCAGGAGTAACGCTGCGTGTCGCGCTGCCCCAGGTGCCGGTCGCCCACCGGGACCTGAAAAGCAGTAACATTGTGATGAAGAGCCGGACGGACTGCGCCCTGTGTGACTTCGGCCTGGCGCTGAGACTGGACCTCTCGCTCACCGTGGACGACTACGCCAACACCGGCCAGGTGAGCTCTCCTCCGGCCGAGCAGCAGGAGGCGCGCGGTGCTCGGCCCGGTTGAACGGACCTCCTGTGCGGTGCAGGTGGGGACGGCTCGCTACATGGCCCCGGAGGTGCTGGAGTCCAGGGTGAACCTGGAGGACCTGGAGGCCTTCAAGCAGATGGACGTGTACTCCATGGCGCTGGTCCACTGGGAGATGGCCTCGCGCTGCCGGGCCGCTGGAGGTAGGACACGCTTCAGGGTCAGGCTGGCGGAACACCGCCACTTGGGTCACCTGGGCCACCTAGGTCACTTGGGCCCGGTAGGAGGGACCAGGACCGGTGAACACCTGACCTTCATGATGATGAAGACGATGCCCACATGAAGGTCACATGGACAGCAACTAACCGTAAGTGGTGTGTGTGTGTGTGTGTGTGTGTGTGTGTGTGTGTGTGTGTGTGTGTGTGTGTGTGTGTGTGTGTGTATGTGTGTAGAAGTGAAGAGCTACGAGCCAGCGTTCGGCTCTCAGGTGTGTGAGCAGCCTTGTGTGGACAGCATGAGGGATCTGGTTCTGAGAGACCGAGGACGGCCGGACATCCCGACGGCGTGGACGCAGCACGAGGTCAGGGTCCCGAGGTCAGAGGTCAGAGGTCAGACTCTGTAGCGCGGCGTCTTACTCTGCCATCCTCCAGGGGATGGACATCTTCTGCTCCACCGTCACCGAGTGCTGGGACCACGACCCCGAAGCCCGGCTGACAGCGCACTGCGTGGTGGAGCGGTTCAATGTGCTGCAGCAGGAGCAGCAGGAGCAGCAGGAGGAGCAGGAGGAGCAGCAGGAGCAGCAGGAGGAGCAGCAGGAGCAGCAGCAGGAGGAGGATGAGCAGCAGCAGCAAGAGGAGGAGCGAGTGGAGCAGCCACAGGAAGGGCAACAGGAGCAGCAGGAGGAGCAGCAGGAGGAGCAAGAGGAGCGAGAGGAGCAGCAGGAGGAGCAGCAGGAGGAGCAGCAGGAGGAGGAGCAGGAGGAGGAGCAGGAGAAACCAAGGCGAGACGCTGACAGACAGGAAGCTGGAGACAGAGAAGAGGACTCTGATGGAGCTCCGCCTCCCTCTCTGACCCCCCAGACTCCCCAGGTAGACTCAGACATGGGTATCTCACAGGTATCCCACAATGCACTGCTTCACACTGGCTCTGCGGTGTGAGCGGCAGACCCTGTTGTCACGTTCAACAGTGAGGGGACGTTCACAGGTGAAGGTCATCTTCTCCTCGGCCTCCGCTCTGCAGGCAGAGACAGGATGGGTTCCGTAGGGTTCTCCGTGTCGTGGGAGCTGGTCTCCAGCGTGTTCTTTATGCTGTGATTCTCTATAATCGTATAAATAAACTTCTGTTAAAACCTGATGCGAGTAAAGAATCTCTTCACGAGACGCTGGAGGCCGACCGAGGGTTTAGTCATAAAGAGAGTTTTCATATCACTTGTATTGTTTACATGTTGATCCCTACATCGTACCCTCGTCAACAAGACCCCGAGATACTTGGGAGTCGCCCCCTGGTGGTCAGGAGAGAGAATGCAGCTTCAATACATGAAACATAGACTTCTATACAACCAGAGGAGTCGCCCCCTGGTGGTCAGGAGAGAGAATGCAGCTCTAACACATGAAGCAGAGACTTCTATACAACCAGGGAAGAGCACACTTTAAAGAGTGCTGTCTCTTCAAAACTCTTCAGTTCTTGATGTTTTTTAACTTGACAGCATTTTCCCAAACTCAATTTAAACTACAGTTTAAGATCAAAGGATGAAGATGAACCGACAGACGGAGAGAGAGAGAGAGAGAGAGAGAGAGAGAGAGAGAGAGAGAGAGAAAGTCGCCTTTCATCGGTTAGAACGTCCAAAACTAATCACATCCAACTCGTCTCTCGGGACGTTAGCGTGGGAACCAGAGAGAGGGGGGGGGGAGTACTGAGCTACTGCAGTACAGGTACTAATACATCACCGTGAATGTCAAAGTATTGATGCATCAGTAAAATGTTCCATGTCAGTGTTTTATTATTATAAGTGTTGGATTAATATCACTGCAACACAAAGGAAGTGTAGTACAAATAACAATATTTACCTTTTGAGATGTAGAGGAGAAGAAAAGTAAAGTACAAGAAGTAACAATCTGGACTGAGTACTACTATATTTATTTTGTATAATGAATTAGGTTTTAATTATTAGTATTATTTACTTAGTTACACACCTTTGCACAATCTACTATTTTTAAATCATGTATTTTCCTATTATGTATTATGTTTATTGAACGCACCGATCACCAAGTAAAATTCCTTGTGTGTTCCTTGGCAATAAAGCGTTAATAATAACAGTTCTGAGAGAAAATATTTCATTATATTTTATTCAAATATTAAAACAAACCAACATCCAAACCTGTGTTGAAATGCTACTTAATGCATCATCTTAAATACATTTTTATTTAACTGATTCACCACCGCTAATTTAAGGGACTCTTCTTGCAATTAGACAATCTTTGAATTTCGGTTTCTCTCCGCTGAGCTGAGGAACGCTTCTTGACATTAGACGATCTTTGGAGTTCTGCTTTTCTCCCCTCGGCGTATTTGATGATCTTTTGAGTTCGGTTTCTCTCCGCTGAGTGACTCATCAACATATTTGACGATCTTTGGCGTTCCGCTTCTCCCTTCTGAGCCGAGTGACTCATCTAAACATGTGACGATCTTTGGAGTTTTGTTTCTCTCTGCTCAGGTTTAATACATGATCTTTGGAGTTCAGTTTCTCTCCGCTAAGTGACTCTTCAGTTATTTGACGATCTTTGGAGTTCGGTTTCCCTCAACTCAATTTATTAGATGATCTTTGTAGTTCGTTTTTTTTTCTTCCAATGAGTGACTCCTTTTTACACTTGACGATCTTTGGTGTTCAGTTTCTCTCCGCTGAGCTGAGTGAGATGTCTCGCAAAGAGACGATCTTCGCGGTGCCGGTCCTCTTTCCTCTGGTGACCCCGGCTAATGAACCAGCTTTCGGCCGTAAATCCTCCGTTTAACCGGCTTGTGGTTCTTCCTCCTCAGCTCTAACCCTCGGATGTATATATTTATTCCGTGTATATTATATATTACCATGTGCGGGACCGTGGACATGTTCTGAGCTCTGCCTGTTGAGCGATGCCCGTCTCGCGCCCCGACGGGTCCGGACCGGCGGGGCTTCTGTCGGCTCTCCGTCCCGGAGGATGCGGCTCCGCGGTCCGGTCCTCGTGCTCTGCGCATTGGCGGCGCTGGTGAGCTGCAGCGGGCCGTGCCGGCACCGAGCCCCGCCCCCCGGAGAGGTGAGACCCGGTGCTACGCTAGAGCTAGGTAGCTTTAGCCGGAGAGCTAGCATGCTAGCGGCTAACTAACTGTATATATTGTGTGATATAAATACTAATGTATACAAATACTAATACATATATAATGTATACATATTAATGTATACACAAATACTAACATATAAATACTCATATACAAATACTAATATATATATATATATAAATACTAATGTATATTACATAAATACTATTATATATTTATATAAATACTGATATATAAATTCTAATATATATTTATATAAATAAGAATATATATACTAATATATATTTATAAAAATACGAATATATAAACTACAGCTTAACCTCCACTAGAACCATATATATCTAAATATTATGTTCAAGAGAGAGAGAGAGAGAGAGAGAGAGAGAGAGAGAGAGAGAAAACATTAGTTTGTGTGTCTGCACTTAGCTAACAAGCTAACATGAGGACGGATGCTCTTAATGTTTAACAATAATCATACTAGTTCAAACAAAAAATAATATTTATCAATGATCATCATATTTAATAACTCATACTGTTTGTTTCTGTCACTTTAGTCTATTAATATAAATGTACATTTGATAAGTGAACCCCAGACTACATCGTTTATAAACATGTAATCTGACATTTAAAATCAGGACTCTTTATCAGTCGCTGGTCATGACATCACTGAAGTGGGAGGAGCTTCCTGCTGACCTGCTGCTGTTGCAGGTCGTGCATCATGTGCACCTGAAGCCAGAGCGGCTGACGAAGAGGAGCTCGCCTGACGACCTCCGGCTGAAGATCAAGGTCATCTACGACTACAGCGTGGACCGGTCAGTACCGCAGGAGCTCAAAAGCTCCCGTGAAGTTCTGATGGTCCTCATGGCCCTGAAGTTCCTGGTGGTTCTGATGGTTCTCATGGACCTGAAGTTCCTGGTGGTTCTGATGGTCCTCATGGACCTGAAAGTCCTGGTGGTTCTGATGGTCAAGATTGATCTGATGGATCTGATGGTTCTGATGGTTTTCATAATTCTGATGGCTCTGATGGTTCTGATGGTCCTAATAGACCTGATGGTTCTGATAAACCTGATGGTTCTGATGGTCCTAATAGACCTGAAGTCCTGATGGTTCTGGTTGTTCTGATGCTCCGGGTCTCTCTCTCTGCAGGCTCCCTGCAGACCAGAGGAGGCTGGTGAAGGTAAATATATGTGTTATTATTATCATTAAGTGCACATTCTGATGCATGATGGGAATAAAATGAGCCTCGAGACAAACAGCCGTCACCATGACGCCGGGTTTCAGGCTCAGGTTTAAATATGCAAATGAGGCGTTATCTCATTGGTGGATTTGGGAGACGCAAAGAAACAAAAGTAATGGAAGAAAAATAAATGTCTGGTTCACAGACACAACCATGACATCACCACATGGTGACATCACATGGTGACATCACCATATCATGACATCACCAGATCATGTCATCACCACATGGTGACATCATCACATGCTGACATTACCACATAGTGACATCATCACATTGTGAAATCGCCAGATCATGACATCAACACATGGTGACATCACCACATGACATCACCACATGGTGACATCCCTGTTTCCTCCTCAGGAGAAGCTGTTCCCTCCGGCCATCGACTACCTCCAGCAGGTGCTGAGCGTGCGGCGTCGGTCGGGTCCGGTGCTGCTCAGCAGGTCCGTTTACAGCTGCCGGAGTTCCTCGACTTGGCGGTGCGGCCCTGAAACACGAGTATTCACTCTGGTGCTTGTGTTGCAGACAATGTGCCACCAACCAGTACCTGAGGAAGAGAGATGACCCCCACCGCTACTGCCAGGACGCCTGTGCAGACGTCACCCGGTGCGGCCCCGTCGTCGTGCCACAGCACCACCTGCAGGTTGAGGAGCGCCACTGACGATGAACCGCATCATGAAATAGACAAAAACAAAATGCCTTGAAAAAGTTTGAGTTCAGACTGACTGTCCATTGTTTAGATGTTTTTGTGCAGACATGAGTCATGGTACGTTTAGTTTTATTTATAGAGAATCTTTCAAAATGCGGCACAATTAAGACGAGACATAACTTATAGTTAATATCTTTAGTGGGTCAGTTGGAAATTCTAACCCCAAAATCAAATATGAACCCATATTTTAAAAGAATAAAAGGAGCCCACCGATCGATCCCTGTGAGACACCATAGGAAACGAGGGACATTTCCATTCCACTTATAAGGGACTTATCGTGTTATGCTCACAGATTATCGTTAAATAAATAACGTCTGTTTCTCTCCCCTCCAGCAATGTAAGGTGTGCGGTGAATCGGGGACGTCCTGCGGCCCCCTGGGGGCGCCCGACGGCCTCGGGGTGGAAGGGGCCGACTTCGTGCTCTACGTCAGCGGCGTCACCACGGAGCGCTGCGGCCAGGAGAACATCGTGGCCTACGCTGCCTACTGCCAGCTGGAGGCGGAGCTGGACAGGTGAGGGGGCGGGGCCTGTAGGCACCGTCATGTTTGATGTGACGCAATCAGAGCCGACGCTACGTCGTATCCCATTGATGCTAACGGTGACCTCGTATGACCCGCCCATTGATGCTAACGGTAACCTCATATGACCCGCCCATTGATGCTAACGGTAACCTCATATGACCCGCCCATTGATGCTAACGGTAACCTCATATGACCCGCCCATTGATGCTAACGGTGATCTCATACGTCGTGACATATAGCAGAGCATCGTCTGCATAGAGACGCGAGTTAGACGTGAGTTACTGTGTAATGGTACTTTAACAATGACTCCTCCCCCTGTGTGTGACTCCTCCCCCTGTGTGTGACTCCTCCCCTGTGCGACCCTCAGGCCTATAGCAGGCTACGCCAACCTGTGTCCCTCCATGATCTCCTCTCAGCCGCAGGAGTTGGAGGGGATGCTCTCCACCGTGAAGCACGAGATCATCCACGCCTTGGTGAGGAACACACACTGGTTCCACTGGTTTGTCTTCTTCATGTCTTCTTGGCTTCATGTCTTCTTCATGTCTCCTTCTTGTCTTCATGTCTTCATGCCTTCCTGTCTTCCTGTCTTTATGTCTCAGGGGTTCTCTGCCGGTCTGTTTGCCTTCTACCACGATGACGAGGGTAAACCTCTGACTCCTCGCTTCGCCAGTGGTCTGCCCGCCTTCAACGAGAGGTGAGCAGCTTATATATTAGAATTATATTTATTATATATATATATTAGAATATAAATTATATATATATTATTATAATATATATTATATATATTATAATAATACATTATATATATTATAATAATATATATTATTATAATATAAATTATATATAATATATATATTATTATATATTTTATAATATAAATTATATGTATTATATATATATATATTATTATAATATAAATTATTATAATATAGATTATATATATTATAATAATATAGATTATATCTTTATTATATATATATATATATATATATATATATATATATATCTTTATATATATATTTATATATATATATCATGTGCACAACAGCAGAGGTAAAAGTATAAATAATATTTGTGTGTGTGTGTGTGTCTGTGTGTGTGTCAGTCTGGGTCTGTACCAGTGGAGTGAGGCTGTGATCAGGACGGTCAGCCGGCTGTGGGACATCCGAGGAGGACAGATGGTCCGGCACCAGGTCCACATCCTGGTCACGCCCCGAGTCGTGGTGAGACACCACCACCTGTTCTCCTCCGGTTGTATAGAAGTCTGCCTTGATGTGTTAGAGCTGCATTCTCTCTCCTGACCACCAGGGGGCGACTCCTCCGGTTGTATAGAAGTCTGTCTTGATGTGTTGGTGTTCTCCTCCTCAGGAGGAGGCAAGGATACACTTCAACTGCCCCATCCTGGAGGGCATGGAGCTGGAGAACCAGGGAGGAACCGGGACAGAGCTCAACCACTGGGAGAAGAGACTCCTGGAGGTGAACCAGGAGGACCAGGAAGAGAGCTGCTCCTGGTCCTCCTGGGTCTGAACACCTCCTCCTCCTCCCCCCCTTCAGAACGAGGCGATGACGGGTTCCCACACCCAGAACCGGGTGTTCTCCCGCCTGACTCTGGCCCTGCTGGAGGACAGCGGGTGGTACCGGGCCGACTACAACCGGGCCCAGAGGCTGGACTGGGGCCGCGGGCTGGGCTGCGACTTTGTGATGAAGAGCTGCAAGTTCTGGATGGACCGGCAGAGACAGAGGTAGAGGTCAGAGGTCACGACCTCGAGCCCAATGATTACCGAGAGACCCTTTAGGGCCTTAGATAAGAACATGCAGAGAAACGAGACAATACTCGTGTGTGTGTGTGTGTGTGTGTGTGTGCGTGTGTCTGTGTGTGTGTGTCTCTGTGTGTGTGAGTGCAGGCGTCACCTGGTGACCCCGTACTGTGACACCTTAAGGGCGTCTCCTCTGCAGCTCACCTGCAGACAGGACCAGCTCGCCGTGGCCGTCTGCAACCTGCAGAAGCACCAGCAGGAGCTGCCGCTGGAGTACCAGGTACCACACACACACACACACACACACACCCACCTTACTGTGTGTACTCAGAGTGTACTCCGTGTACTCAGTACTTCGAGGCGATCCCAGACGTGTCCCCGGACCAGCTGCCGATGTTCGGCGGCGCCGTGGAGATAGCCGACTTCTGTCCATTCAGTCAGGAGTTCAGTTGGCACCTGAGCGGAGAGTACCAGAGGAACTCCCACTGCAGGGCAACGGAGAACCAGCCAGGTGAGCTTCTATACAACCAGAGGAGTCGCCCCCTGGTGGTCAGTCTGCTCATGTGTGTGTGTGTGTGTGTGTGTGTGTGTGTGTGTGTGTGTGTGTGTGTGTGTGTGTGTTCAGACTGGTGGAGGAACTACGGGGCGGAGCGCTACGGGCCGGGCTCCGTGTGTGTGAGCCAGCAGTCGGCCTTCGTGATGGAGCAGTGCAGCAGGAAGGTGACGTACCCGGATTGGGGCGCCGGCTGCTACCAGGCGAGTTCTACGAGTTTCAGGTGCCGCTCAAGAAGTTCACCGCTGTGTCCGACGTTGACGTGTAATCCCGGCGCTCGCCTGCAGGTGCGCTGCTCGGCCCGCGGCCTGGCGGTGCTGGTCCAGGACCGGTCCTACCCGTGTGCGCGTGAAGGCCAGCCGCTGAGCGTCAGCGTGCGGCTCAACGACTGGGTGTACAACGGCGTGCTGCTGTGCCCCGCATGCCCCGCCTTCTGCGACCACTGCCCCCTCCCCCACCAGCTGCCGCCCGGCAACGCCTCCAGGAGCAACCCCATTGGTCAGCTCGCCTACTATTAACACGTTGGGACTCTTAATACGCTGGTGAAATACAAATTAGAATAAGAATTGTTAGAATATTATTATTATTACTAGTATAAATAGTATTATAAGGAAATCAAAAGGAAAATAATTTAATGAATATGAAACGTAATAAAATGTAAATATAAAAAAATATTATTGGAAAATAATAGAATAAATATGAATAAATAGAAACAGCTAATTGTTTACAAAAAATACATTAAAGTTTAATTATTCTAGTTCAAACTCAAATTCATTCATTAATTTTTATTTTCCTTTTTTTCTTCCGTTATTTCCCCTTTTTTAATTTACATTTTTAAATGTAGTCATTCAAAGGCTGACGGGTGTTTGTTTGTTTATTTATTTGTTTGTTTGTTTGTTTGTTTTCAGACCCCTGCTCCAGCTCTCCTGGTCTGGCCGTCACTCTGTGGCTCCTGATGCTCAACCTGCTCCCCCTAGTGGCCGGACTGCTGCTCTGCCACTGCAGCTGATGAAGACACACACACACACACACACACACACACGCACACTCACGTGCACACACACACAGTGTGGATCTTTCCTCTGAGTCAGATATTGTCTTCTGGACCCGGTCTTTCTATTGGCTGTTGGCTCAGCTGCTCTTCATCAGTCTCTGATGATGACGATGATGAAGCTCCGCCTCCTGGTGCTCCGGAAAGTTCCGTTTTAAAGTTTTTAAACTCTTTTTTTATCCTCTGAATCGTTCCAACCAGAGAACCTGTGATGTACATATGAACACGACTCCGAGAAGCACTTCCTGTTTCTAGAAGTGTAAATGTGTTATTGTTGTTGTTATTGTTATTATGTGATGTCACAGTTTAGTTTCCCACCTGACAGCCGACGTCCTGGAGCTCAGGTCAACCCACCAATCGGGAGGATTCAGGACTGTTAACCAGTGTTATTGGTCGTCCTGTTTGAACCAATGGGAGCAGAGTAAAGCAGTGCATCATGGGGGACTGTTTGTAAAGCAGCGCATCATGGGGGATGGTTTGTAAAGCAGTGCATCATGGGGGATGGTTTGTAAAGCAGTGAACTAGTGTGACCTCAGAGGATCTGGTTGACCTTTGACCTCTAGTGTGACCTCAGGAACAAGCTGCTGCTCATGAAACTTCTGTTCTTTACTTCCTGTTGGCCTGCTGTGTGATTTTATTATATCTATATTAAGTTAAAATGCAGCTTGTTGTTTACAGATGAGATGTGATTGTTTATGACTGTATAAGATTGTTTGATTGTTTATGACTGTTTATGAGTGTTTGTGATCATTATTATCTTCTACTAACGTTTATCCCTCAGAATAAATTCTGTGTCCCGGAGACGTCCGTGTCTTGTTTTAGACTAGAGCAGGGGTGGTCACACATTTTCAGCATGCGAGCTACTTATAATGTGACCAAGTCAAGACGATTGAGGGGGGGGTGCTAGTGACTTTTTCTCTGCTCCGCCCCAACGATGCGCGCGCAAGCCAGCGAAGCTTTGCGGCGCGCGAGGAGGGATCGATCACACCAGACGCGCCTCTAAAAACTCGTCGCCCGCAAAACCATTGATTCCTACGGTACGGCGCGACTTAAAAGGCGTGTCTGAAAGTCGCGCGGTACGATAGGAATCAATGGTTTTGCGGGCGACGCGCTTTTGAGAGGCGCGTCTGGTGTGATCGAGCCCTGACGCGACACGGAGTGACAGAAATGACACGCTTCTGCTGTAATCACGCTATAGAGGAAGTTACTTGGGGGCGGGCCAATTTCTTTTTATGTCATGCGATCTACCAATACTACGCCGCGATTGACTGGCAGGTCGCCGCGATCGACCGGTCGATCGACGTATTGAGCACCCCTGGACTAGAGTGACGAGGAGGATCCAGTACCGGTCTAGTCCTGATCCAGTACTGGTCTAGTCCTCATCCAGTACCGGTCTAGTCCTGTTCCAGTACGCGGCCCACGTGAGTAAACGAGACCATCAGGGACCAGGTCTGTGGATCTGAAGCTTGAGAGCGTTTTATTCATTATGTCATATTTTATTTATTAATCAAGACATTAAACGCATGACATCATTGAGTCCTTAAAGCGACACTCTGTAACTTTTCCCCTGTAGCGCCCCCTTCAGGTATTTAACGTCTGGTCTCGAGCCATATATGGCTCTTCCGGCTCTCTGCTCCCAGCTGATCGCGACCGGGCTGCCGCTGAACTCCGTCTCTACGAGTCGCGTAGCGGAGCAAATAAAAAGTCACCTGCGAGCGTGGACTGGCACTATAAGACGTTGCGTAAAGCTGCCAGACAGCAAATTGAACTACTTCCGCCGGAAGTACCGGGTGGCTCGCAACATCTTACATTCAGCAGTTTTCTGGCCACAGACCCCCGATGGCAGTGGCGGAGGAGCAAATCAACATATTCAAAGTCATTGAAGCGGCACCATTTTTTTCAAGCTGTTATTTTAAGGTGGAAAAGTTACATAGTGGGGCTTTAAAGAAAGATATATATAGTTTACACAGGGATGAAGATCTGTAGAACAGGAAGGGGTGTCTCTCCCACCAGATCCCCGGATGAGTTGTTTATATATATTTATTTTGAAATATACACATTAATAAATGTAGATATTTATAAATATATATATATATATGTTTTAATAATATATATATTTTGAAATATATTTTTACTTTTATAAATATATATATATATATATATATATATATATATATATATATATATATATATATATATATATATATATATATATATTAGGGCTGTCAGCGTTAATCTATGCGATTAATGCGGCTGCGTTAAAGCACTAAAATATTTTAACGTAATTAACGCAACTTTGTTTACTTCCGGTGTGCGTTGACTCGACAGAAAGTGCTGCGCGCCTGCAGTCAGTTTGCTAGCAGAGACGGAGACGGTAGTTAAATATGGAGAAAGCTGGGGTATTGATGGGCGGAAAGTTTCACTTTAAGAGGCAAAGTGACGGAACAATCCTCTCAACCACAGTAGTGTGTAGCATTTGTCGAGCTGAATTAAGCTACCATAGAAGCAACTCGTCTTTAGCGTATCACCTTAAAGCTAAGCACCCAACCGAAGGCAGGCTCATGTTAGATGATCGCCAACGCACGCTGCACGACTTTTCTAGAAAACTAACTAGACCAGTATGTGAAAAGGTTACCAACGCGTTGGCAGTTTGGGTGTCGTCCATTAGCATAGTTGAGGATGGTGGGCTGACTGAGGTAATTCGAATTGCTTCAGGGGACAATGCGTACAATTTACCGTCGAGGGGCACCATTGTGTCTCGCATACGTTCATTGTATGACGGCGAGAGAGAGAAAAAAATGCAGCTCCTTGAGCAAACTGCCAGCGTCGCCCTTACTGGTGACCACTGGACGTCAGTCAGCAATGACAACTACTTGGGTGTCACAGTTCATTTTATTGACAGTGAATGGAAACTAAGATATTTTGCATTAGGAGTAAATAAAACAGAGGCGCGACATACAGCGGAGAACTGTGCGGAGGAATTCCTCGCCGTGTCAAAAACATGGGAGATAGACGGTAAACTGACCACTTTAAGCACTGATAGTGCCCGTAACATGTTGGCAGCTGCTAGGCTGCTTCCATTTCAGCATCTACCCTGCGCGGCACACAGTCTGCAAAGGACCATCACTGTTGCCCTAAAAGACAGTGGTTTTGAGAACGTCCTGGCTAAATGTCGGAAGATTGTCGGGCACTTCAAACACAGCCCGTCAAATGATCGCGAGTTGAAAGCACAGCAAACTGCAGAAGGACAGCAGGAAGAGTCGCTAGTTCAAGACGTTGCCACCCGGTGGAATTCTGCCTTGGATATGATCAAACGGATTCAGCGAAACAAGGGTCCGCTTGCTGCCACCCTGGCTCAGCACAAGACTAACATCTCCATGTTGACTGCACCGGAGCTGGCTAAACTGGAGAAGTTGGAGCAGCTACTTCAACCATGCAGGCAAGTCCACTCTTTCTGTCCTCTCATGTGCTTTTTTTTGTCTGCCTCAAACTGTGTGTTTGTGCGCGCGCGTGCATGTTGGTGTGTGTAGCAAGCAAAACCCTATTTAAACAGAACATAATCTGAAATAAAAATGTATCTATCTATTTGGTCTATTTACAGACACTTTCTGTTCGTCTAACATCTGTGTCTATGCTGTCTCTCTATATATGTCTGTCTGTCTATATCCTCTCTCTCTCTCTCTCTCTCTCTCTCTCTCTCCCCCCTCTGTTTTTTGTGTGCATCTTTATATGTGTAGGGCTACTTATACTCTGTCTCTCAGTTTGTAGGCTATGTGTGTGTGCTCTCCCTCTGACAGTCTTTTTCTTTGAGTGGGGCTTACATTCTACTTTATGCTCCCTCTATCTCACTCCACGTTTGCTTCCACTCTGCTAGTATTCCGTTTTCCCATCCTGTGTGTGTCAGAGTGGTTGTTTTAAGGCCCTTATTAAAACATGCCTGCACCTTTTATTGCAGATATGTGACTGAACTACTGGGAGGAGAGCAGTACGTTTCCTGTTCAGTGGTCTTACCAGCCTTGTGCCACCTGTCCAGAATGATGGAGGCAACTGATGACGACCCCATCTACGTGGTGAAATTTAAAGATACATTCAATGCAGACCTTGCCAAGCGCAAAGAGAAGACAAATCTCAAGATCCTGAAAGTTGCAACACTGTGTGACCCCAGATTTAAGGACTTGAAGTGCCTCCCCAAAGAGGAAAGAGGTGAGGTGTGGGCTTCACTGCGCAACCTGATGCTCGAGGGCAAAGGTGGGATGAGTTCTGGACCTGCTCCAAAAAAACAGAGGAAGTCTTCCTTCTTGTTGGCCTCCGCTGATACCGATTCCGAAGAAGAAGAGGAGGAGTCAATCGACAAAGCTCTGAACCGTTACAGAGTGGAGCCAAAATTGCTGATGGGGGACTGTCCACTAAATTGGTGGTCAGGAAGGCAGCACACTCACGAAGCTTGCAGTAATCGCAAAAACAACACCTGTCAACCCCAGCTACCACTGTGCCCTGTGAGCGGCTGTTCTCACTCTCAGGTCACATTGTCCAGAAGAGGAGAGCAGCCTTGGCTCCAGAAAATGTGAACATGCTCGTCTGTCTCAGCAATTGGCTGAAGGGCAAAGATGATTAAGTAGTTTAAGTAGCAGATATCTTCCTGTTTACATTTTCATGTTTGTTTGCACTTTATTATGACATATTTGAATGTCAGTTCTGTTTACCTTGGCCACTTGTTCTGCTTTTGTGGTGTTCAATATTAAAGATGACAGTACCAATGGTGTCTCAAATGCATCTTTTTTTTTCACTGAAGAAACAATTGATCATACATGATATTAAATACCTCACTGGCACTTTAAAACAAATGCAATTAAACAATTGTCTTAAATACACGTTGTCTGAAGTGATTACTCGTCCATTTAGAACATTTAGTCTTGAGAAGAAGAAAAATGCGATTAATTTCAAAATGTGCGATTAATTAGTTAATTCTTTTTAATCGATTGACAGCCCTAATATATATATATATGTAGAAATATACATTTTGTATGTATAAATAAAACACCAACAGAGAAAAGGTCTCAAGATCTAAAGCTGCTTTATTCACATATTTTTGGCATATTTTTATACATAAATTTGAAAAAACATGAAATACATATATATTTTATATATGTATACCTAAAAAAAGTATACCTACAAAATGTATATATATATATATATATATATAAAAGTTACCTTCAAAAAATATATTTATAATTTGTTTTTATAGTTAGATATTTTTAAACATTTTTGTAATCTATATTTTTAATTATAAAAATAAATAATACAATATTTATTCATTTAAAAAATAAAAATATTTATTTTTACCTTTAAAAATGATGTATTTTTTTTTTTTATTTATACCTTGAATATACCTTTATTTATAAATTGAAATATTTATAGGTATACGTTTTCTAGGTATTCCTTTCTCTAGGGCTGAAAGAACGTATACCTAAAAATATATCTATATTTAAAAAAAGATGAAATATCTATTTAGAATTTATTCCTAAAAAAGAAAAATGGTTTCCTAAAAACTTTTTTTACCATTAAAATAATATATATTTTTTTATAGTTGTAGATATTTTTATACATAAATAAAAATATGTAGGTGTAAATTAAAAAATATATATATATATTTTAATTTACACCTAAAAAGACAAACATGCGCGCATAACAGCTGAGCAAGGCACACGCTCTGTCATCCTGGCTCTTTGAGAGACGCTCCTTGCAGAGTGAGGAAGCCAGAGGAGCAGCCTCCCCCCAGGTCCTAGTGCCCGGGGATTATGGCCTTTTTTTTTTTTTGACGGAGCTCAATGTTGACTATTTTTAGAACATGCCGTGCGGGCGACTCACCTGGTCCCTGCGGGCGACCAGGTGCCCGCGGACATCGTGTTGGCGAGCCCTGATCTATATCTTTAAATATACCTAAAGAGAAATACTTTTTATTTCTACCTTTAAAAAAATATTTATAATTTTTTTAATAGTTGTAGATATTTTTTATTTATACCTAAAAAAAATAGATACCTTTTATAGTTCATACATAAATTAAAACATGAAATATATATTTTGAATTCATACCTACAAATAATATTTATAATTCGTTTTACATTTTTACCTTAAAGAAACATATTTTTTTTAAGAGTTGTAGATATTTGTATACATTTCTTTAAACATTAAATGTATATATTTCACACCAAAAAAAAAAAAATTATATTTATAAATATATTTTTTATTTTTAAATATATTTATAAATACGGGAAGTTTCAGATGGCTGATATGTTTCTTTATTAAAACTATTCCTCATTAACAAACCTGAAAAATACTATTAGAGACATCAATATTTAAATATAGTTGTGAGCTTTATTTTAGGTAATTGAGATTTAATTTCGCTTGTATATTTATATTCAACCTCCGTGGTGGAGATTAAGAGTACTAATACCTCACTGTGGGATTAGTACTTCTGTTACATTAAAGGTGGAGACCTGGTTCCCCCAAGTAAGTCCGGGTGAAGACCTTGTCCCCCCAGGTAAGTCCAGGTGTCCTTCAGACTTGTATTGAGGCTTTGCAGGTGGACCTCGCTTCCCTTCCACACGACAACACTCAGGAGCACATTGCTTTAAAGGCAGATCTTGTGTTTATTGCAGCACTGATTAAAAACAACAGATCAGAATATCAGAATATCAGAATACCCGCCCCCGCCGTCTGGCCATCCCCTCACTCCGTCCCCCTATCCGTTCCCCCTCACCCCGCCCCCCTATCCGTCCCCCCATCTGTCCCCCTATCCGTCCCCCCTCACTCCGTCCCCCCGTCCGTCCCCTTGATCCACAGGAAGCCCACCTGGGTGCCGAAGTTGAGTCCGTCCCTGGTGTGGGAGAAGAAGTCCTCTGGGTGGCAGGAGGTGCAGGGCGTCACACAGGAGCGCTGCAGCTCCGAGTCGTCATGGAGGTGTTCAGGGAGGACGCCTCCTCTCAGGAGGAACAGCCTGTTACAGGAGACAGTAGAATCAGGGAGGACACTGTTACAGGAGAGACAATAGAATCAGGGAGTACACTTACAGGAGAGACAATAGAATCAGGGAGTACACTTACAGGAGAGACAATAGAATCAGGGAGTACACTTACAGGAGAGACAATAGAATCAGGGAGGACACCTTCTCTCAGGAGGAGCATGCTGTTCTATTGTCCCATCCTTTGTTGTCCTTTACTGTATTCTACTGTCCTACATTCTCATCTCCTTTATTGTCTTCTATTTCTCTCTTTTGTATTCTGTCTTCTATTGTCTTTTACTATCCGTTATTGTCCTCTACTGTCCTGTCTTCTACTCTCCCTTATTGTGCTCTGCTCTACTGTCCTCTAATGTCTTCTACTGTCCTCTCCTCCAATGTATTCTACTGTCCTCGTGTCCTCTACTCTCCTCTCCTCTATTGTCCTCTAATGTCTTCTACTCTCCCTTATTGTCCTCTCCTCTACTGTGCTCTCCTGTCCTCTCCTGTCCTCTACCTGTTGGCGAGGCGGATGTCGACATGTGGTCTTGTGGACTCTGGGTCGGGGACACAGTCCTGGTGGACCTCGAGGAAGTCCAGCGCCTGCTGTCTGTCCAGCCTGAAGCAACAGGCGCCGACCGACGGTCCCACGGCGACCACGATGTCCCTCGCCTGGCAACCGAAGTTCCTCACCATGGCCTCCACCGTCGCCATAGCGACGCCCATCAGGGTACCCTTCCAACCTGAGGACCGAGGACAGGCACTGGAGGACTACACTGAGGTATCATACTGCAGTGGTCACATGGGACATGTCCACATGGGATATGTCCCATGAGACACTTGGACCGCTCTACACAGAAGTCAATGGTGGCCATAAGATGCGCCTATTCAGAGCCATTTTGAATTTGGTTTAAAAAAAAACTTTTTCTCTATTTCCTCCTAAACATTTGTCCGATTCTAACAAAACTTCTTGTGGTTCCTTATTGGTTCAACGTCATCAGAACCGGTTAAACACTTGTTGATATGTCGTTGTGTTTAGAAGATATCGACCAATGAACTTCTAAGGGCTGTAGCTTAATATGTAAAGACACATAACTTTCAGATTACTAGCCGACGTTCACCTAGCGTCCCGAGACGTACCCTCATTTCATCATCATATTTAAACATTAGGGGGCGCTACAATCAATCCCTCAATATCTTTGATTTCTTAACGAATAAACCAACGTAACGTAACTCATCACACACGCTAACTGTCTGAGATGTGATGATAACATTTCAATGCTTTTTTTGTGAGCGGCGACAAAACTCAAAATACATCCAACCAGCCATTCTGAGTTTTGTGTAATTTTTTTAATGAATTAATTAGTTAATTATTGTGTTTATGTATATTTATACTTTGAGAGGTTTCATTACCTGCGTGAGCCGCTCCGATCACCTTTAAAACCGGATCGGCAAACAGGATCGGCATGCAGTCGGCTCCCGGCGCCGCCAAGACCACGCCGGTCCGGTCGGTGACCACGGCGTCGTAGCTCTCAGGCTCGGCTTCCCCCAAGACCCAGACATGGCTGCCGTGGTCCACCTGCAGGAACCGACAGGTAAACAACCGTCAGTACCTCATGACTCGGGTAAACAACCTTCAGTACCTCGATGACTTGGTTAAACAACCTTCAGTACCTCATGACTCGGGTAAACAACCTTCAGTACCTCGATGACTCAGGTAAACAACCTTCAGTACCTCGATGACTCAGGTAAACAATCTTCAGTACCTTGACCAGGTGGAGGGGCTGCGGGTGGAACCCAGCATGCAGGGCCAGTCTGCGGCAGTTCTCTTGGACCACAGCTCCGGGGTCTCTCCTCCTGCGGCTGCTGAACAGGTTCAAAGAGGACAAGGTCTGGATGTAGGAGATGCCGCCCATCCGGGTACTGAAGCCATGACCGAAATCACCTGGAGGAGAGGGTGTAAAATGTGTAAATACTTCTTTCTAATACTATATTGATGAAGTGGCTGAACTATTGTTTATATTTATGAGGCTCCGTATCTTTAATATGTTATTTTATTGTATTATAGGAAGTATTTGAAACATCTTGATAGATCTGTATCGAACTGTTAAGACCTTTTTAAGTTATTTATTTATTTAAGTATATTTAACTTTAAATCCTTTATTAGTTTATTTTAAATATATATAATATACATATTATTAATAATAATTCGAAGTATTATTATTATTATGTATGTTTATGTTTTTTATATTTAAAACAAACTAATAAAGGATTAAAAGTGAAACGATCGTTTCCCTCTCAAACCTACCTGGAATCAGCGATGACGTCAGGACCCGGACTTCTCCCTTCAGGGCCGGAAGCTGCCGCAGGAACCGGGACACCTCTTCCTCCACCGGGACCGCAGGTGAGTCGGAGGGGGCGGAGCCTGCGCAGCCCGCACAGGTGCGCTCGTCTACGCGGTAGTCGAAGCTGTACACAGCCGTGAAGAGCTGCTCCTGGTAGGCGCGCAGCACGGCGCGGCCCCGCGGGGGCGCGAGCACCCTCACCGAGCTCAGGTCCAGCTGGTCCAGGGTCTGCTTGAACCGGTACAGGCGCGCCGCGATGGAGCCCGAGTCCAGCGCGTGCACGCTCGAGCTGCACGAGCTCACGTACGCGGCGGCGGAGAGGTGGTCCTCGTGCCGGTCACGCGCCCCGCACAGCAGGAAGACTTGAGGCGGGAATGCGCGTTCGTCCCGCAGAAACGCGCAGTCCGGACCGCAGCCGTGGACCAGGTCCAGCAGGAGCGCGTCGCCCATCGCGGACTGCCGAGCTCCCGATCCGGGTCACGGGTCTCGAACCGGGTCAAAAGTCTCGAACCGGGTCAGAGGTCTCGATCCGAACAGCTGAGACTCCACGAGGAACTTCCTGCAACGTTGGCCCCGCCCACACGGGAAACTCCACACCAAGTACACACAGTACACACAGTACACACGACGTACAATCTCCTCAACTCCCTCTAGTCCTGCTGACTAGTACTCTTCTTCTTTTCTGTAGTAAAAGTACAACATGTACCTTCTGGATGTACTAAATAGATATAAATTACTTTAGTAAAAGTTTTAACAAGTTGTCATGTACACATGAACTCACAATGACCTTTGACCTTCAAACGCAACCATCCGTGTGTGTGTGCGTGCGCGCTGCATATTTTTATAATTAGTGTAATTACTAGAACAAAGTTTACGGCTTCCAGGGTTCCGAGGGAACGACGTGTTTTATGACACTGAACTTCCCTTGTGTACTTTTTGTGTACTTCTCGTGTGTTTTTAATTCCACACAAAGTACATGAACTGAAGTATACGAGCTGTACTGCTGTGCTTGTACCTGGAAGTACAACAGTAATCTTTTACTCTACATGAATGAGTATACTTGAATGATATGAATATATATGAGTACAACAGTGTAAATACTTAATCCACAGTTTACTTATACACTTTTACACGGAAGTACTAGTATTTTTCTGGAACACAGTACTTTGACACAGTGATATTAGTACTTTTACTCGAACATAGTACTTTTACACAGTGCATTAGTACTTTTACTGGAACATAGTACTTTTACACAGTGCATTAGTACTTTTACTGGAACATAGTACTTTTACACTGCATTAGTGCTTTTACTGGAACATAGTACTTTTGCATTAGTACTTTTACTGGAACGTAGTACTTTTACACAGTGCATTAGTACTTGTACTGGAACATAGTACTTTTACACTGTGTATTAGTACTTGTATGAGTACTTGTATTGCTCGTTGTTAAACCCTTCAGTCGGAACTCTTCTCCTTAACAGTCGTTCTCCTCTCTCACCAGCAGGGGGCGCCAAACACCCACGACAGGATTCTCCTCCAGCAACCCCCCCCTTACTATGTATTAGTACACATTAAAGCACTAAAGGTATTTCTGTAAGTATTCTGGTCATGTTAACGTTGGAACCAACAACTATGAATTGTGGGTATTGTAGTATTTAGAATCTACCTTAATACATAAGTACTACATAAATATACAGTGTAATATATTTATCACGTCATCTTGAGGTTATTTTAGAACATTTAAAGTGAGTAAACATAATATTTAAACTGAGTAATATAATATTTAAACTGAGTATATATAATATTTAAACTGAGTAAATATAATATTTAAAGCGAGTAAATATAATATTTAAAGTGATTTACTAATCTTTAAGTTCAGCAGTACAGAGGACTAAAGATTATGTTATAATACATATTATTATCAGAGTAATATTAAACACATATTTATTTAAAAATCAACCTGAACATTTTATTTAATTTATTTATTTTTCTATTGATTATTGATTTATTATTTTATTCATATTAATACTTGAACACAACGGATTATTTAAAGTGAGTAAATATAATATGTTCTGTTATTTATTAATCTTTTTTGTTCAGCTGTAGTACATAAATCATTATCAGAATACATTTTGTATTCATAACAAAAATGATTTGATGATTAAGGATTTTTATTTATTTATTATTAATTGTTTCATTATTTTTTCTTTATTTCTTCACATTAATGTCATATTTGGTCTTCCATACTTGATAATTATTGATATTAATCCAAGAAGACAACAGAGTATTTCATCCGTAATGAACGCTTTTCTTATCGATCCGCTCATTTGCATATTTAAAGAGACAGTGTCTCTGATTGGTGGTCGCAGTGTTGTTTGTACGACACGTTTGTTTGTAATGTTTTATGATTTATGATTTATTGATCACCGGTCAGTCGGTACCGGTTGACGGAGACCAGACCCGGACCGTCGTGCACGGCGCTCTCTCGGGCACGCGCGCCCCCGTTCTGTTCAGTCCGAGGCAGCAGCGCTGCGGAGCGCGTGAGAGGGAGGACGCACCGGGACCGCGGAGTCCGCTTCTTCAGCCCCGGAACCGGTAAGGAGAGCTTCGTCTGCCCGCTGCGCGCGGCTCGGTTGACCGACAACTGCTCCCGGTACCGGGAAGCCCGCTCCCGGTATAACGGGAAGCCCGCTCCGTCACGCGCACGTCTCGTGCACGAGCACTTCTTTAACAAACGGTGTGTGTGTTTTAAGCTTGATGATGTTGAAAAAAACCTCGAGATGCTGAAGATGAGGACACTTAAAGGGAAGGAGGAAGCAGAGGAAAGATAAGACGGACAGACAAACGAGGATAGAGGAGACATAGATGAGAGAGGAGAGAGGAGACAGAGAGGAAAGACAGAGGAAAGAGGAGACAGAGAGGAAAGAGAAGACAGACAGACAAACGAGGAAACAGGAGACCGAGATGAGGAAGGAGAGAGGAGACAGAGATGAGAGAGGAGACAGAGAGGAAAGAGAAGACAGACAGACAGACAAACGAGGAAACAGGAGACCGACATGAGGAAGGAGAGAGGAGACAGAGAGGAAACAGGAGACAGAGATGAGGAAGGAGAGAGGAGACAGAGATGAGAGAGGAAACGGAGAGGAAAAAGGAGACGTGGAGGAGAGAGGAGACAGAGATGAGAGAGGAGAGAGGAAAGACAGAGAGGAGATAGAGATGAGAGAGGAAGGAGAGTTGTTGTTGTTGTTGTTGTTGTATGAATGTAACTTGTGGCTAGACGGTGGTTCCTGAGTGTGTGTCTGTGTTCATGCTCTCCACGCTGTGGAGGATTCATCTACAGATGAAACATCAGAGTTTAGTTCAAAGATTTAAAAATGAAGTTTAATCACATCTATGAGCCTAAAGTATCAATAAAGAATCCGAGGAAACAGATCGTCACACTTTACACACAATAAAACATCCTGAGAATCACAGATTCACTTCCTGTAGTTCACCTAATCAGATGATTACATCACCATGAAACACACACACACACACAACTACAGACACACACAACTACGGACACACACACAACTAAAGACACACACACTCAGTTTGGCAACAAAGGAGACGCTCCATCAGTGTGATGGAGGAATAGGAGGAGCCAGAGGGGAAGAGCTGCTGTGACTGAAGTGCTTTCTAATTTGCACAGTGGTGTGTGTGCGTGCGTGTGCGTGTGCGTGTGTGGTGTGGGTCTTTTTTCTGGCGACACATTAAGTAAACCTTTAGAGCTGCAGAGCAGCAGCAGAGGAAGAGCGACTTCTTCAATATAATGTGAACATAGAGCTGCAGCAGAGGGCCTGATGCTCAACACGCCCCAGAGATACTGTGTGTGTGTGATTGATAAGTAGAACACTCACACACACACACAGACACACACACACACACACGTCTCCAGGGTTAAGTTGAGGTCAAATGTTCAAAACTATGTGGGATTAGATCTTTGATATTCAGAGATGATGTTAAAGTCACTTCATGTGTTAGAGCTGCATTCTCTCTCCTGACCACCAGGGGGCGACTCCTCTGGTTGTATATAAGTCTCTGCTCGTGACCTTTTCTTGCATATGAATTCTGCTCCGATGAGTTCTGTTGGGCTGCTTGTCTCCTGCAGCCACATGTCACACCCACACTACAACTCCCAGAGTGCATCTGTCTGTGATGGTGATGTCACGATCACACTACACTGAACATTTTGAAGCCTCGAATTCTTCATTTCAGCCGTCGCCATCTTGTTTTTTTGCAACCAGAGAACAGGAAGTGACTGATGAGTGACATGCAGGTCTGTGGTGTCGACCTGTCAATCACCTTGTAGCTCCGCCCCTAAAGCGTCCTCTGAAGTACTTCTACAGTGGCGTGTGAGTACTTTGTGGCAAAAGCTCTTCCTGGTTCCCTCCTCATCAAATATTCATCGTTTTATTTGCATAGTTTGGAGCGGAGCAGGAAGTGTGTGTGTGTGTTTGTGTGTCTGTGTGTGTGTCTCTGTGTGTGTGTGTGTGTGTCTCAGCTCATCTCTTAACCTTTAAGCTGAGGAACTGCAGGCGATGGGAAGGAAACACAAAGGTCATCTGGGTCATGTGACCAGTGCTAAAGGTCATCTGGGTCATGTGACCAGTGCTAAAGGTCTTGTGGGTCATCCTTTCATCCCGAGCTTCCCTTCCTGACTCCCGTTGTGTACCTGTGTTGTGTTGTGTGTCCTGGTCGTTATCAAGCAGCTGCTTCTCTTTCAGCTCGTTGTTTACCTTCCATCCAGAGTTTCTATGACAACGGTTTCTTTACATTACATTACATTACATGTCATTTAGCATATCCAAAGCGACTTACAATAAGTGCATTTCAACCTAGAGTACAAACTAAGAACAACAACAATACAGAAAGTAACATTTCCTCATCATAGTCAAACTACAAAAGTACCATAATAAGAGCCATTCAAGTGCTACCAAAGTGCAAGTCTGTGATTAATCCAGATATAGTCGGAAAAGGTGCGTTTTCAGTTTTCGGCGGAAGATGTAGAGACTTTCTGCTGTCCTGATGTCAGTGGGGAGCTGGTTCCACCACTGAGGAGCCAGGACAGCAAACAGTCTGGATTTCGAGTGATTAGCTCGAGGTGACGGAGTCACAAGTCGGTTGGCTGTTGCCGAGCGGAGCTTAACGTGCCGGGTGTACGGTGTGACCACATCCCGGATGTAGACGGGGCCCGATCCGTTCAGAGCACGGTACGCCAGAACAAATGTTTTGAAGCGGATGCGGGCCGCCACCGGTAGCCAGTGAAGAAAGCGGAGGAGCGGAGTGGTGTGGGTGATTTTCGGGAGGCTGAAGACCAGTCGAGCTGCTGCATTCTGGATGAGCTGCAGAGGCCGGATGGCCTTAGCAGGTAGACCAGCCAGAAGGGAGTTGCAGTAGTCGAGGTGCGAAATGACCAGAGCCTGGACCAGAACCTGCGCCGCCTTCTGGGTAAGAAGAGGTCGTATTCTCCAGATGTTGTGCAGCATGTACCTACAGGAACGTGCTGTCGCAGCGATGTTGGCCGTCAGGGAGAGTTGACTGTCTAGCGTCACCCCGAGGCTCCTGGCAGTCAGGGTAGGGGCCAACACGGAGCTGTTGAAGGTGGTGGTCAGGTCGTGAGTGGGGGAACCTTTCCCTGGAAGGAACAGTAGCTCGGTCTTGTCAGGGTTGATCTTCAGGTGGTGTGCAGACATCCACTGAGAGATGTCAGTCAGGCAGGGAGAGATTCGCGCCGCCACCTGTTTTTCGGACGGTGGGAACGAGAAGATCAGTTGGGTATCATCGGCATAGCTATGGTAGGAGAAGCCGTGCGAACGAATGACAGAGTCTCAAAAAGATGCAGAGAAATTGGTTCACGCGTTCGTTACTTCGAGACTGGATTACTGCAACTCCTTATTATCAGGCTGCACTAATAAATCTCTTAGGTCCCTCCAGTTGATCCAGAATGCTGCAGCTCGTATTCTCACTAAAACTAAGAAAAGAGATCACATTACTCCTGCACTAGCTGCTCTGCACTGGCTCCCTGTAAAATCAAGAATCACTTTTAAAATTCTTCTCTTAACTTACAAAGCCTTAATTGGTGATGCACCATCATATCTTAAAGAGCTTGTAGACCGTATCGCCCACCAGAGAGCTGCGCTCACTAAATGCGGGCTACTTGTAGTTCCGAGAGTCTTAAAATGTAAAATGGGAGCCAGAGCCTTTAGTTATCAAGCTCCTCTTTTATGGAACCAGCTTCCACCTTCAGTCCGGGAGGCAGACACAGTCGCCACATTCAAGAGTAGACTTAAGACTTTCCTCTTTGACAGAGCTTATAGTCAGAGCTGAATCAGGTTTGCCCTGGTCCAGCCCCTGGATATGCTGGTATAGGCTTATAGCTGCTGGGGATGTTTAGGATGCACTGAGCACCTCTCTCCTCTTTTCTTTCTCCTATGGATGAATCTTCATCTCTCCATCACACATGACTAACTCTGCTTTCTCCCCGGAGTCCTTCTGACTTCACGTCTCATGGTGTCATCGGACCCTATTAGACGGCATAGATTCCATCTGCTGATGGACCTTCGATGGTTGGATCGTGAGTTCCTGTCGCCAGCTGTGCCACTGCCCTGCTGGGACTCCGCCCACTCCTCCACTTGGGAGGTCTCCAAACTCTCCATCGTGGAATATGCCTAAATATGAACTATTGATAAACTCTGTCAGATTCCTTGAATGTATTTTAACTCTAAATATGTCCTTCTGTACACATTACATCTATTGCATCTGTCCATCCTGGAGAGGGATCCTCCTCTGTTGCTCTCCTGAAGGTTTCTTCCCTTTTTTTTCCCCCTGAAGGGTTATTTGGGAGTTTTTCCTGGTCCGATGTGAGGTTTTGGGTCAGGGATGTCTATGTGTACAGATTGTAAAGCACTCTGAGACAAATTTGTAATTTGTGAAACTGGGCTATACAAATAAACTGAATTGAATTGAATAGAGCCGAGAGAATTGGTGTACAGAGAGAAGAGGAGGGGACCCAGGACGGAGCCTTGAGGAACCCCAGTAGTGAGAGGACAAGGATCAGATACAGATCCTCTCCAAGTTACCCGGTAAGTGAGGTAGGAAGAGAAAAGAGCGAGTGCTGTGCCTGAGATCCCCAGGTCCTGAAGAGAAGAGAGAAGGATCTGGTGGTTCACGGTGTCAAATGCGGCAGAAAGGTCTAGAAGGATAAGGACAGAGGAGAGAGAGGCTGCTCTAGCAGAGTGAAGCTGCTCAGAGACAGCAAGGAGGGCAATCTCTGTTGAGTGGCCGGCCTTGAAGCCAGACTGGTGGGGGTCAAGAAGGTTGTTGCTGTGGAGATAGGACACTTGGTTAAAGATAGCTCGCTCCAGAGTTTTGGAAAGAAAGGAAAGAAGAGAGACCGGTCTGTAGTTGCTGACTTCAGACGGGTCGAGCGTGGGTGGTCGGTCGAGCAGAGGTCACCAAGCTAAGAACTTGACTGGGAGACAAAGGGGTAAACGAGGAAAGAGAGGTGGATGAAGGAGTTGGTGTAGGTGAAGTGATAGAGGATGGATTAGTAAAGGAGGAGCGTATGTCGTCTATCTTGTTTGTAAAGTAGTCGACAAAGTGGCTCGGCAAAAGGGAGGAAGGAGGAGGGGGACTCGGGGGATCAAGGAGGTTGGAAAAGATAGAGAAGAGTTTTTTGGGGTTAGAGAAGGAAGACTGAATTTTGGTCAGGTAGAAAGAGCTTTTGGCTGCAGAGATAGAGGCAGAGAAGAGATTGATAGCAGAGCAGGTCTTCCGCTTGATTCGATTTGCGCCATTTCCTTTCCGTCGCTCGCAAGTTGGCTCTCTCGGCACGCACCGAGTCGGACAACCAGGGAGCCGGAGAGGATTTGCGAACCGGTCGCGTCTTAAAAGGACAAAGCGAATCAAGAGATGAAGACAGGGACGAGAGGAGAGTGTCTGCGGCAGAGTTAGGCTGCATGAGTGAGAAGGAGTCAGTTGAGGGGAGAGCAGATAGGACAGAGGAGGCCAGAGAGGAGTGACAGAGGGTGCGAATGTTGCGGCGTACAGGTACAGAGTCTGTGGATACGGGTGGGTTATCAGTACCAGAGAGTGAGAGAGAGTAAGAGATGAAGAAGTGGTCAGAGACATGCAGAGGAGTTACAGTGAGGTTAGAGGTAGAGCAGTCTCTAGTAAAAATGTAATCAAGGTGGTTGCCGGCTTTGTGAGTAGGAGGGGAGGGACTAAGTGAGAGGTTAAAGGAAGACAGTAAGAGTAAGAGATCACATGACTTCTCAGTCAGGATGTTCAAGTCACCCAGAAGGATGAGCGGGGGGCCGTCCTCCGGGAAGTTGGACAGGAGGACGTCCAGCTCTTCCAAGAAGTCTCCCAAAGAACCAGGGGGACGGTAGAGAACAACAATGTGTAGCTGAACCGGATGAGTAACCGTCACAGCATGAAACTCAAAAGTCAGTGGGGTAAAAAGTGGAAGCGGGGAGAGAGAGAAACACCATTTGGGGGAGATGAGTAAACCTGTACCTCCACCCCGACCAGAGGGTCTGGGTGTGTGACTGAAGGAGAAGGCCGAGGAGAGAGCAGCCGGGGTAGACGTGTTGTCAGGCGTGATCCAGGTCTCAGTGAGAGCCAGGAAGTCAAGCGACTGCTCCACAGCAAAGCCAGAGATGAAGTCGGCCTTGCGGTTGGCAGACTGACAGTTCCAGAGGCCTCCTGTGACAAGGTGCTGGGTGTGAGTAGAACGGGTAGGAAGGATAAAAGGAGGGGTTCCGGTACGCGAATGAACGAGTCCTATAGTAACTACGAGTAGAAATATGCACAGGTATGGAAAACACACACATATTCACAAAGTGGTGTAATACTCAGCCACCCCCGAAGACTCCAACGAAAGACTCCTGTGTCTTTGTCCTCCGAGTCTTGACTCCAACGAAAGACTCCTGTGTCTTTGTCCTCTGAGTCTTGACTCCAACGAAAGACTCCTGTGTCTTTGTCCTCCGAGTCTTGACTCCAACGAAAGACTCCTGTGTCTTTGTCCTCCGAGTCTTGACTCCAACGAAAGACTCCTGTGTCTTTGTCCTCCGAGTCTTGACTCCAACGAAAGACTCCTGTGTCTTTGTCCTCCGAGTCTTGACTCCAACGAAAGACTCCTGTGTCTTTGTCCTCCGAGTCTTGACTCCAACGAAAGACTCCTGTGTCTTTGTCCTCCGAGTCTTGACTCCAACGAAAGACTCCTGTGTCTTTGTCCTTCGAGTCTTGACTCCAACGAAAGACTCCTGTGTCTTTGTCCTCCAAGTCTTCGTCCGATGAGTCACAACAACGCCTCAGCTGACGCCTGTAGACCCAATCCGATTAAGAACAGTTTCCCTAAGCCGCGTTAATCACCGGCCCTTTTTGTATTCAAATGACGCTCTATTGAAACCAGGTGATGAGCGATCGTCCAATCAGTGTAGCTTCCGCTCACAGTGGCTGGAAACACTTCTCACCCAAAACAAATCTTGAACAACACAGACTGACAATCTAGGAGCTTAAAAACAGGAGATACAACAGTAATTTAGCAGATTTAACTAATTTAAAGAAGATACTTAACAGGATCCAAGAAGTCGGTAGTCCTTCCTCCAAGGTAGAAAATGCACACTGCAGATTCAGTCCCAAGAGTTTCTTATTTAAGGACACCTGAGGACATTCCTCCAGCCGTGGTAATCACCGGCCCTTTTTTTTCTTCTTTTCTTCTTCTAGCGGCAATCACAGCGCTTTCTATTAGGGATGCACCGATCTGATCGGCGCCGATCCATATCGGCCGATATTCCAATTAACGGTTTTGATCGGCGTTCTCAAAACGGCCGATCAGATGACGTCACATCTGCGAGAACTATCAAACGTTTCAATCGCCGCAACAGAGACGATGCGCCCGGCGAGCGTCGCAGAGTGAGAGGTCCCCGAGGGGATCCTCACCACCGAGCGGCGCCGCGTCCCCCGAGTTAAATCTCTGGGTCAACTCACCGACACTCACATGTCTGACCCTATAGACTGATGCTCACATGCCTGACCCTATAGACTGATGCTCACATGTCTGACCCTATAGACTGATGCTCACATGCCTGACCCTATAGACTGATGTTCACATGTCTGACCCTATAGACTGATGCTCACATGTCTGACCCTATAGACTGATGCTCACATGTCTGACCCTATAGACTGATGCTCACATGCCTGACCCTATAGACTGATGTTCACATGTCTGACCCTATAGACTGATGTTCACATGTCTGACCCTATAGACTGATGCTCACATGTCTGACCCTATAGACTGATGCTCACATGTCTGAGCCCCTATAGACTCATGTTTACGGTAAACACATTCGATCGGGAGCGCACAAGAGTTTTGATAAAGTTAGCAACGGAAGGATTTACGTGACACAACATCCGTTTTTTCAAAATAAGATGTCGACAAATCATACACTAACATATACAAGTAAACAATGAACTGATCTTGTATCTTTATAGATCGTTTCTGAGATTTAGCTTAAATTATGCTAACATTAAAACATTTTTACTGTACCAAGGAACAGTTTATAAAAATAAGTTAGACTTTTGTATGTTTTAAAAAAAATTCTGTAAATGGATTTCCCTAAGTGTTCCAGGAAATGAATAACGCAGATGTGTTCCATACATATCTGAAATCCCCTACAATAGCAATCAAACAATTTTAATGTATCAATTAGTCCTAAATGTTTAAAGAAATCTGTAATTTATTTCATGTTTGAGGTGCTTTTAGATGTGTATTTCTTCATAGTCCTAGGCAATGATGCTACACAATAAATATAATGCTTCAATCGACGCCGTGATCGGTATTATCGGTGATCGGTAGCAGTGATTTCAGTGATCGGCACCAAAAAACCTGATCGGTGCATCTCTATTTTCTATATGGTTACCTGAAACCTTTACAAGAAGACGAGGAGAAGATGAGAGGATGAGAAGACGAGAGGATGAGAAGATGAGAGGATGAAAGGATGAGAAGATGAGAGGATGAGAAGATGAGAAGATGATGACTGAATTGGTCTGAAACTAGATTGACAGTTTTGTGCGTTTAAACGTTTAACTTTAGTCTCCACCTTAAGCTTCTCATTGTGTGTGTGTGCGTGTGTTTGTGTGTGTGTGAGTGTGTGTGTGCATGTGTTCGTTTGCATGTGTGCATCTGTGTGTGTGTGTGTGTGTGTGTGTGTGTGTGTGTGTGTGTGTGTGTGTCGAGCTGCTGCCTCAACATAAATATGTATTTCCTGTCTCATCAGCTCGGAGGAGAAAATTTAAATTTAACATTCATCTCACTGCCTCCTCTTCCTCCTCATTTTAGGGGAGTGAGTGTGTGTGTGTGTGAGTGTGAGTGTGGGTCTCTGAGCCTTCAGGGCTGCAGAGTAGAAATACATTCTCTCTCACACTTCCTATCTTCCTTTCTAATTTTCTCACACCCTTGCATGCAGACACACACACACACACACACACTCTCCCCCCCCCCACACACACACACACGTCCTCCCTCTCCCTCTCTCTCTCTTTCTCACACACACTTTAATGCATGCAGAGCAGTGCAGTGATATCCAGCTAAAGCGGGATGGTTTAAATGTTAATGGCTGAGCAGGAAGAGGCTGAGATTCCATTGGAAACACTCGGCTGCACAGAGCACAATATAATCCTCTTTATTGGAGGGAGTCTCCCTGGACAGTGTGTGTGTGAGTGTGAGCGTGAGTGTGTGTGTGTGTGTGTGTGTACGTACGTGTGTGTGTGTGTGTGTGAGTGTGTTAAATCCCTTTGTTCTCTTTCAGCAATGTTTCTCCGTTATAATCAGCCGGGTGTCATGGAGACTAATAAATGGCGTGATGGCTTATTCCAGGATTCAATTTGAGTGGAACATGGGAATATCTTTATATGGGGAGTTCACGCCACCTTCAGGGAACATGGCATCTCTGTTCTCCTGGAGAACGTCCCTGTGAGTCAGGTTCTCCTGGAGAACGTCCCTGTGAGTCAGGTTCTCCTGGAGAACGTCCCTGTGAGTCTCTCCGGGGCGTTCCAGCCGGTGGGGTTCCACTTACAGGAACTTCACTTCTAATCTCCGGTTCCTTCCGTCCTTGTTTCGCGGAGGAAAAGTCTCGTTGGAGCGATTTCCTCCCGGACCCGGACCGCTGCTCCGCTGGCCTCGCGGAGCCGGAGCCGGAGCTTTCACCCCTCAGAGGAGCGCCGACACATCGGCACTTTGGAATGATCTAGGAATGCGTTCTGACACGCGCTGTGAGGTTCTCCTTGAGTTGACCTGAGAAGGAGAGGTGTGTTCCACTGTGAGCCGCTGGGTTCTCATGTCGTAAATCATGCCGTAATCGTGACATGATCATGACGTAATCATGACATGATCATGACGTAATCATTACATGATCATGACATTGATCATGACATAATCATGTCGTAATCATGACGTAATCATGACATGATCATGACGTAATCATTACATGATCATGACATTGATCATGACATAATCATGACGTAATCATGACATGATCATGACGTAATCATTACATGATCATGACGTAATCATTACATGATCATGATGTAATCATGACGTAATCATGACATGATCATGACGTAATCATGTCGTAATCATGACATTTTCATGTCGTAATCATGACGTAATCATGACATCATCATGTCGTAATCATGACACAATCATCTCGTAATCATGACGCAATCATGAAACAATCATGACGTAATCATGTCGTAATAATGACACAATCATGACAATCATGACGTAATCATTACATAATCATGACGTAATCATGTCATAATCATGATTGTAATCATAATCATGTTGTGATCTTGATCATGTTGTAATGATTGTAATCATGACGTAATCATTACTAAACATTTCTTTTTTAACAAATCAGAAAAACTTCCGTGAGCGTTTCATGTTTAAAGTCTCAATCAGGAATAAAATAGAAGAGAAAGTAGATTCAGATGGCTTGGAACCCCCCCCCCCCCCCCCCTTGTCACTGCCAGTGATTTATATGAGGGCTCGGTGGAACACGGTTGGTGCCAATAGGGGGATGTGAGTACAGGCCCCTCCCCCCCAGTGATTGATCAACAACACAACACAGAGCTCAGGGCCATGAAGAGGAAACACACACTAATTGTGCGTGTGTGTGTGTGTAGGTGTGTGTGTGTCTCCATGTTTCCAGTCTTCTTCTAACGATGAAGATGAAGAAGAAGATGAAGATGTTTGTTGTAGGAAACAAGGAGGTGACGATAGGAGATGAAGGTGAAGGGCTCAGCGTTCACTCGGATCTCTGTCTTCTGACATGAATAATAAATATAACAACAACAACAACAACAACAACACGACTCAGTAATGAGGAACCGCACACAACCCTTTAGGGACACACAAAGACAGGAAACTGGACAACACACACTGACTGTCTCTGTCTCCAGTAGGACGCCTAGGACCCTTAAGGACCCCCTAGGACCCGTAAGGACCCGTAAGGACCCCCTAGGACCCCCAAGGACCCGTAAGGACCCCTAAGACCTTCTAGGACCCTCAGACCTGCTCTGCTGAACTGTGAGTGTTTCCTTCGTTCTGTTCCTCATTATTCTCAGGATGAAGATGATGGTGATGATGATGATGATGATGATGATGAAGATGGGTTAGACTGATTGATTGATTGTTTGAAGGATGGTTGTGAAATGGTCTGAAAGCTACACCTCCTCTACATCTATATAACTCCCTGCAGTGGAGGAGCAGCACCTCCTCTACATCCAGATACCTCCCTGCAGTGGAGGAGCAGCACCTCCTCTACATCTATATAACTCCCTGCAGTGGAGGAGCAGCACCTCCTCTACATCTATATAACTCCCTGCAGTGGAGGAGCAACCCCTCCTCTACATCCATATACCTCCCTGCAGTGGAGGAGCAGCACCTCCTCTACATCTATATAACTCCCTGCAGTGGAGGAGCAGAACCTCCTCTACATCTGTATAACTCGGCTCCCTGCAGTGGAGGAGCAGCACCTCCTCTACATCTATATAACTCCCTGCAGTGGAGGAGCAGCACCTCCTCTACATCTATATAACTCCCTGCAGTGGAGGAGCAGCACCTCCTCTACATCCATATACCTCCCTGCAGTGGAGGAGCAGCACCTCCTCTACATCTATATAACTCCCTGCAGTGGAGGAGCAGCCCCTCCTCTACATCCATATACCTCCCTGCAGTGGAGGAGCAGCACCTCCTCTACATCTATATAACTCCCTGCAGTAGAGGAGCAGCACCTCCTCTACATCTATATAACTCGGCTCCCTGCAGTGGAGGAGCAGCACCTCCTCTACATCTATATAACTCTCTGCAGTGGAGGAGCAGCATCTCCTCTACATCCATATACCTCCCTGCAGTGGAGGAGCAGCACCTCCTCTACATCTATATAACTCTCTGCAGTGGAGGAGCAGCACCTCCTCTACATCTATATAACTCGGCTCCCTGCAGTGGAGGAGGCGCTGATGGATGGCGCGCTGACGTCTCCGCGGCGCCGCCGTGAGTTACCGTGGTGATTACCGGCGGAGGCGGCCGCTCGCTGGCCACTTCATCACCGTGAGGGAGCAGAGAGGAAAACACCAGGAGAAAAGGAGAAAAACACCATCGGAGGAGAGTTCAGGAGGAGGACAGCGGAGCGGCCAGCCTCAGAGGACACGCCATTCGATTGGACGAGAGACGTCTTCATCCTGTAGGAGGACGAATGAGGACCGGATGCTCATGCTTATTAATGGCTGCTAGTGAAGCTAAGCTAAGCTAGCTAGAGCTAATGAGCTATACAGCCTGCTGCCTGCATTAGCTTAGCTTAATTAGCGATTAGTGAGCCGTCGTCCAATCAGAGGATCACGGTTCCATCCCCTAGACGTCAACGTCCATGTTTAACCCCAAATCATCATGGTAGCTCCTCCCATCATGGTAGGTCCACCCATCATGGTAGCTCCTCCCATCAGTGTGTGAATGGGTGAATGATGGCATTAGGTATTTTAGACTAGTACTAGACTGTAGGAAACATTGACATCCTGGTTGAGTTCATGTCTAGAACACCTGCTACTGCTACTACTACTGCTGATGCTACTACTACTACTACTGCTGATGCTACTACTGCTGATGCTACTACTGCTGATGCTACTGCTACTGCTGATGCTACTACTGCTGATGCTACTACTGCTGATGCTACTTCTGCTACTGCTGATACTACTATTGCTGATGCTACTACTGCTGATGCTACTACTGCTGATGCTACTACTACTACTACTACTTCTACTACTGCTGATGCTACTACTGCTACTGCTGATGCTACTACTGCTGATGCTACTACTGCTGATGCTACTACTACTACTGCTGATGCTACTACTGCTACTGCTGATGCTACTACTGCTGATGCTACTACTACTACTACTACTGCTGATGCTACTACTGCTGATGCTACTATTGCTGATGCTACTACTACTGATACTGCTGATGCTACTACTGCTGATGCTACTGCTACTTCTGATGCTACTACTGCTGATGCTACTACTGCTGATGCTACTACTACTACTGCTGATGCTACTACTGCTACTGCTGATGCTACTATTGCTGATGCTACTACTGCTGATGCTACTACTGCTGATGCTACTATTACCGTATTGGTCCGAATATAAGACGGCCTTTTTTCCCCTCGAAATAGGTCCAAAAAAGTCGGGTCGTCTTATATTCGGGATCTAGTATTCAGCGCAGTTTCTCTTCTTCGGCGCTCCCTTTAAATGTCAATACACATTCGCGGGTACAGATGGCACCAAAAATTTGTTCCGGACGGAGGGAAGAGGCGTCCTTAACAACCAGCCCGTTACCGGTGTTTACACAGAGTGGCTCCTGTCTGGCAACCACGCACTCACACCGACCGGGAAAATACAGAAGCCGTCAGTCCGTCTACTGCAGGGGCGCTCAATACGTCGACCTGCCAGTCGATCGCGGCGTAGTATTGGTAGATCGCATCACAGAAAAATAAATGTGCCGCCCCCGAGTAACTTCCTCTATAGCGCCAGATTACGCAGATTACAGCAGAAGCGTGTCATTTCTGTCACTCCGTGTCGCGTTAACAGTCCTCCGCTCGCGGTCTCGCGCGCCGCAAAGCTTCGCTGGCTTGCGCGCGCATCGTCGGGGCGGAGCAGAGAAAAAGTCACTAGCAAATCTGTTTTTCTAAATGTTTGTGTTGAAAAACGGGGGGTCGTCTTATAATCAGGGTCGTCTTATATTCGGACCAATATGGTACTACTACTACTAATGCTGATGCTACTACTGCTACTGCTGATGCTACTACTGCTGATGCTACTACTGCTACTGCTGATGCTACTACTGCTACTGCTGATGCTACTACTGCTGATGCTACTACTGCTACTGCTGATGCTACTACTGCTGATGCTACTACTGCTACTGCTGATGCTGAGGGGTTATGCCCCCCTCCCTCCCTTCCTTTGTAAAGTCTGAGAAAAAACAGGTCGATGCTGAGCAGCTTTCAGCTGCAGGCTCATTACGATGGAAAGTCTGTGTGTGTGTGTGTGTGTGGGTGTGTGTGTGTGTGTGAGCTGACAACTGAGAGGCAGCAGTAGTAACTACCTGCAGGTCACATGACGGCCCTAAAGGAGGTGATGTGTGGCTGCTCCTTCTGCCTCTAGATCATGAATATCATCTTGTTATCCACCAGCTGAGCTTCTCTCAGAAGCTCAGTAGTGATGCTCTCCTCCTCTTCCTACTCTTCCTCCTCGTCCTTTTGATACAGTATATTCACAATCAGATCTATGCACAAACATCCAGTTCGACACGCCGGCTCTGAACAGATCAACAATGTGACAAAAGAGAATATCTGGTTGCCCCCCCCCTCCTCCTCCTCCTCCTCTTCCTCCTCCTCCCACTCCTCCCCCCCTTCAAAGGCTGCTCTTTAATTGCTGTTGTGAGTCAGATGAGAAGTTGCTGCTCTTTGAGGAAACGCTTCTACGCAACAGTGCTTCCATTAAAAAACACCAGAGACTCTGAGGGCCTTGGTGTGTGTAAGAGATACTGTACTACTATCTTTGTGGGGACCGTGTTTTTAACCTGCAGAGTCGTCACATGTCTCTGAGTGTCCTCACATGTCTCTGAGTGTCCTCACGTGTCTCTGAGTGTCCTCACATGTCTCTGAGTGTCTTCAGGTGTCTCTGAGTGTCTTCACGTGTCTCTGAGTGTCCTCACGTGTCTCTGAGTGTCCTCACGTGTCTCTGAGTGTCCTCACATGTCTCTGAGTGGCCTCACGTGTCTCTGAGTGTCTCTGAGTGTCCTCACGTGTCTCTGAGTGTCTCTGAGTGGCCTCACGTGTCTCTGAGTGTCTTCACGTGTCTGAGTGTCCTCACGTGTCTCTGAGTGTCCTCACATGTCTCTGAGTGTCTCTGAGTGGCCTCACGTGTCTCTGAGTGGCCTCACGTGTCTCTGAGTGGCCTCACGTGTCTCTGAGTGTACTCACGTGTCTCTGAGTGTCCTCACGTGTCTCTGAGTGTCCTCACACTGATGAGTTCTGTCACTTCATCTGATTGTAATCAGACAGGAAGTGACAGACGGAGCTGCTGCCAATCATCTGTTTAGTATGCAGACAGGACAAGACACACACACACACAGGCACAGATACAGATACTAACACACACACAGATACACATACACACACACACAGATACACACACATACACACACACAGATACACACACATATACACACACACAGATACACACAGACACACACACACACACACACAGATACACACACACACGGATACACACAGATACACACACACAAATTGGAGTCCATTTGTGGAGAACCTGAACATGTAG
Organism: Liparis tanakae; assembly: GCA_036178185.1. Taxonomy (NCBI): domain Eukaryota; kingdom Metazoa; phylum Chordata; class Actinopteri; order Perciformes; family Liparidae; genus Liparis; species Liparis tanakae. The sequence goes on from CM070107.1 coordinate 8,086,262, forward strand.
AGAACAGAGAACCTGAACATGTAGAGAACATAGAACCTGAACATGTAGAGAACAGAGAGCCTGAGCATGTAGAGAACAGAGAACCTGACCATATAGAGAACAGAGAACCTGAACATGTAGAGAACAGAGAACCTGAACATGTAGAGAACATACAACCTGAAAGTGTAGAGAACATATAACCTGAACATGTAGAGAACAGAGAACCTGAACATGTAGAGAACATAGAACCTGAACATGTAGAGAACAGATAGCCTGAGCATGTAGAGAACAGAGAACCTGACCATATAGAGAACAGAGAACCTGAACATGTAGAGAACATACAACCTGAAAGTGTATAGAACATAGAACCTGAACATGTAGAGAACATACAACCTGAAGTGTAGAGAACATAGAACCTGAACATGTAGAGAACAGAGAACTTGAACATGTAGAGAACATAGAACCTGAACATGTAGAGAACATGGAACAGTTAGAGAACAGAGAACCTGAACATGTAGAGAACATAGAACCTGAACATGTAGAGAACAGTTAGAGAACCTGAACATGTAGAGAACAGAGAACCGGAACATGTAGAGAACATAGAACCTGAAAGTGTAGAGAACATAGAACCTGAACATGTAGAGAACAGAGAACCTGAACATGTAGAGAACATAAAACAGTTAGATAACAGATAACCTGAACATGTAGAGAACATAGAACATGTAGAGAACATAGTACCTGAACATGTAGAGAACATAAAACCTGAATATGTAGAGAACAGAGAACCTGAACATGTAGAGAACATAAAACCTGAATATGTAGAGAACAGAGAACCTGAACATGTAGAGAACATAGAACCTCATGGTGTTTCTTCAGCTGTAACATTATTTATTCTTTTGATTATTCATTTGGCAAAACAATGAAACTATATTCTACATATATATATATACATATATATATATATATGTATAAATATTTATAAATACATTTATCTCTCTCTCTCTCTCTCTATATATATATATATATATATATATATATATATATATATATATATATATATATATATATATATATAAATCCTCCTTGAATGAGCAGCTCTCATGTTGGATTTTTGTCGGTTGTGTTCGCTCCATAAATTCACTGGTTGGTGTCCTTGCTGAGGAGACGCGCGCGCGCACACACACACACACACACACACACACACACACACACACACACACACACACACACACACACACACACACACACACACACAGAGGAGGGGGATGGGTGAATTGAAGCCATGAAAGGAGGAAGAGGAGTGTTTGGTTTGGCTGTCACACGGCATGAATATCTGCTCTCACACACACACACACTCACACAGACATACACACACACACACACGCAGACATACATACACACACACACACACACAGTTGTTCTTTACCTTCGGTTCTGTTTGTTTATAAAAAGAGAGACGCAGCGTTTGTTTGGTGACCGTTGCTGAAACTGCAGCTCATGTGATCCTGATTGATCACACACATGTACTCACATACACAAACACACGTACACAAACACAGGTACACACATACACACACACACATATACACATAGACATACACACAGACATACACACACACACACACATATACATACATACACACGCACTCACACACACATACACATACATACATACACACGCACACACACCGACACACACGCACATACACATATATACACACATACACACAGACATATACACACAGACATACACACACACACATACACACACGCAGACACACACACATACATATACACACAGACATACACACACACACATATACACACATGCAGACACACACCATCTGTCAGGCGTCAGCAGTAATTATTGTTCGTTTCCGGCGACAGAAACAAAACTCTAGTCATAGTGGACCTCATCAGATTGTTACATTGTGTTCTATTGTATCTTTTATTTTATTCTATTGTATTCTATTATATTGTCTTCTATTATCTATTATATTGTTTTCTAGTGTCTTCTATTATCTTTTATATTGTCATCTATTGTCTCTTCTTGTGAAACATGGCTCAGTGTCTCGTCTTCTATATTGTTGGTCTTTGTGGTGTAAACGTCTCCCTGTCTATTATTACAATGTCTTCACAGGCAGTGTGTGTATATGTGTGTGTGTGTGTGTGTGTGATGCTAATTGGTCCTGTAGAGTCAGTCTGAGCGACAGAAGGAAGGTGTTTAAAATGCAGAGAGCAGTCAGAGCTGCAGGAGCTGCTCCTCTTCCTCTACGCCATCTGGTCATGTAGTCTGTGAGTCACCACACACACGCACACACACAGTACATGTTGCTGACAAGCAGCCAGGTTATGGCTCCTGGGTCTCAGAACTCAAACTGTGAGCATGTTCCAGAGAGTTCCAGAGGGTTCTAGAGGGTTCCAGCGTCGGACGGTCAGACTTCAGGGGCAACAAGCAGACGGAACACTGTAAATACAGGAGGGCCTCTGATTGAGCCCTGAGGGACGCCAACAGAGAAACACACACGTGTCCGTTGTCTTTTCATAGTTAGGCTCTGCCCATCTGATTGCATTACAGACGCGTTTCAAGCTGAGCGCTTGAAGAGAAGAATGTTGTTATTTACACCGTTGAGTTCAGGCTTCTCAGGGCCCAGCTCAGGGCCCCGCTGTCGTCTCTTTGAAGACATTACATGTTTAAACTTGACTCGTTGTTTAGATGTTACGATATTATTGAGTTTTCAGGGCGTCGCTATCGGCCGGCTTGTCTCTCGCTGGACATTCATGAAGCGTCTCCGCTTGCTAACGTAGTTTCCTGCCGACAGGCGTTCTGTATCCCCCCTCTCCCCCCCTCCCCCCCCCCCTCTCAGTCTCTAAGTGAATTAAAAGGATTTGAAACTGGAGCCAGAGCCAAACTAATAGCATTGCTTGCCTTCCCCCCCTCCACGGAGGAGGAGAAGGAGGAGGTGGAGGAGGAGGAGGAGGAGGAGGAGGAGGAGGAGGAGCATCAAGAGATAAATAGATGGACATATTAATGTGTACGTCTGGTTTCAACAGCAAGACAGATATAGAACAAAGACACATCATACAAGGTCTAAGAAAATATCAAACTAAGGTACTACTGTGTTATGTTCTGAATGTCGACAAAATGATGACGAATACAAAAATGACCAAAAACAAAAAATGGTGCTGATACAAAAATAAATATGTAATGACCAAAAACATTGTGACGGAAATGTTGAAACAAAAATAATGGTGTAAGACAAAAACACAAACATGGCGAATGACAACATTTTGATGTGGGCGTTGAGGTGGAGGATGGAGGACATTGAGGACGTTGAGGTGGAGAATGGAGGACGTGGAGGATGGAGGACGTCGAGGATGTAGGACGTTGAGGTGGAGGATGGAGGACGTTGAGGTGGAGGATATGGAGGATGGAGGACGTTGAGGTGGAGGATGGAGGACGTTGAGGTGGAGGACGTTGAGGTGGAGGATATGGAGGATGGAGGACGTTGAGGTGGAGGATGGAGGACGTTGAGGTGGAGGATGGAGGACGTGGAGCTCTCAGGTGCTGCCAGGTGTCTGTCGCTGTGAATCCTGATCGATCCGGTCGATCCTCTCCCCGGAGGACCGTGTCAGTCTGAATGCGCCACGTGTTTGATGCAGAAGGCTCTCCGGCGGTCGCGCTGCTCTCCGTGATGTGATTGCAGCCGATTGGACGCGCTGCCCTCTCTGCGTGGTTAGTGGCGCCTCGGTCCCGGCCGCATTGGAAGTAATTTGCCGGCGGCGCTGACTGATATCGGGCCGTGACCCTGTCGCTCAGCCGGAGGGCGAAGAGGGAGTCCCCGTCACCGTGGAGATGGCGGGCGCTGCACTCTGTCCCGACATCAGAGACCAACGCGTCCACGATGAGGCGGACCAGACGGAGGAGCTGACGGAGGAGCTGACGGAGGCTTCTGATTCCAGTCAAAGCTTTCACAACAATGAGGACAAGACTTCACAGACGTGATGCTTTTATACAACATGCACAGAAAATAATGAGCCAAAAAAACAGTATGACCACCAGGGGGCGACTCCTCTGGTTGTATAGAAGTATAAAGAAAATGACTAGGGTTCTATAAAAGGTGGCTACAAGGTGATTAACAGGTCCACACCAGAGACGTATACGGGGTCTCTACTTGACTCCTCAGTCCAGATATGATCACTTCCTGTTTTAAAAAAAACAAGCTGTCGACAGCGAATTTTCAGAATTCAAGACTTCAAAATGTCCTTAAACCAACGATAGACGTCGCCATGGCTACGCCCTCTTCTTGTAAGCAGTGTTTTATATTTTTACCGGCGTATCATGCAGCGTAGCATGCAGCGCTGTGAGCCGTGAGGTTCTGTAGGTGTGAAGCAGGAAGTCACGAGTCCTCGGCGGCTCTCTGCCAGTCAGCAGGATGCATGATGGGAAATCGACCTCGGCTATTTTTAGACCTCCTTCTGTCCCTGTGATCAGAGATCAGCCGGCAAGGAGGAGACTGAAAGTGTCCAGAACTCCATCAGGGACGTCTCCTCAACACACACTGAAACACAAACAGACACACACACACACACACACACACACACACACACACACACAGCACACAGACACACGCACACACACACACACACACACGCGCGCACACAAACACACACACAGACACACACACGGGTACGCACACACACACACAGACACACGCACAAACAGACAGACACACACACGGTTACGCACACACACACACACACATTGCAGTCCATTCCTGTTATAACTTCGTATTCGTTCCACATTCTTTATTTACTTCTTTAATCTGATTTATTCACAAATGTTTACAGAGAACGGGTCTCTCCTTGAGGAGTCAGATCTCTCCTCTCCTCCTTTCTCTCCTCTCCTCATCTCTCCTCTCCTCTCTCTCCTCTCCTCATCTCTCCTCTCCTCATCTCTCCTCTCCTCTCTCTCCTCATCTCTCCTCTCTCTCCTCTCCTACCTCCTCTCCTCTGAGGTCTCTCCTCTTTTCCTCGTTCCTAGAGATACGGATGTGAGTGAATGATTCAGGGAAGTCAAGTGAGTCATGAATAATGAACGGGACATCGCTCAGCTGTGAATATTTCATGGAGTGTGAAAGTGAGAAGAAACGGGGGGAGGAGGTTAGGGTAAGTCCAGTGGGCTGCGAGGACAGAGGAGACGAGGGAGGAACGAGGATGGAGTAGACGAGGGAGGAACGAGGACAGAGGAGACGAGGGAGGATGAAGATGGTTCAGTTGAGAGATGAGGAGAAGCAGCTGGGAGGAAACAGATGACAGGAAGTGTGGGATGGAACAATACATCTACACACAGACACACAAACTGACACTCACACACACACGCGCACACACACACACACGCACACACGACCACACCCACACACTCAGTTGAGCAAACGGAGGACGGGACACGAGCAGTTGAACAAAGAGCAGCAGGTGTTTGAGTTGTTTAGTTTTCAGGTTTCTGTCTGCTGAGGCCCATTAACCGTGTGTGTTTGTGTGTATGTGTGTGTTGGGAGGGGATTCTTCGCTTCCTTATCGTTTCTGCTTAATGATATTTGTATATATATATATATATGTACATTTATATCTGTATGTATATATATATATACATAGATATGCATGCACATATATTTATATATTTTTTGTATATATTAATATATATTTATATAAATTGATGTACATGTATATGTACATATATTTATATATATATGTACACATATTTATATATATGTATGTGTGTATATATAGTACATATTTATATTTGAACTGTCTCTCCCTCTGTCTTTAAGCTCCTCCCCTGGACGCCGGTCTTCTCTCTGATTGGATGAACCCGTGTGTCCACCCGTCCGGCAGCCAGAGGACGGACGTGATGCGAGGTCAGCAGCGAGACCCCCCGCTGGGTGCCGCGGTGCAGAAGTCACTGGGGTCCCGCTGGGGGTCTGACGTGGTCTGTGTCTCTGCAGCAGCTGGCGGCCCCGTGTCCGACCTCGGGGCCTGGACCACCGCCATGAACAACCTGGGCATTGGGCCTGTGGGGCAGCTGGGCTCAGGTAAGACCTCCAGACCACCTCCTGTGAGGGCCTTCAGGACCCCAAGGAGTCCGTTGAGCCTCTGGTGTGTCCAGGGGAGGTGGCCGAAGGCCTCGGGTGATGTCACTTGAGTCGGTGTCATTCCAATATTCCACGAGCGTAACATGCCTGTCAGAGGGAGAGGTGCATTGTGGGTAATGTCGGCGCCAGTGAGAGAGAGAGGCTCAGTCAGATCCACCAGACCTTAATGCAGATTTATGGACCGCATAATCAGCCCAACATTCTACTAAAGGCTCTTTAGTGTGTGTGTGTGTGTGTGTGTGTGTGTGTGCGTTAAGTGGTCTTAAGTAGAGACGCTTTACAGCAGCTCTCAGGCGATGGAGCTCTGACACTGAGAACACGCCGACTGTCATCAGGACGATGGAGACGGCGGAGTGACGAGAAACTGCAATATCTTACTCATACTGTAGTAGTAGTAGTAGTAGTAGTAGTAGTAGTCTGAGTATTTTTGCATAGAGTACTTATTTTCAGACGTGTAACCTGAAGCTTCGTTGTGCTCATTCTTTATCTCTGAAGAATAAAACCCAGAACAAAGGATCCACCTCCAGCTGGATGGGAACTGAGCAGCTCAGGAATCCCTTAACGCAGTGCTACTGTAGTACAGGATCAGGGTGGTCTCTAGTCTCTAGTCTCTGGTCCCTAGTCTCTGGTCCTTAGTCCCTAGTCTCTAGTCTCTGGTCCTTAGTCCCTAGTCTCTAGTCCCTAGTCTCTGGTCCCTAGTCTCTAGTCTCTAGTCTCTAATCTCTGGTCCTTAGTCCCTAGTCTCTGGTCTCTGGTCCCTAGTCTCTAATCTCTGGTCCTTAGTCCCTAGTCTCTGGTCTCTAGTCCCTAGTCTCTAATCTCTGGTCCTTAGTCCCTAGTCTCTGGTCTCTAGTCTCTAGTCTCTAATCTCTGTTCCTTAGTTCGAAGTCTCTAGTCTCTAATCTCTGGTCCTTAGTCCCTCGCCTCTAGTCCCTTCTTCTTTCTCATTCTTCATCACACCTAATTGTCTCTTTCTGTGTTTCCTCTTTTTTCCCCTGAAGTGTTTTTCGGTATTTGGAGTACTCTCCTGTGGTAAACAGAGTCCTCATGAGGGTTTCTGGGGTACCAGAGTCAGTAAAGTACTCGTAGTACACCGTTTAAGTACCCGGTGTGAGTACTTGTGACAGTATTAGTACTCTCTGTCTCTGCAGACTCGCTGTGCCTCCAGAGGTTCGACCCCGGTCTGGGTCTCCTGGCCTCCATGAACCCCCTGATGGGGGGCATTGGTCTGGTGCCCCCCCCGCCCGCCCCCCCTGACATGCCGGTCGTCAAGGAGATCATCCACAGCAAGAGCTGCACGCTGTTCCCCCAGAACCCCAGTGAGTCCTGAACCGAGTCCTGTAGACCTGGACCACCATTCATTGATGATCGTATTGGTTCAGCTCTCTGTGGTTGTATTGTAACGTGATGATGATGATGATGATGATGATGATGATGATGATGATGATGATGATGATGATGATGGTGGTGGTGGTGCTGTCCTCAGACCTGCCCCCCCCATCCACCCGGGAGTGCCCCCCAGGCTGTAAGACGGTGTTTGTCGGCGGGCTTCCGGAGAACGCCACCGAGGAGCTGATCAGAGAAGTGTTCGAACCGTGTGGCGAGATCATCGCTCTGCGCCGCAGCAAGAAGAACTTCTGCCACCTCCGCTTCAGTGAGGAGTTCATGGTGGACAAGGCCATGTACCTGTCAGGTACGTCTACACACACATAGATATATACTCCTCTGGTTGTATAGAAGTCTATCTTCATGAGTTGAAGCTGCATTCTCTCTCCTGACAACCAGGGGGCGACTCCTCAATGTTTCCTCAAGCTCAGATGGACCAGCCACCTGGTAGCCTGACTTCCTGTGAGGAGGAGGGTCTTCCTGTCTCACGCTGTGGCTCTGGTCTCCTCTCAGGGTACCGGATGAGGATAGGGTCCAGCACCGACAAGAAGGACTCGGGGAGGATCCACGTGGACTTCGCCCAGGCCAGAGACGACCTGTACGAGTGGGAGTGCCAGCAGCGCCTCCTGGCCCGCGAGGAGCGGCACCGCCGCAAGGTCCACGAGGACCGGCTGAGGCCCCCGTCTCCTCCTCCCATAGTGCACTTCTCTGAGCACGAGGCGGCCGCGTTAGCAGAGCGGCTGAAAGGTGAGAGGAGGAGGCGAGGAGGAGCTCTTGACCTCTTGAAGGTCGTACAGAGACCAGAATATTAAATGTTTCTATTAAAGATTCAAAACCTGAATTCATCTTCAACCATGAAAACAACCATGTGTGAAGGTCCTCCTTCTCCTCAGCCTCTTCCTCTTCATCCTCCTCCTCTTCCTCCTCCTCCTCTTTCCTACTGTGGCTGATTTGTATCTCTATGATTTAAACTATTTTACAATTTTCCTCTCAGCTACATTTCATCTGGTTCAGTTTCTCTGTTTATCAACATTTCATATTGTTCAGATATGAACGAAGACCTTTATTAAAGCAGCAGGAACACTTGTTAGGATACATCAACAGTATTATCATAGTATACAGTAGTACTACACTAGTATTATCATAGTGTACAGTAGTACTACACTAGTATTATCATAGTGTACAGTAGTACTACACTAGTATTATCATAGTGTACAGTAGTACTACACTAGTATTATCATAATATACAGTAGTACTACAACAGTATTATCATAGTATACAGTAGTATGACAACAGTATTATCATAGTATACAGTAGTATGACAACAGTATTATCATAGTATACAGTATTGCTACACTAGTATTATCATAGTATACAGTAGTACTACAACAGTATTATCATAGCATATAGTAGTATGACAACAGTATTATCATAGTATACAGTAGTACGACAACAGTATTATCATAGTATACAGTATTACTACACTAGTATTATCATAGTATACAGTAGTACGACAACAGTATTATTGCACTGCTCTGTCAGATTAGTGTTCCGCTTGTTAATCATTGAGCTACAACAACAAGGAGATGAAAAGCCGACCGCATCAGCTTCCTGTTATCAGCCTGTTGCTAGGCAACTCAGTTAAATAAACGATGCTCCTGAAGCCGGCGAAGCGCGTCTCTCATTGTGAACACCAACATGGTGAACAACCTCCTCGTGAGTCACGAGGCCTTTCTCCTCCTCTCGCCGGGCGCCTCCTCCTTTGTGCTGCCGTGTAATCCTCCAGAGCGCTCGCTGCTCGGAGACGCTGAGCGCTCTGCATTCTCATTCTAATGAAGCCTTCCTGACCCGGACCGGTGTGTAGGCTGGATGTGGTTCAACGTGGAGGATCAGGAAGACGTTTGAGTTGTGGTGCCCAGAGGAACGCGCTGTCGCAGTGATGTTGGCCGTCAGGGAGAGTTGACTGTCGAGTGTCACCCCGAGGTTCCTGGCAGTCGGGGGCGGGGCCAACACGGAGCTGTTGGAGGTGGTAGTCAGGTCGTGGGTGGGGGAGCCTTTCCCTGGAAGGAAAAGTAGCTTGGTCTTTCCAGGGTTGATTTTCAGGTGGTGTGCAGACATCCACTGAGAGATGTCGGTCAGACAGGCAGAGATTCGGGCCTCTACCTTTGTTTTAGATCGGGGAAACGAGAGGATCAGTTGGGCGTCATCGGCATAGCGATGGTAGAAGAAGCCATGCGAACGAATGACAGAGCCGAGAGAATTAGTGTACAGAGAGAAGAGGGGACTCAGGACGAAGCTTTGAGGAACCCCATAGTGAGAGGAAGAGGAGGGGACCCAGGACGGAGCCTTGAGGGACCCCATAGTGAGAGGAAGAGGAGGGGACCCAGGACGGAGCCTTGAGGGACCCCATAGTGAGAGGAAGAGGAGGGGACCCAAGGCGGAGCCTTGAGGGACCCCATAGTGAGAAGAAGAGGAGGGGACCCAGGACGGAGCCTTGAGGAACCCCAGTAGTGAGAAGAAGAGGAGGGGACCCAGGACGGAGCCTTGAGGAACCCCAGTAGTGAAAGGGCAAGGATCAGACAGAGATTCTCTACAAGTTACCCGATAAGTTTGGTCATTTAGGTCGGATGAGAAAAGGGCGAGTGCAGTGCCTGAGATACCAGGTCTTGAAGGGAAGAGATCAGGATCTGGTGTTTCATGGTGTCAAATGCTGCAGAAAGGTCTAGAAGGATGAGGACATAGGAGAGAAACATCATAGACATCCCTATCCCAGGACCTCACATCAGATCAGGAACAAAAAAAAGGAGAGAAACCTTCAGGAGAGCAACAGAGGACCCCTCTCCATGATGGACAGAACAATAGATGTCATGTGACCAGATGGACAATAGATGTCATGAGGCCAGAAGGAGTCATTAGAGTAACAACACCTCTAATGAGTCTGAGTGTATAGTAGTTGGTAGTCGCCATGGAGCACCACATCTAGCTAGAGTTGTTTATATTCTCTGATTCTAGTTAGTTCTAGTTTGTTTTGAAAGCGTTGCCAATGAGATGGTTCAGATCCATCAACACTGATATTTGATACCTTCCCTCTTCAGAGGACCATAACTTCAGCGAGGCGACGGTGGTTCTGTTCAGCTGGATCGACCGCGGCGAAGTCAACCGCCGGACCGCCAACCACTTCTACTCCATGATCCAGTCGGCCAACGGCCATGTGCGGCGGCTGATGAGCGAGAAGGCGGAGCATGAGGAGGAGATGGAGCGCGCCAAGGAGGTCTTCAAGAACGCCCTGCTGGCCATCCTGCACCAGTGTAAGAACCGTTAGTCCCTCACCCGGTACCAAGGATCCTTCTTAGGGTCTCAAGCTCCTTCTGAGGGGGTCGAGCTCCTTCTGAATTTCTCGAGCTCCTCCTGAGGGTCACAAGCTCCTCCTGACGGTCTCAAGCTCCTTCTGAGGGGCTCAAGCTGGTCTTAGAGGAGCAATATACCAGCTTCATCACTTCCTCTTCATCTATTGATGTTCGCCCGACAAAGAAACAATAAACATTTAAAAACAGCTTCATCAGGATCAGGATCAGGAGTCGTGATCCTCCTCGGTGGATCTGTATCCATGTTATTGATAAATGGGGTGTTCCTCTCCCCCATCGAGTCGTCCACTTTGCAGCCCGGTCTCCATGACAACCCTCCTCCCCCATCAGCTCCATCAGCCGAGAGGTTAACCAGAGGTTTGAAGGTCAGCGGAGAGACTCTCGTCTCCGTCTCTCTAAAAGTCTTAAAGCTACAGTGACAAGTAGACTTCCTTCTTCTTCTGGTACTAAGTATATATATATATATATATATATATATATATATATATATATATATATATATATATATATATATATATATATATATATACTATTTCAATTCAGTTTATTATTATAGCCCAATTTCACAAATTACTAATTTGTCTCGGCATGCTTTACAGTCTGTACACATAGACATCCCTGCCCCAAAACCTCACATCGGACCAGGAAAAACTCTCAAATAACCTTTCAGGGGGAAAAAAGGGAAGAAACCTTCAGGAGAGCAACAGAGGAGGATCCCTCTCCAGGATGGACAGATGCAATAGATGTCATGTGTACAGAAGGACATATTTAGAGTTAAAATACATTCAATGGATTTGACAGAGTTTATCAATAGTTCATATTAGGCATATTTCACGATGGATAGTTTGGAGACCTCCACCATCCATCAGGCAGATGGAGGCAGAGAGGAGGAGTGGGCGGAGTCCCAACAGTGGGCGGAGTCCCAACAGGGCAGCGGCGCAGCTGGTAGCAGGAACTCAGGACCCAGACCTCGATGCTCCATCAGGCAGATTGGATCTATGCTGTCTCATAGGGTCCGATGACCCTAGATAGTATATAGTAGATAGTACTGTTTACTCTACTACAGCACAGAAGTACATACTGTACTTTTTGTTTCAGATGTAGCAGTTACTTTAACGCCTTTAATGTCTTGGACCCTTCAACACCTCCCCCCATAGTTCAAGTTGAAGTTTCCTTGAGCAAGGCACTGAACCCCCAGTTACTCCTGAATAACTGAGGATGGGTCAATGCAGAGAAGAATTTACCCAAGGGCATCAATAAAGTGTACATTATTATTACTAAATGTGAGAAACCTGAACACAGACCTGGATCTGAACTAGAACCCTCCAGGTTTCTGATCCGATGTGGACTGTGACGTACAAACCGGATCAGGAACCGGGCTCTGAGGGTTCAGGGGGAGCTGCAGGAGGAACACAGAAAGTCTGATGAGGATGAGGAAGACATATCGGCAGACAAGGAGTCGACAGCCTCCCTGGTGAGTATCTCTGAGGAGCTCTGGACCGCCTCAGAACCTTTCAGACGGCCCGGTTCCCTCACCTTGTCCTCAGTGAGTCTGCCTGGGTCAGTCCAACAGGAAGTGAAGCAGCAGGTGATGTAAGTACGGAAATCACTACACCTGATCGGTCTCTCAGTGAGGTCTCTGTAGAACCGGTCCCCCCCTGGACCCTCTGAACCCCCTGGACCCGTTGGACCCTCTGGACCTGCAGGCCAATCACAACCAATGTGTTGACATGTTAATACTTTTTAATAATCACATTAGATTTCTTTTAATTTCTTTGGGAAGTTACTCCACGTTCTGTCATCATGTGCTCAGTGAAGACTCTGAGATCCATCTGGTCTCAAGGTTTCCTCCTATCGGCGCGTTTCCTCTTCCCTCACAGGTGACCTTCGTCCAGACTCTCGGGCTCCTCCCTTCTCCCCTTCACCTGAGCACATTATGAACCTTTAACAGAACATGAGGAGGTCCGGCTTCCTGTGTGTCCTCAGTCAGCGCTCCATAAACGGCTTGTTTTGTCTTGACCCTCTTCCTCTTCCTCCTCTATCTCCTCCTCCTCTTCTTCCTCTTACTTCCTGTTCACCCCTAAGTCGAGCAGATCAACGCCGTTTTCACCGCTGCCACGAGGCAAAAGGCGTGGGATCATTTCTCTAAAGCTCAGCGCAAGAACGTAGAGATTTGGAGAAAGCAGTGTGAGGTTAGTAAACCTTTGGTGTTGTCTCCTTCCCTCAGACAGACAGGTAGACAGACAGACAGGCAGAGAGACACAGACAGACAGGCAGAGAGAGAGAGAGAGACAGAGACAGACACAGACAGACAGACAGACAGACAGACAAACAGAGAGACAGACATAGAGAGAGACAGACAGACAGGCAGAGAGAGAGAGACAGACAGGCAGAGAGACAGACGGAGAGAGAGAGACAGACAGAGAGGCAGACAGACAGATGGAGAGAGAGAGACAGACAGGCCGGCCTCTCATGTCTCAGCACAGATCTAAAGATCCGACGCCTCCTGTAAAGTGTGAGACGTTGCTGTGGCAACAGTGATTTCCAGGGGTACGTCTCTAATCGATGATTAAAATACAAGGAAGACATAAAGTGAAATATGGTTAAATTGGCATTTTGGAAGTCGGTCCAGTGAGATGAAGCTCCGCCTCCGAGAGGTAAGACAGTGAGACGGTCTGACACAGCGCCCCCTGGCGGCCACTGGTAGGTGTTCATGGGAGGACAACTGGGCCTCAGCGTGAGGAGACCGAGTCACATGACCCGCTGCTGAGGAGACTTCCTGTCTGTGTCCCGGCCAATCAGGAGCTGAGGAACGCCCACAGCGAGGAGATCATGGGCATCAGGCGGGAGGAGGAGATGGAGATGTCAGACGACGAGGAGGAGAACCCGAGCAAGAGGCCTCGCACCGAGGAGAACGGTGAGAACGCCACCAGAGAACATCCGCCGGGTTCTTCTTCCTCTCTACTTTCGGTTTCATGTTCACATAATAACACGTTTATGTATCTTTCAGGACCTTCATCATGACATACAATAGTTACTGAAGGCATTTATTCATGCTCTCTTCCTCTCCCTATTCTCCTCTCCTCTTCCTTCTCTCCTTTCCTCTTCCTCCTCTCCTCCTCCTGTCCCACAGGAGCATGTGATCAGACCCAGGCATCTCTGAGGGAGGAGAACGACTCCCTGCGTTGGCAGCTGGAGGCGTACAGGAACGAGGTGGAGCTGCTGAGGCTGGAGCAGAGAGGAGGAGGAGGAGGAGGAGGAGGAGGATATGATGAAGATCCTCCAGGGATTCGGGGCTCTGAGGTTCAGATTCAGCTGCTGCAGAATAACATGGCCAACATGCAGCAGGTCGGATGTTTCTGTATCTGTCTTGACCTTAATTAATAAATATATATATATATATATATATATATATATATAACTAACTAAGCAGCATTTCTTTCCCACAATGCTTTGCTCCACTGGTTTCAACAAAGAGTTCATCTGATGGGACTTCATGTCGCTCTGGATCTGAAGTGACAGCATAGAGAACCAGACACACACACACACACACACACACACACACACAGACACACACACAGACCCACACACACACACACACACACACGTGTTGCATTCTTGTCATGTCTCGTTTGTCAATCAAAGACGTTTCTGTTCTTGCTATTTAATATGAACTTTATTACAATTTAAATCTAAATTATTCTGTGAACATTGATTAAAATATGAATATTCTCTTTTTTCTTGGCTTTTCTTTATTTACAGTTTAACTTCCCAGATTTCCGTTAATCCATTTAAACACAATGCCCATAAAATGAGAAAAAATATTACCATTTACTTCTATTAATTTGTTAATATTTATATATTTATATATTATTAATATAATATGTCTGTTTATATTATTTTTTATATTATATATATATATATAATAATATTCACATATATCTAATATTTATATAATATATATTAATATTCATATATATAATATATATATATATATATATATATATATATATATATATAATATGATAAACTTTGACCGAGATCAGCTGACCTTCTCTGAACTACTTGGTGCTTATAGATTCTATGTTTGTCTTCCAGCAACTCCTGAGTCTGCAGGAGCAGCTAAGGAGTAAGGAGGCGGAGCTAGAGGAGGCCAGGGGGGAACATTGCTACCTGGAGGGGGGCGTGGCCTCCCTTAGAGACCAGGTGAGTCCACAGAACGAGGTCTGAAGGCTTTGAGCCAGATTCCTGAGTCCCTCTGTTAAAGTAACAAATTACTTCTACTGTGTATTTTAGCTGTATTTCACCCCCCTGTGGGCTCCAGGGGTAACATAATAAACATTACATTTAACTGTACCTAATAAACTGGTCACTGGATGTACGTTGAACCGTTGAATCACAAGAGAAAACACGAGAAAACTGAATCATTTCCAACATGAGATTATCTGGACGGAGGGCGGAGCGTCGTTGGCGTAGAGGAGAACCGCCCGGCAACAGCAGAGTGCTGCTGTCGCTGTTTAAACAAACAAGAGCTCAAATCCCTGACTGCCTCCATCCATGCAGAGGCACACGCGTGTTGGAGGCGTCGGCCGACACGGCGTGCATCTAGCATCATGCATCATGTATGTGGTGATGTCATCTTAATAATTCATGCGTTCCTGCACACGGGCGCACTCACAGGTCTTATTAAGATAAACAAGCTGTTCTCCTGTCTGTTGTTCTCCTGTCTGTTGTTCTCATGTCTATTGTTCTCTGGTCTG
The DNA here is from genome assembly GCA_036178185.1 of Liparis tanakae. Taxonomy (NCBI): domain Eukaryota; kingdom Metazoa; phylum Chordata; class Actinopteri; order Perciformes; family Liparidae; genus Liparis; species Liparis tanakae. Next base: position 8,101,904 of record CM070107.1, read on the forward strand.
ACCGACTGTCCTCCCGTCTGTGTGTCCAGCTGCTCGGCAACGGAACCAACGGAACCAACGGAGACCACGCTACGGTAAACAGGCCAGAGGAAGATTCATGGCCAGGTCCTCATGACGAGTTATTCACAAAACACTTTGTCTTTTTAAAACGTCTCCTCGTCACGCTGTGGTTTTTATATATTTATTTATTTTATATTTATTTATATATATTTATTTATTGTATATTTATTTATTGTATATTCATTTATTATATATTTATTTATATATATTTACTTATTGTATATTTATTTATCTATATTTATGTATTCTATACAGTATTTATTTAATGTATATTTATTTAGTGTATATTTATTTAGTGTATATTTATTTAGTGTATTTATCAGTGGCCTGTAAATCTCCTTCTCCCACTAATGTCCTTCTGTATTCTATACGTGTACACATGTATTTATAGAACATAGAATATAGAAGACCATCAGTGGGAGAAAGAGATTTTCAGGTCAAACACACACACAATCACTCACACACTCACATACAAACTCTCACACACACACACATACAAATTCTCTCACACACACACACACACACTCACACATGAACTCCTGACCTCAGACCTGCTGTACTGAGAGACTCGGTTACATAAAACCTTCTACGATGTTACCCCGGAGTCATTTGTGTATCTAAGTGCTCAGCAGGTGTGTACAGGAAGTGCTGTGTGTGTCATCTGAGGTGTACCTCTGCTCATGTGTGTTACACACCTGTGTGTCTGGTTGTGTAGGCGATGAACGGCTGCGTTCCCTCACCGTTCCTCAGCAGAGAGAGAAGGAGTGAGGTCATCACGAGAGGAGGCGTGGCCTCAGAGAAGGAGGCTCTGCTGCTGGGTAAATACCTCTAACTTTAGCTGTAACACGTGAAGCAGAGGCTTCTATACAACCAGAGGAGTCGTGCCCTAGTGGTCAGGAGAGAGAATCCAGCTTTAACACATGAAGCATAGACTTCTATACAACCAGAGGAGTCGCCCCCTGGTGGTCAGGAGAGAGAATGCAGTTTTAACATGCTTTAAAGAACCGGAGGTGTGTCTCCAGGTCTAAACTGTTATATTTCATCACGACCATAACAGACGTCACAATGTGTTGGTTCACTTCCTGTTGTCTCTCCCAGTTCGCTGTCCCACTGGGATCATAACTCAGACTGGGACTGTGTGTCAGGTGTCGGGGGGCGCAGGGCTTTGGACCCGAGAGTCAGACAGCAACACAAACTCTGCCTCCTCCTCCTCCTCCTCCTCCTCTCTGATAGCTATCCTGCGTCTCCTTCCTATAAATCCTCCACAGCAGCCGAGCAGCAGCAGCTCATTTATCTCTCTTAGCCGAGCCAGAAAACCCAGACATGAAGGAGAGAGGAAGGCCGGTGCTTCGTCTTCCTCCTCCTGCTGCAGCTTTTATTCTGCAGGAGACGTTTCGAGACACTGGAGTTCATATTCAGGTTGAAGAAGAAGAAGCTCTGAAGCTTCTCCCTCTTCATTCATCTCATGGATCTGTGTCATGACATCACTGACACACTATTAGTAGCACTCAGTAGTACTCAGTAGTACTCAGTAGTACTCAGTAGTACCAGTATCCACAGTAAGATACGGTGTCTTCCTCTCTGCAGGCATCATCTCCACCTTCCTCCATGTTCATCCGTTTGGAGCCAACTTGGAATATCTGTGGTCCTACATCCAGAGACTGGACTCCAAGGTGAGAGGGACTATACATATATATATATATATATATATATATATATATATAATCCGCTCCCCTCTCTCCCTCTCCCTCCCCCTCTTCCAGGTGTCTGCAGTGGACCTTCAGGGTCTCATGGTCCGTCTCCCCAACATGTTCAGACAGGAGCTGAGTGGCGTTGGAGCGACTTTAGAGAAACGATGGAAGTTCTGCGGCTTTGACACTTTTGGATCAGCATGATCATGGATCCTGGTCCTCTGGTGTCTGGGAACATCTGGATCCTGGTCCTGTGGTGTCTGGGAACATCTGGATCCTGGTCCTGTGGTGTCTGGGGACACCTGGATCCGGGTCCTTTTGGTTTGGTTTTATTTCTCTACAAAATAAGAGCATCCATCGTTTAGTGCTGTGTGTTTGATATGTTGAGGAGAGTTGGACCTCCTGAAGGACAAATGGACTTCCTTAAGGACACATGGACCAACAGTAGGAAACATGGACCTCCTTAAGGATTCATGGACCTCCTTTATGATACATCGTCATCCTTAAGGACACATAGTCCACTTTTAAGACACACGGTCCTCCAGTAGGAACCATGGACTTCCTTTAGGACACATGGATCTCCTTAAGGACACATGGATATCCTTAAGGACACATGGACCCCCTTAAGGACTCACAGTCATCCTTTAGGACACATGGTCCTCAAGTTGGAAACATGGACTTCGTTTGGAACACATGGACCTCATTTATGATACATCGTCATCCTTAAGAACACATAGTCCTCCTTTAGGACACATGGTCCTCCACTTGGACACATAGTCCTCCACTCGGACACATGGTCCTCCACTCTGACACATAGTCCTCCTTTACGATACATGGTCCTCCTTTAGGACACATGGTCTTCCACTCTGACACATGGTCCTGCTCTAGGACACATGGTCCTCCTCTAGGACACATGGTCTTCCACTCTGACACATGGTCCTGCTCTAGGACACATGGTCCTCCTCTAGGACACATGGTCCTCCACTGGGACACATGGTCTTCCACTCTGACACATGGTCCTCTTCTAGGACACATGGTCCTCCTCTGGGACACATGGTACTCCACTATGACACATGGTCCTCCTCTACGCTGTCCGTGGTGCTGAGTCTCTCTTATGTTTGTTTGGTATATTGAACATATTTTTATTTTATAAATCTATATTTAAATATTTAGAATCAAACAGGAAGTGAAAACTTCTTTTAAAAAATGAATTTCTGAAAATCGTTAAATTATTTTCATCCTTTTAAAACCCGACAATCATCCGTTGGTCAGTCATTTATTTCCTCATGTTTTGAGGGAAATAACATATGAAGGACGATATGATTATAAATATTATTCTGATGAAATTCAATTAATTAACTGATCAGTGAGGAAGACAATGATGGAGGAACTGAAGACGAGGATCATGTTCCCAGAGACTTCAATGCTGTTTGATTATTGTGGATTGTGTTCTTCCTGTTGTTGGTTTTGTCTTATTTAAATAAAGTTACTTTGTTTATGAGTAAAATTTACTTCAGGATTCAGGTTTATGATCATAATCCGTGTTCACCGATCTCCTGGAAGAGGCCGCTGAGGTTGTCACTAAGCTCCTTGGTGGCAAGGTGCCTGGGGGATGAGGTCCGCCCTGAGATGCTGAAGGTGCTCATTGTTGGGTAGTCTTGGCTGACATGTGGCATGGGGGTCAGTAACATGGGAGTCAGGAACAAGGGGGTCAGGAACAAGGGGGTCAGGAACATGGGAGTCAGGAACAAGGGGATCAGGAACAAGGGGGTCAGGAACATGGGAGTCAGGAACAAGGGGGTCAGGAATAAGGGGTCAGGAACATGGGGGTCAGGAACAAGGGGGTCAGGAACATAGGAGTCAGGAACATGGGGGTCAGGAACAAGGGGGTCAGGAACATGGGAGTCAGGAACAAGGGGGTCAGGAATAAGGGGTCAGGAACATGGGGGTCAGGAACATGGGAGTCAGGAACATGGGGGTCAGGAACAAGGGGGTCAGGAACATGGGGGTCAGGAACATGGGGGTCAGGAACAGTACCAATGGACTGGCAGACCAGGGTGGGGGTTCCCATTTTCAAAAAGGGGGTAATATCATGGTATCACACGACTCAGCCTCCCGGGGAACGCTTATCCCAGGGTGCTGGAAAGGATTGTGCAGGTGCAATGCGGATACTTAACAGAATAAAGAAGTCCCTCAGGGTCTTTTGTGGCGGCTGCTGTGCGAGTATGGGGCGCCGGACCTATTGCAACGGGCCATCTGGTCTCTGTACTCCTGCAGTATATGTGTTTGTGTTCTAGGCCTTAAGTCAGACACGTTCCCAGTGGTTGTTATCTCCTCCAGCGCTGTCCTTGAGATCCAGGCACAGCCGTTGGGTGAAGAAGGAGGTCTCAGGATCACATCTCTGCTGTTTGCAGATGATCTGGTCCTGTTGGCCTTGGACCGTGACCTCCGGCATTAACTGTGGCGTTTAACAGCCGAGTGAGAAGCGGCGGGGATGAGAGTCAGCGCCTCCAAATCTGAGGCCATGGTGGTCTGCCGGAAACCGGTGGATTGATCCCTCCAGGTGGGGACAGAGTGCTTACCCCAAGCGAAGGAGTTCAAGTATCTTGAGGTCTTGTTCCCGAGTGAGGGGAAGATGGAGCTGGAGATCGAAAGGCGGCTGCACCAATCCGTCTTAGCGAAGAGGAGCTGAGCCGAAAAGGCAAAGCTATCAATTTGCTGATCGGTGTACGTTCCAACCTTCAACCCTCAGGCTCAGCCTTAGGGATAGTGTAAGGAGATGAGTTTCCTCTGTAGGAGCCTTAGAGAAAGAGTAAGGAGATGAGTTTCCTCTGTAGGAGCCTTAGAGATAGGGTAAGGAGATGAGTTTCCTCTGTAGGAGCCTTAGAGATAGGGTAAGGAACTTGGACATCAGGGCCTCCTGGGCGCCTCCCACTGGAGGTTTTCCAAGCCATCTGGTAGGAGGCCCCAGGGAAGACCAAGGACACGCTGGAGGTCTGGGAATGCCTCGGGGTCCCCCAGTGTGAGTTGGAACATGTTGCGGGTGAGAGGGAAGTCTGGGTCAGTCTGCTGCCACCGCGACCCCACCCTAATAACTCTACTGGATGACAATGGATGGATGAATGTAGCTAATTTAAGTTAGTTACATTCAACTACCGTTAGCTACATTCCCCTAACGTCAGCTCACTAACACCTGTTGACTCTTGTGGTTGTTGTTGTCTCTCGGCTCTTGAATTTGATTCATTCAGTCTTTGTCCAGGCTTTATTTCTCTCTATATTTTCTAATTCATAATAATTACTTTATTCATGTGAAAGGACATAATCTCATTAAGAGACGTCTTGATAATTACTGCTGCCTTCACTTCCGCCGTTCTTCAGTTTAACCCGGCGACATTGAATGAAACGCCGTCATTTGGTTCATTAACATTCATTTGCTGCTGTGGTTCTGTAATGAGCACAATGTGTCACTTTAGTTTGCATTATTAAATCAGAGCATCTGGAGCTAACCGCTAACCGCTAACTGCGACAGCCCCACTGCTGCTGTTTGTCCTCCGGTTAAAGCTTCTGCGTCTCCTCAGGGCCCGACACCACAGAAGAAGAAACACAGCAGTATTAATGTCCCTGACTCACAGCTGGCTCACGACTCCACGTCAACAACACCACTCTCTGTAGATTAGCTGATGTGTGTTACAAACAACAGTAGGTCTATTTTCAAAGACAGAATAAGAAATGTGGAAGGAGAACATTCTGCAGTGTCTACGTCACTCTTCAGTCCACGGTCACTCCTCAGTCTACGGTCACTCCTTGTTCTCTGGTTGCAAAATAACCAAGAAGGCGATGGGTGACAAGTAAGAGCTCTAGAAAACTGATCATTAGCCCAGAATCCCAAATCTCAAACTCTCCTCAGAGGGCTTTACGATTTGTACACATACTACACCCTCTAACCTTTGACCTTTTGACCAACAGAACGCACAACAGCAGGATTAGTGAATGTGTCTCTGTCCTCCTCCTCCTCCTCCTCCACCTCCTCCTCACATTCGCCCCCTTGTGGTCACTAGAGAGAATGCCATTTTAATACATGAAGCATAGACTTCGAAATAACCAGAGCAGTCATGCCCTGGTGGTCAGAAGAGAGAATGCAGCTTTCACACACGAAGCATGGACTTCTATACAACCAGGAGTCGCCCACTGGTGGGCAGTAGAGAGAATGCACCTTCCATATATGAAGCATAGACTTCTATACAACCAGAGGAGTCGCCCCCTGGTGGTCAGTAGAGAGATAGCAGCTTTAACACATGAAGCATAGACTTCTATACAACCAGAGGAGTCTCCCCCTGGTGGTCAGGAGAGAGAATGCAGCTCTAACACACAAAGCATAGACGTATATCTCCTGGCTGCAGGTACGGCCAGTGTTGGTGCATCGGCGCTCTGGTGACTGCAGCCTGGACTTTATGAATCATGTTCATGGAGATGACACACTGCAGTGGAACCTGCCAGCTGGGACGCATCCTCCTCTCACATGTTTCCAAGAAGAAGAAACGGCACAAAACTGATATCAACGGTGCATGTGTGTGTGTATGTGTGTGTGTGTGTGTGTGTGTGTGTGTGTGTGTGTGTGTGTGTGTGTGTGTGTGTGTGTGTGTGTGTGTGTGTGTGTGTGTAGCTCTCCATTAGCAGGGCTTCGTCTCTAATGACAGCAGCTCTAATTAGCGGCGGCTCCTTCTGTTCTCTTTGTCGGCGGCCGTGTCGACTCGCTCCTTCATGTTGCTGCCGCTCTTTCTTCCACCTGGCAGACGCTACTGAGGGATACACGCCGTGAAATAGGCTCAGCTGTTGTGGCTGTTTTGTAAATGATGTTCAATGATGTTTGTGTACTGCGGTGGAACCAGAGGTCCTAAAGTACTCTCACTCAGGTGTTACCGGTACAACCAGTCTGACCTACAGGCCTCTCAGCCGCTCCGCTGCAGCGGTCAGGGTTACCATGGTTACCTGGTCGGTAGTCTCAGCAGGGGTGATGATGCAGAGCGAGAGCGCTGCTTCTCTCTCTCCTCACCATCTTTTCATCCCGCCGGTCCGAGGGATTGAACTGCCGGCCTCCTAGTCGGAAAAATCTCAAAATACAAATAAAGATCAAGTAGTGTTAACTCCATTAACGGAATGACTTGATTTTAAATGGACCTCATCCATCGCACAGCAGAGATTTAGTGCAACGTTTCTATTTTTTATATTAATAATAATGAGTCAACTTGAATGCAGAGCTGCAGAAATACTGAATGCAAAAAGGTCAAAGGTCAAGATGCCACATTATGTTAAACATTTAGTCCAAACTAAGTACTGCATGGGACAGTACTCTGCAGTAATCTGTAAGAACAATTCCAACCCAGGTTCCTATAACCATAAACAAAAGGTTAAACGTTACTGCGTTTCTGTTGAATTTGTCTACTTTTGCTTTAGGTAATGCAGCAGCCAGCGTTACTGTCTACTAGGTGTACTGTTCCTTTAAGACCTACAGCAGCCGATGTACTGTTTCTTTAAGAAATGCAGCAGCCAGCGTTACTGTCTACTATGTGTACTGTTCCTTTAAGAAATACCACAGGCAGCATTACTGTCTACTTTGTGTACTGTTCCTTTAAGAAATACAACAGGCAGTGTTACTGTCTACTATGTGTACTGTTCATTTAAGAAATGCAGAAGCCAGCGTTACTGTCTATTAAGTGTACTGCTACTTTCAGAAATGCAACAGGCAGCGTTACTGTCTATGTGTACTGTTCCTTTAAGAAATGCAACAGCCAGCATTGCTGTCTATGTGTACTGTTCCTTTAAGAAATGCCAGTACTGCAGCGCCGCTTGCTGGAGAGAGAGGGAAAATGGAGCGAGTGAGTCACTCACGAGAGATGAATGAAATACTTAAGGCGAGAAATTAGTAAAGAAATAAGTTTTAAGAGAGAAACTTTACATGTTTCGTATTTGAAGGAATTAATGTTCGTGCTGATGTTATTGGAATCTGTTCAAAGGAGTTTTTAATCGGGATTTGGTGAGTTAAAACTGAATTTAATGTCAAATTAGTTTTCTATGTCCTTGTTTTTCCAGCTGGAGGTGCAGCCACCGTGTCCAGTGAGCTAACCGGTGTGAATAAGCTCATATCGTGTAGTTTTGGTAGCACGTTCAAGGTTAGCATCGTTAGCATCGACCAGCGCCGCCATTTTAGAGTGTGGTTCAGACACGTAATCTGTGTATTTAGGCGCTAGTTCTACTCCAAGTACTTCATTTTGTGCTAGAATATGTCGGATTAATATATCTGTATGTGTATTGCGCTGTTGTACAACAGGACATGTTTTCATTTGAGGATTTCTGTGGTTTAACGCGCTGGGCGAACCACACATCGAGAAATCATGTGCTTCCGCCATACCGACCAACGCACCGTAGATCCATCCGCCTGGACAGGTAGGACCAGAGGACGATTCACACAACAACTTATTCTTTATTAAGTTGAATTTTATTTGTCCTATTGTTCTAGTGCCAAACCGACAATGTAAATGTGTTTAGTGACTTTATTTATGTCTCAACTTAATTTACTGGTTAAGTCAATTAATGAGAAGTTAGGACTGAACTGTTAAATCCAACTCTGAGAACTGAGTCAACTAAAAGACACGAGACACAACTTAAAGGAAGCAGAGATATTAGGTTTAAATCAAACCAAAGTGGGATAAAACAGGGATACATATTTTTTTTCTGAGATTTGCGTTCAATTTTTTTTTTTAAACACTTTAATATATGTACATGTATACAGAAATGTTTAGTTCTCTTCCAGCAGGCTCACACTGCCACCTGGTGGACGAGGCCTCACATAGCAGGTACTTGTGTTTGAGGACGATAAGAAGAATTAAAGAAAGTTTGGCGGTTTAATTTTCAACCCTAATAAAAATGAAATCCTCAAAATCCTCTCAGAAGGAAAGTGAGTAATGAATGAATTCATCGTAAAGTTATGATTGTTGACAACGTGTCTTCAAAGCAGAACACTTCTATGAACCCTTTATTATATCTGCTTTTTAAATGCTAAATTAAGTATGACTTATTAAATACTATACTAATACTCTGTACTATGATTTTATTGTAAACTATTCTATGACTTTATTATTAAATACTATATACTACAGTGTTTCCCCTACCATTATAACAGGGGGGCGGCCCCAATTTTTTCCAGCATATCGCATCAGAGCTCTGCTGTGTTGCGTGCACACGGGAGAGCACTCTCTCTCACTAGCAAATACTACACTTATATTATATACTATGACTTTATTGTTAAATACTATACTATTACCTAATTATTAAATATTACACTAATACTATATACTATGACTTTATTGTTAAATACTATAGCAATACTTGATTAAATACTATGTTCTATGAATTTATTGTTATATACTATGTACTATGACTATCATTAAATACTATACTATTAATTAATTATTAAATACTACACTTTTACTCTATACTATGTTTATTGTTTAATACTTTATTATGAAATACTATGTTCTATGAATTTACTATTACATACTACTTGTACTATATACTATAACTTTATTATTAAATACAATACTAATACTTGCATACTATCTACCATGACTTTGTTAAACTATACTGACTTTATTATTAAATACTATACTAAAACTAAAATACTATGTACTCTGATTTTATTATTCAATGTTAAACTATCAATATTAAAAAAAATATTATGAATTTATTTTACTATATAAAATGACTTATTAAATACTAAAACTTCATTATGAAATACTATGCACTATGGCTGTTATTAAATACCTCACAATAGTTAATAAAATACCCACCAGCTCTTCAGACTGGAGATCAGACTCGTGTTGACATATTTCAAGTTGATGTAACGGAGCTACTAAAGAAATGTAGAATGTGTATTGTAGTGATACTAAAAATAAAAATGTGACCCTGAATATCTGAAACCCAACCCACCCTTCAGAACAAAAGAACGACAGCAGACGCGACTGTAGTGCTGAATCATGCTTTATTAAATCAATATTTGGAGAACACCTCCGGGAGGCTGTGAAACGAAACCACTCGTCCGGTCGAAGCAAAGCGCCGGGCGGCGCGGCGCCGGCGGATGTCGAGAGCCGCGCGGCGCCGACCCGGCTCGACGGACTCCTACTAACTAAACACACGCACACGGTGCAGCCTCCGGAGCGGCTCTGCCGCTGCAACGCGAGCGCCGAGGACTCGGACCCTCGTCTCTCCGCGACCGGCCGGGTCGGAGGAGCGACGCGGGGGCCGAACGGCGGTCGCTTTGCCAGAAGCAGAGCTCCGGAAAAAAATAAAATAAAAAGAACACTTGTGCTCAGGGAGTGCGTGCCGCTCGCACTGTGAGCGTGTCTTTGACGTAATCAGTCGGAGCGCGAGGTCCGGTCACGCCGCCTTCGTTAGGGTGACGCGGGCGGCGCTCGGGACCTCACGCCTTCGTTACAAAGTAGTTCCGTCTCCGATAGAGACAGACGTCAACAGGGAGCCTCTCACCTGTTGAGGCAATCTTTAGACTTCAACTTAACGTTGAGGCACAAAGTTTAGTTGCTCCGTTCGACAGGGTATTCGTTCATGAGAACTTTCTCCTGTCGAATGTAGTTGCTTTTAGTTTCAGTTCATATCATTGTCATAAATAACTATGCATACATTTCCCATAACCGTTCAATTCGGCTATATACATTATGTACATGTCACAGAAAAATGGATCAAAAATCCTAAGTCATAGTTATCCAATATGGCACATTTTATAACAACGTTAGACTTTGAGTCTAGTTTGGCATAAATTAATGTCAAGATTGGTACAAAAATAGTTCATATTTACAGAATCCAGATCTTTATCATGTCGATTATTTTGTTCGATTAATAAATAAAAAAGGTAAGGGGGGCGGGGAGATTAGATTTCTGTGTTTCTACACTGATCGAATGCTGATGTGAACGGTCGCCGTGTCAGAGCCGAGCTCGTTGCCCAGCTTCAGGGTGTAGGTCCCGGCGTCTTCCTCCTTCACCCCAGTGATGATGAGGGTGGTCAGGTCTTCCGAGGTGTCGATGTGGAAGCGTCCGCCGGCCGACTCCTCGATGGTTCTGCCGCTGCGGGACCACTGGATGTGTTTGGCCTCGCCGGAGAAGGCGCAGGTGACGGTCAGGACTTTGCCGGGCTCAATGCTGATGTCCTCCGGCAGAGCCTCGATCCTGGGAGCAGAACCTGGAAACCACAGAGAGGTTTAAAATAAGGAACCACTAGGACGGTATCGTTGAGATTCTTTCAACATACTGCAGTTCTTTTTTTTTTTATTGTATTGTGAGAAAAGAATCAACAATTATTTATTATTCTTGTATCTTACCAGGCGGCAACCGCCGGCTCTTTAAAGTGTCTTAGAGTGCATGCTCTCTACTTACCACCAGGGGTAGCTCCTCTGGTTGTATAGAAGTCTATGATTCAACTGTTAAAGCTGCATTATCTCTACTTACCACCAGGGGCAACTCTTCTGGTTGTATAGAAGTCTATGATTCATTTCTGTCTCAATCTCTAGTTTCAAGTCTTATTCAATACAGCTTGATGTTCATTTAGTACATTGGTCATTTAAGAAAAACAAGATGATGGACAAGAACAAACAGCTGCTCGACAAACAGATCGATGTCCTGCTCCTCCGAGTTGTGGGGGAATCCTCGGAAGCATTTCACAACAAAGAGTCAGGAATGGAGAAGAGCATTTAGAATAAAAAAAATCCGGCACCAACGATGTGTTGTGTTGCTCAATCACTGTAGTTTATGGTTTGTAGCTATACATTCTGAATGATTATCTTTCATTAAGTTAAATTGGAAGGGACAGCTACATTTAAAATGCCACAAAGAACAACTGCTTCATTTCCAATCTTACCGATTGCTCTGAAGGAGGATCCCTCCATGTGGGAGGAGCTGCCGGAGCTCATGGCGTATGACTCGGATGCCATGGAGGACGTGCTGGACATGGACATGGTTTCAAGCTTCATCTGAGCTGCCATGCTGCTGAGGGAGCTGGACTTCATCTGAGCTGCCATGCTGCTGAGGGAGCTGGACTTCATCTCCGCTGCCATGCTGCTGATGGAGCTGGACTCCATCATGGATGACATCATGGCTTGCTGGGCAGATGATGAGGTGGAGGAGGAGAAGGCGGACGACTCCTCCATCATGTGCATTTCTTTCTTCATCATCATGGATGAGCTCATGGAGGAGGATGATGACTCCTTGTGGCTCATCGCCATCGATCCTGCTGCTAGAGAGGGAAACGGTACAAGCATTAATCTTTAGGATTTCTTTAACTATACTACTACTAACTATGACTTTGGACAAAGTCTGCTTGGAAACTAGGTAGGTGCTCACCTTTAAGGGACACTTGCTGCTCAGCTCTAAGAGCCACTTGCTGCTCACGGTAGGCTGTGATCTTCATGCGCATGGACTGGAAGACCTGTCCGCTGAAGGAGAAAGAGGATTTGGACATTCCTCCCTCTGATGTCATCTCACATGTGTACTCTCCCTGATCACTGTCCGCCAGATCGTGGATTAGAAGGCTGCAGGAGCCCTCGGAGTAATGCATCTCAAAGTGGCTGCTCTGTGAAATCCTCCTCCTGTTCAGGTACCACATCGCCTCTTTGACACTGCTCTCGCAGGAACAGGACATCCTCACCGAGCCCTCACTGGCCTCGGCCTTCAGCTGACTCAGGACCTTGGGAGGTTGCGGGATTGGGGATTTGACGGTGGGTGGAGACACAACCCTCTTGGGGGACATGATGGGAGTAGGAGACTTCACCCTCAAAGGTGTTTTGATTCCTGCAGGTTCTGGGGATTTGACACCTATTGGTGATTTGATGCCTGAAGGTTCTGGGGACTTGATTCCTCTTAGTGTTTTGATTCCTGCAGGTTCTGGGGATTTGATTCCAGCAGGTTCTGGGGACTTGATTCCTCTTGGTGATTTGATTCCTGCAGGTTCTGGGGATTTAACACCTATTGGGGATTTGATTCCTGCAGGTTCTGGGGATTTGACACCTATTGGGGATTTGACTCGTGCAGGTTCTGGAGATTTGACCCCGATTGGTGATTTGATTCCTGCAGGTTCTGGAGATTTGACACCTATTGGTGATTTGACTCGTGCAGGTTCTGGAGATTTGACCCCGATTGGTGATTTGATTCCTGCAGGTTCTGGAGATTTGACCCCGAATGGTGATTTGATTCCTGCAGGTTCTGGAGATTTGACCCCGATTGGTGATTTGATTCCTGCAGGTTCTGGAGATTTGACACCTATTGGTGATTTGACCCGTGCAGGTTCTGGAGATTTGACACCTATTGCTGATTTAATTTCTGCAGGTTCTGGGGATTTGACACCTATTGGTGATTTGACACCTGAAGGTTCGGGTGACTTTACTCTCTCCGGGGATCTGACTTGTGGTGGTGACTTGTGTCTGGGTTCAGGGGATTTTACACCCTGTGGTGACGTAACTCTCTCAGGTTCAGGAGACTTCACACTCGGCGTTGGCGACTTCACACTTGGAGTAGGAGACGTCACGCTTGGTTCAGGAGATTTCACAGTGGGAGCTGGCGATTTAATTGACGGCTCAGGGGACTTGATGCTGGGGACAGGTGAAGCTATGGAGGGAGCAGGTGATGTGACTGAAGGCTCTGGTGACTTCACACTGGGAGTGGGCGACTTCACAAATGGCTCAGGGGATTTGACAGCCGTGACCTCCACTTTGGGAGCTGGTCTGCGGATGGTCAAGGTGAAGTGAGCCTCCTGCCTGCCTGCTGAGTTCTCTACAATCACCGTGTAATGGCCTTCATTAGACACCGTCACAGAGGAGATCTCCATGCTGGACTTGTATTGAGTGGTGGTGACCCGGATGTGGTGAGATGAGACGATGGTTCTGCTCTCGTGCATCCATGTCACAGTTGGTGCAGGTTCCCCATCGATGTCACAGGAGAATCTGGCTGTCTCTCCCTCTGCAACGGTCACAGACTGGGGCTTGGTGAGGATTTTGGCAGGAAGAGAAGGCTTCTCCTTGTGGACAACAACTTCCTCAGAAACAGAAGCCGAAGATAACTTTGCTTGAGCTTCAGACATGGTGCGTTTCCCAGCCAAAGAGAACTGTTCCGATGAGTAGGAGGAATCTGATGACAGGTAATCAGCAGAGGCATACTTGATGGATGAATCATACCTCTCAGCAGAGGAGTACCTCTCAGAGGAGGCAGCATATCTTTCACGTGTCACAACTTCACGGGTCTCGGTGAGCTTAGATTTGCTCTCCTCCACCTGAAGGTCGGTCTGGCAAGCATAGCCAGCTTTGAAGTGGCTGGTGTGATAGTGGTCAATTCGAGTGACGTCAGGGACATATCCTTTGAGAACCTCTTCATCCCTGCGGCGAGAGGAGAAGGTGGTGTAGCCGCCACCTGACACATCAAGGGTGGCATAGTCGGAAGCTTCTCCCTTAGAGTTGGAGAGCATGCAGCGGTATGTGCCACTGTCCTCCTCCTGGCTGTCCAGAATAGTGATGGACAAAACACCGCTCATGTTGGTGAAGACGTACTTCTCACTGCTTTCAGAGATTGCAGTTCCATTGTGGAGCCACTTGACCTCGGCCTCTGGCTTGCTCTGGATGTTCAGGGTGAATTTGGTGTCTTGGCCAATCGGTATGCGATGAGAGCGCATCCTGACGGTCACGCGGGGCATATGGTCCAAGCTGAAGGGTGTCTGACTAACCACCTGGTACTTCCTCTCGGTCTTCAGGGCAGCCTTTTTGGCCTCGTAGCGGGACATGATGTCAAAGCGGGCAGAGCGCTCAAACCTGGAGGAGGAGCGAGATGACCTCTCAGCAGACCTAATGGGGCTGGGAGAGCGTGGACGAGTCCTCTCAGGGGTCGGGGACCTTCTAGCTACGACCTCTCCTTCTACTTCCACGGGCGGCCTGGAACGTGATCTGATAAGCTCCGAGACTGGCCGCATGAGCTCGATGTATGTGGGAGAAAGTGACCGTCTCCTCCTCATGAACTGAGAGACTGTGCGTTTCTTCTTTGTCTCAACGACCTCGACGGCTTCGTACCTCACCTCTTGCCTCTCTTCAAGTTCCCTGGTACGTCGCTCCATGCGGACAGGACTGCGGGTAGGAGAGGCAGAAAAGCCAAGCTCCAGTTCGTCCTCCAGCATCATTTTCTCCTCCTCTGTTCTCCTGATGGAAAGGTAATCATCCACAGGCATCAGCAGCTCCTCATCACTAATGTCTCCCAGAGATCTTCTTCTGGATCTGAAGGAGACCTCTGATTCAGGAGACGGTGACCGGCGGGCAGGCCTGACGGTCTCCAAGTCATCCAGAGTGAATTTTGGAATACGCCATCTTGGCCTGTACTGGTCGGTGATTCTCGGGAGGGGCATGACATAAAACTGCTCCCACCTGGACAGGCGAATACGTCTCTGTCTCTTCTGCACAATCCTCTCCATTTTCTCTGAAACCTCATACTGGTCCCTAAGTTTTCTGTACCATTTCATGTCAGAGAGAGGCACAAACTGTTTGATGGTTTTGTCCTCATCCAGAGCTCTGGGATCATGGACCACAGGCTCAGGGATCTCATACGGCATGAAGATCCTTCTCTCCTCTTCCAGCTTCTTGGTCTCAGACTTCTCCACTGTGATGTCGAACTCGCCCTCAACGTTCTTGGTGCTCACTGCAGGCTTGTACATCTCTGCAGCGAATTTGAGTGCGTCCTGGGCTGTTGGGTTGAAAGGTATGTGCTCCTCAGTGGCAACAATTTTCAGGGCCATCTTGTTCGTCTTTTCAATTTGTTTCTGTACGTGTCTGTATTTCTCCTCCTCGCTCTTATACTCTCTCCTGGTGTAGGTAAGGCGGTCCACCTTCAGTGTAGCCTGGCAGCTTACAGAGCCAGCAGAGTTGGTTGCAGTAACCTTGTACAAACCGGCGTCCTCGATCAGAGTATCACTGATGTGCAAGACATGGTAGTCAACGTCCTCCTGTATGACAACAACCTTGTTACCAAACTGGAGTGAATGGCCGTCCTTCTGCCATTTCAGAGCAGGAGTTGGGCTTCCTGAGACTCTGAGCTCGAAGCGGACGCTGTGTCCCTCGACACAATCGACATTAGCCAGCAGACGTTTGAACATTGGCCTCATAGTTTCCTCAGTTACAGGATGAGGTGTCACAGTGAGACGGGCCTTGCAGCTGTCTTCTCCAAACTTGTTGTGGGCCATGACCATGTACTCTGCATCATCGTCCAAACTCAAGTTGTGGATCATCAACTGATAAAGACCCTTATCGCTGGTGAACGTGTACTTCCTGTCATCTTCACCAGGCTTGATTTTCTCCCCATTCTTCAGCCATGTCACATGAGGCTCCGGGTGGACAGTGATAGTGACACCAAAGCGCACATCTTCGCCAATGTACGCAGAGCGATTGTAGAGCGGCAGAGTGAACTCTGGGGACCTCTGCAGGAGTTTAGTCCTGTCGACTCTCCTCCTCATCTTCTTGATGGAGCGACTGACGTAGTGCTCTCTGATGCTCCTCACGGTCTCAACAAAGAGTTCTCCATAAGCACTGTCCTCTCCCTCATCACTCACCACCTTGCATCTATACACACCATCATCACTCTCTTCGATGTCCTTGACGTAGATACTGGCAAAACCATTACTGTACGTGATTTCATACTTGGCGCTTGCGTGCAGCTGACGGTTTCCGTAGTACCATGACACCTGAGTACTCTTGTCATAGTTGGTGATGCTACAGGTGAATCTGACATGGCCGCCTTCTTCAGCGGAGCCATGCATGACTGGGCCAGTGCGAAGGCCGTGGTACTCGGTTCCGATCTTCACTTTGCCCACGGCCAATCCTCTCTGGTTCTTGAAGGCGCCGCCATAGGCCACACGGGCTGAAGATACAATGGTATCCGTTCTCTTTACCAGAGTTTGGTAGTACCTTCTGTGTCTCAATGTCCGAATGACCTTGGTGCTGACGTGCTCAATCTTCATCTTGAGCCATGGGTGCTCCAGGGCCTCGTGGGCAGTCATACGGAGCTTCCTGTCTTTGACCAGAAGTCTGTCGACAAAGTCCATCGCTTCCAGGCTGATATCCTTAAATGCTTCACTGTCAAAGATGTATTCACAGTTGGAGATGTTCTCAATCATCTGTGTAATGGACTCTGCCCCAAACGGATTAAGGCCACTGAGCAAAACATAGGCCAATACACCAACAGACCACATGTCGGTGGCTGTCGAGACCATGTCATGACGGTGGATCTCAGGGGCGCAGTACTCTGGAGCGGAGAACAGCATTCTTATGTTTTCTCCTGGCACCAGCAGCCGAGCCTGACCCATCTCAATAATCTTTATGGTGGTGCTTCTCTTTGTGGTATAGACAATGTTGTCTGGGCGGATATCAAAGTGGCCTAAGTTGTGACTATGCATGAATTTGAGGGCAGAGCAGACTTGTCTCAGGTAGCGGACAATCTCCTGCTCTGTCAGCTCAAAGTTGCTAGTGCCGAGGCGCTCGAAGATGTCAACTCCAGACAAGAATTCAAAGATCAGGATGATCTCCTCCATGCTTTCAAAGCATTCGTGTAGGTAGATAATATTCAAGTGCCTTGCTACGTTGAGAGCTTCAATTTCTCTGAGGACCAACTCACGGTCCATTCCTTTGACCTTGATGAACTTGGCCATGAAAGTCTTCTTTGTGGCAATCTCCGTGCAGCGGTGGACCACTCCAAACTGGCAGCGAGCAATTTCCTCAGAGATGACGTACTTGGAGGAAAGCTCCTTGACCTTGTAGACCAGAGCCTCCTCCACAGTGATCTCTCTGGTTTCATCCACTTCCTCATCATAGTTCCTAATCACAGACTTGTCTTCCTTTGTGCTAATGGGGTCCGTTGGCTGAGAAGGAGGGCTCAGGCCAAACTGGTTTTCGGCGATGACGCGGAACTGGTACTTGGTCTTTCCGTAAATGTTGATAATGGTAATGCTGCAGTCAGTTGTATGTCCAGCACGGATCCACCTGTCGGCAGTGGTGGGACACTTCTCTACAATGTAGTTAATGATGTCGCTTCCACCATCATTGGCAGGTGGCTCCCAGGTCAAAGTGATGGAGTCCCGAGCGATGTCGCTGACAACCAGACCCTTCGGAGCTTCAGGTATGTCAGCCACGTTCACCTCAATGGTTTGCTTGTCTGTTCCGAACCTGTTCTTTGCCGTTATAATGTAGTAGCCAGTATCCTTCCTCTCCATTCCCTTCTGGAACACCAGGGAGGTGAAAGATCTGGTGGTGATGACTTGGTGATAAGGAGAGTTGGAGAGAATCTCCTGTCCTTTCTGCCAGATAATTGCTGGCTCAGGCTTGCCAGAGATGGGGATCTTGATGGTGACGTGATCACCACGGACAGCATTGACTGCACCCATTCCCTGGAGCTCCTTGGGCAGGTAGATCTTAGCAGGAACTGAAATTAAAATGTATATTTGTTAAGATTGATTCAATTTAAGTTATTACACTGGCAGAGGATGTCTTTATTTTTGCAATACTAAAATGATATCAGTACCTTCCACTTCCAGGTTGGCTGTTGTAGAGATGGATCCTGAAGAGTTGGTTGCTCTGACTTGGTAAACCGTGGCATCGGTCTCATCAGCAGCGGTGATGACCAGCTGGTAGTAGCCTCCCTTGAACTCCTGGGCTTTAATCTTGGTGCCATCGGCCTCAATTTCTTTTCCACTGCGGTACCATTTCACCAGAGGTTTGGGATATCCCACCACCTAGTCATGAAAACAATATTCTTGTCAATTACTGAAAAAATAAATGTCAATCTTCTCATTGTCTCTTTAAAAAAAAACTAAACGCATGCACAATAGCTTTGACACATGAAGAACTTCATATATTTTGACGCAGCATTTGACTTCTTTAAAGCAGAATGAAATGTAGTTAAAACAATGTACCTTGGTGACAAAGGTGGCATTGGCCTGGTATTTGGCGGTCATGTCCCGGATCTCCTCCCTGAACGCGGGAGCACGGGGAGCCTGGTCGGACTTGGGGGTGATCGGCGCCGAGATCTCACTCCAGTCACTTTCACCGCCCAAGTTCTCACACTTGACGCGGAACTCGTACTCAAAGCCCTCGATCAAGCTTGTGACCTCAAAGCTGGTCTCCACCATCTTCTTGCTGGTTACTGACATCCACTTGTTCTGCTTCTTCTCACGTTTTTCCAGGTAGTAGCTGGAGATTTTAGCTCCACCGTCGCTGCTTGGAGGCTTCCAGCAGACCACACAGGAGTCCTTGGTGGAGCTGATGATGAAGGGCTGTTGTGGGATGCCAGGTTTTTCTAAGAAGTAGACAGTAAATGTTATTGCAGTACTCATACATAGCTGTGAAGCTAGTCCTGCCTCTGCAATGTCGCCACAGAAGCCAACACTAGCAAACAAAATATGCTTGAACTTACCGAATGGACTCTTAACGATGACCACTGACGGGATCTCCAGAGACTCACTGACTCCGTATTGGTTCTTGGCAGAGACTCTAAAGTAGTAGCCGGCACTCTCTATCAGGTTGGGGATGCGGCAGGTGGTGCCAGAAACGGAGGAGGACACCAGTTGCCACTGCTCGCCTTCTTTGGCCTCACGTTTCTCCACGATGTAGTTGGTGATCATGGAGCCTCCGTCATCCTTTGGAGCCTTCCAGCTGATGACAATAGAGCTCTTCAGAAGCGCGTCAACAACAACAGGGCCCTCGGGGATGGATGGTTTATCTGGAGAAAGCAAATGAAATTTAAATTTAATAAAGTTGTCTTCACTTGGAGGCTATATTCTTTTACTAGTTCCTGTTCTCAAAAGTCTGGTGTTACCTTGGATTTCAACGCGGAGGACAGTGTCAACGGTTCCGTACACATTGCTGAGCTGCACCTTGTAGCGGCCGGCGTTGGTCTTCCTCTGGGCGTTCCTCACCACCAGGTGGGAGTAGCTTTCAGTGTTTTCAATAATAACATTCTCGGATGCGTTCAGGGGCTTCTTGTCGTAGAACCACATAATTTGAGGGACGGGTCGTCCGATGTAGACAACATGGAGGCGGAGGCTTGTGCCGGCCCCAGCGTAATACTTCTCCTTCAGAGGGAAGCCAGGGTGGAACTGGGGCGCTGCCTGCAGTCGCAGTTTACCGCTGGTCTCGACCTCTCCAGCTTCGTTGATGGCCCTGCAGGTGTACATGCCTTCATCCTCCTGCTGGTCCGTCATGATGATGAGGGAGTGGTTTCGGCCATCTGAGCTCATCTTGTACTTGCGGCTCTGGATCAATTCTTTGCCGTAGCGGTACCACTTGATCTCGGGTAGAGGTCTGCCAATGATGCCACAAGTGAGAGTGCCGGACTCGCCAAGCTTGGTGGTTACGTCCTGGATTTCTTCCTTCAAAGCTGGAATCTCACCAACTGCACAAACATCAAGGTTTTATTTACATTTTCATTTTCTTTTCTTCCACTGTCAAAGGTACGTGTTGAAGATGAGCCAACTCACCGCTCAGTTTGGTCTTAATGCCCATGGGCGTGCGACGAGGTCGGCTGAGTCCAGTCTCGTTCTCAGCGAAGATCCTGAACTCGTACTCGGTGGCCTCCATTAAACCACCCATGGTGAACTGACGATCTTTGGAGCGCTCCTTAGTGCACTTCTTCCAGGCACTTTCTCCCGCCTCCCTAAACTCGATCCAGTAGCCCAGAATCTCCTTTCCGCCGTCATGCTCTGGCCTGAGCCAGTGGATGGTGATGCAGTCTTTGGCGATGGAGATGATGGAGATTTCTCCTGGTTGGCTGGGTTTGTCTATAAAGAGGCAGGCAGGAGGATATTCATACTCAGGGGGAACCTTATGACAGTATTTTACACGTGATGTAAACAGTTCTATGCTCAAAGTAAAGCTGCTCTTTAAGTTCAACTTATCTTTGTCTTTGTTTTTCAAGGTTGTCTCTACTTAAACTACTCATCAGTTTATACATGCAGAAATAGGCATCATGTAATGTGAACTCACCAAAGGGATCTTTGCAGACCATGGACTCTGAAGCAGGACCAGACTCGCTTTGCCCAACATCGTTCTGAGCCACCACTCTGAACATGTACTCCGCATCGGGGATCAGACCGGTGACGTTGTACATGGTGGTGGTGATGTGGGTCTTGTTGTGTCGGACCCACTTCTCTGTCGACACCTCTCTCCTTTCTACAAAGTACCCTGTGACGCGGGAGCCTCCATCGTCCCGGGGCCGGGCCCAGGACAGAGACACCGTGGTCTTGGTCACTTCCATGATCTCTGGGGGGTTGCTGGGAGGCTCTGGAGGGCCTAGAGGTGAAGCAATCAATATTTACACTTATTAACATCTAATTACACATAACAGTGTTCAATGTGTATTTATCATTAAAACACCATATATTTACTTATTATGGCCAACTTGCACACAATGTAACTTTTGACAAACATCAGAAGGAATTGGACGTTCAGAACGATCACAAAGCAAAACTCACATAGTGGTGTTTTCGGTGTAACAGGCTCATCTGACTTGAGAGATCTGCTGACGCCAAACTGGTTTTCGGCAGAAACCTTGAAGTGGTACTGCACATTCTCCTTCAGGCCCTTCACCACCAGAGAGTTCTCGGTTACCCGGGAGTCAACTGTGCACCAGGCGGCCTTCGGTACCTCCCGCCTTTCCACGATGTATCCCAGAATGTCTGCGCCACCATCATCTGACGGTGGCCTCCAGCTGACCCGGACCGATCTGGCCTGAATGTCATCAAACTCCAGAGGGCCTTCTGGGATGTCAGGGCGACCGATCACCTTCACCTAAAGGTGAAATACAGATATGGTTAAGTTCCAACCACATTTGATACAAGTACATATATCTGTAAGGTGAGCTGCTCACCTTGATGTATACGGCCTTCCTGCCACATTTGTTCTCCAGCACCAGGTCGTAGGTACCGGTGTCATCTTTGTGTGCCTCTTTGATGACCAGTTCGGTGATGTCATCATGGGTGGCAATCATGGCCCGGTGTGAGATGTCACGGCCGTCCTTGGTCCACTTGCATATCGGGAGAGGTTTCCCCGTGATGGGCACAGACAGATGGATGACTCCACCCTGCCGCACTACGTAGCCTTCCTCATAACTGTGATCCAGCTCGTAGTCGGGATGACCTGAGGAAGACGCGTATTACGAATATATAATTACAGATTAAAAGACAAAATGTGAATTTTGAATCATTTAAAAACAACATAAAAGTGTGACAGTTCATTTATGGGGGTTTACCAAGCATCTCCTGGACTTTAACCACTCCAGGGATCTCAGCAGGCTCTCCAGTACCGCCAGCGTTGCAGGCGATGACCCTGAACTTGTACTCTGCGCCCTGGGGCATGTGGGTGAGCGTGTAATCGCACATCTTAGTGGGCGTGGTGTTGCACAGCGTCCATTCCACCTGGTCCACCTTCTGCATCTCGATGAAGTAACCAGTAATAACGGCACCGCCCTCTTCTTCTGGGGGCTGCCAGGCCAGAGTGACTGAGGTCCTGGTGGTGTCGGTGACTCTGGGCTGAATTGGAGGACCTGGAGGCTCTGCTCAAAAACACAGGGACTTTAGAGAAATATGCCAACTCCACACTGGTGGGATTCATTAAGAATATGTGATGAGGCTTCCAGGAATGAAGCCCATTAATTGACATGACAGACGCCCGCAATCAC
The DNA here is from genome assembly GCA_036178185.1 of Liparis tanakae. Taxonomy (NCBI): domain Eukaryota; kingdom Metazoa; phylum Chordata; class Actinopteri; order Perciformes; family Liparidae; genus Liparis; species Liparis tanakae. The sequence continues at coordinate 8,124,412 of CM070107.1, forward strand.
ACGTACCGATGGGATCCATTGCAACAGTGATGGCTGAGCTCTCGCTGGGTTTGCCGGATCCTCTGGAGTTGATGGCGGTGACCCGGTGTTCATACTCCAGGCCTTCTATCAGGCCAGAGGAGCGGTACCGTGTCATGGTGACGGGGTTTTTGTTGATCTTCATCCACCTGTCGGAGCGCGCCTCTTTGCGTTCGATGATGTAGCCGGCAATGGTGGAGCCACCGTTGTCCTCGGGCGGTTGCCAGGTCAGGGTCATGCCCTCGTGGGTGACATCAAGCACCTCTGGCTCTCTCGGAGGTCCAGGGATGGCTACGCAAGAACAACAGATGAACATATGAATAAAATGGATTCACTGAACGGAGCTTGTTCATAAATATGAACCTTTCTATGAAACTTTTAAATCATTTGATCTTAAAGTCACAGAGATGTACTAATGGATGGAGGCAAATGGTGATGATCATAAACTCATAGGGTCAAAAGAAGCTGGACTCGTGACTTGAAAAGAAAGTGTGCAAAAAAGTGTAAAAGAGAAGGAAAAATAACTCACTCTTAGCGCTCTTGCACTCCACCACCTCGGACTGCAGGAAGCTGCCGACACCAAAGCGATTCATGGCGGCGGCGCGGAACACGTACTCGGTACCCTCGTTCAGCCTGGTGAACTTGAAGCAGGGTCGGGTCACAGACTCAGAGATGGTGATCCAGCCCGGCCGGTGGGCATCGCGCTGCTCCACCACGTAGCCGCTGACGTTGGCACCACCGTCCTTCTCTGGAGGTTCCCAGCTGATTGTCACCGACACACCGTCGTTCTCCTCGATCTTCACTGGGCCGACTGGGATGCCGGGTTTGTCTGGATGGACACAAGACAACTGCTGGTAAGAAGCTTGTTCGCATAACTTTCATCATGGTTACAACATTTTGGGTCTCGATCGACAAAATTGTCCTTGAGTTGGCTCTCCTTACCGAGGATGATGACCTTGATGACCTCTTTTGCCGTGCCGACTGCGTTCTTCACCTCCAGCGAGTAGTTTCCTGTGTCGTTTATGGTGGTTTCGCGGATGACGAGGTGGGTGTATTTTCCGTTGCTGTCTATCTTGATGCGGTCCAGGCTGTCCTTCAGCTTGACGCCGCAGAAGAACCAGGAGCAGACCGGCTGTGGCTGGGCCTTGATGGGGATGTTGAGGTCGATGGGTTTGCCGCGGTGTACATGGACAATCTTCTGAGGGATGTTGGTCATGTCGATCTTGGGCATCACTGGAATACACAATATTATATTAATAATTAGTTGGAATGCTTCAGCAGTCCAACTCTTGTTCTTGTCTTCTTTATTAAACTTCTCTTTTTTTAATTATTTTTCTATTTCTTCCGTACCTTTTTTGTCCCTCTTCTACTCCATCATATATTCAGCTATTTGAACCATTCAATTATTTAAAAAATCAGCTTCTTCAGACTTAGAATGGTATGACTTTTCATGTTTCAAATATTTCAAATATTTGTATATTTAAATACTTTTATGATATTTGTAATTCATCAGTTCCTATGGAGAAAATCTTCAACTTTAAAAAGCTTACAGTATCTTCATATTTTCAGCAAATTCAGCAATTTATTTTTTCCTATGTTCAGATATTTTTCAGCTATTACTGTCTATTTCCAAATATTTTTTATCTTTTCAAATTTTCAAATTATTAATTTTTTTTATGGAATTAAAAATGAATGGGATCCAATGGAGAACATATTCAAATCCGTTTCAACTTTAAAAGCTTACAAGTTTGGCATACTTTCAACTAAAGACACTATTTAACCTTTATAATGTTGACAAAATCTTTAGCTATAACTTTATTAAAGCTTGTTTTGATAGCTCTTATACTTTTTAAACTGTGATTTTTTTAGTTTGATGCTTTTTCCGTTTTTTGGGACTTTTCACAGCACAGACCTGTTGGCTCAGAGTGGAGAGCAGAGTCAGATTCTTGCTATTCAATTATTTGGAAACTGTTGCTACGACCACAATATGCACTCTTTAGGCATAATTTCAAGATGTAGTCGTAGGAAATCTTGTGCTTGTCGTACACGTATACCAATAGAATCCAACAGAATAACACAGTTGGCTACCCAACGCTTAACGAGCGAGTAAATACGACTCTCTCCCCCATTCCCTGCCATGTTAAATTTGAACACAATTTTCTCTATCGAAGAAAACCAGAGCACTTCCTGAATCGTTACTACGCTCTCATTTCTAAACCCCGGAAACACTGAATCACACCCGAACGTTCACAAAAGCCTTGTGCCTCTCAATATCACGTTACTTTTGCGATTGGAGTTATGGTATTCTGTCAAGTTCTGAAATTCACAGGGTGTTTTTGAAGAAATCCAAAGGCAATTCTGCCTTCAGGAGCTGCACGCAGCTGCTCCTCGTTAACAATCACACAGGAGGGACACAAGGAGCAGCCTCTGTCCCGATTGTTTATAAACATGGAAGAAGCCAGACAAGAGCAAACTGACCTCAATAATACACCTCACTACTTTTAATACAGAAATGAGGAGAAATAGGTCACATTTAACTTCACAGACAGATGAATAATATTAGCGCGTTCGGCTGAGTCTTTCCTCTCTATAGATAATACTATTTTGGTGATTTGATCATGTCTGTCCACTCCCAATGTTAAGATCTCTTCTTCCTTCAATGACACATCTCATTACCGGAGATGTTGGCATTGATAAACACACACACACACACACACACACACACATATATATATATAAAATGTACATCAATTACACATCTCCCTCCTTTCTGTTTATTGTTCTCTTTTGTTACTCTCCATTGTTTTTTTCTCTCTCTATTTTTCAATCTTCCTCTCTCTCTCTCTCTCTATTTCTCTATTCTGTCTATCTTTCTCCCTTTTTTCTTTGATTGTAATTCATGTCTTGGATTAATTAGATGCAGTTTTTCTTCCATCTTTTCCAGTTATACATTTCCACTGAAAGAATGTTCAGAAGTTAAATTCAATATTTTTGGGCTTCAACACTTTTCAGCAGTTAATTTCCCTTTTCAGCTGTTCTTCAGATATTTTTCAGCTATTTTCAGAAATATTTCAGCTTTTAGCATTCCAACGCATTTTCAGCAGGAAATGCATTTTCTAGTTATATACAGAATGATTTCTGTGGAGCTTTTCTGGCTTCATGTGAGTGTTTGTGAGATGATGTCCTCTTACCCTTGATATCCTGGATAACAACAGGAGTGACGGTGTCCATCGGCTCGCTGGCCCCCCTGCTGTTAGTGGCTCGAACCCTGAACAGGTACTGGTCGTTCTCCGTCAGAGAATGGATGGTGTGCTGGGACACCGAGGCCTTGACTGTTGCCACGACGCTCCACCTGTCCGTCCCCACCTTGCAGGCTTCTAAGACGTAGCCGGTCAACCTGCTGCTGCCGTCGTGCAGCGGCTTCAGCCAGTGCAGAGTGACAGAGGATTTGGTGACATCGACGACCTGGAGGTCCTGAGGCACAGACGGGACCTCGCACAACAGCACGGCCTCGGTGGTCTCACAGGGCTCGCCCACGCCATAGATGTTCTCGGGCAGGACTCTGAAGAAGTAGTGTACGCCCTGCTCCAGACCGGTAATCCTGAACAGGGTCTTCCTGCATTCAGTGGTCACGGTCTTGTACGACTTCATGTTGGCGTCACGCTTCTCGATGATGTAGTTGCTGACGTGAGCGCCGCCATCAATGCTCGGGACGTCCCAGGTGATCACCACGGACTCCTTGGTGTAGTCCTTCACGTTCACAGAACCCGGAGGACCAGGAGTGTCTGCAGGAGCAGAAGAGTATATTATTCCAAGGAAAACCAACTAAAGCGGCAAACTAAATTAATCTAATCAAAGTAAAATAAAATATATATATCATAGACGCGGTAAGACTTACCGTAGACTTTCACCAGGATGGTGGCAGTCTTCTTGCCAGATGGGTTCTCCGCCTCCACAACGTATTTTCCGGAGTCGTAGCGATTGATCTTCTCCACCGTCAGGGCGGTGTAACTGTCGGTGGTCTCAATATAGCCGCGGCTCTGCAGCTCCACGCCCGACTTCCTCCAGGCTACTACTGGTGCCGGCCGGCCGGTAACAAACACGACCAGACGGATGGTTCCTCCGGCGCGCAGACACACGGTCTTCTTCATGTCGTCGGCCAACTCCAGGTCGGGCATTTCTGAACGGGTAGAAAAGAGTAAGAGGTCCAATAATGAAGCTAACTGCCATGAAACAACCTGAAATATGAAACTGCTGAAGGTCTACCGACAGGAAACCGTTTGGAAAAGACAATGTGAGCGAGAACATGCTGAACATGCATTAAAGTGTTGTAATAGTCGGCCAGGAGAGGCTGTTTTCTTACAGGCTCTAATTCACATAACCTGCTAACACACAATATATCTTTTATATTTGGGTTTCTTTCACCTAATTAAACAGATTTCTGTTCCTTATGCTGCGTTCACACCGGACGCGTCGAAAAAATTCTCGACGCGCCTGACGCAGGATTCTGACGCGCGTCGAAAAAAGGGTGTTCACACCGGACGCGTCAAGACGAGACGCAGCGGGGGCGTGGCTTATCGCGCCCGCTTCTTCAGTCATATGACTTTTTTCCTTAACCAGACTGAGATGTTGTGTCTTCACTTGTCGCCCTGTGAGTCGCCCTGCTGCTGCCCCTGCTCTCTCCTTCTCTCTGGACTCTGCGGTCCTGAATTTCACGGCCCTCCGCCCCTCCGCCCATGTTCCCGCGGAGTACTGTACGGGTCGAGGAACGTCAGGACCGCAGAGAGCTTCCACTTTTTACTTTTTCACTGCGCTACTCGCTGCTCTCTCTCTCTTCTCTCTATGATTCGTGTCTCTGAGACTTTTCCTCCTCCGGCGGCAGATCTCCGCTGCCATGAAACACATATGCCGGCGCTTGGTTCATAGTAAAGTACAACACACAGCGAGAATAAAAGCAAATGCACACATTCTAAACGTATCGGGTAGTCCCACGGCTTCTCCGACCTCCTTCCACGCTTCATCTTTATCGCTACGGTTTCGGTAAGTAAAGAGTCGCGTCATAAAGTTCGGGGTGCCCACGAACAGCGACAATAATCTTTTTCTCCACTTTCTAAACCGGCCGGCAGAACGATGATGAGCGGAGCTTCTCAACGCTGATTGGCTGACGCAACTATGACTCACGCGTTTCTGCTACTCGAGTTCAGAAATTTCAACTCGCGCGTCGAGAAGCTGCGTCGGTTCGCTCTGTTCGCTCGTTTCGCCCCGCGACATTCGCTCTGTTCGTGCTGCTCAGACGCGCCTGACGTGCTGCACGCAGGAAAAAAAACAGCGTCGCAGCTTTGACGCAGCTTTGCATTGACTTAACATGTAAACCAGACGCAGCCGACGCGTCCGGTGTGAACGTACCTTTAGTCAGAGTGAGAGAGTGAGATGAGTGAGATGTTATAGTAAGCCAATGAGTGTGTGTATTATGGTTTATTACACCAACTCACCGATTCTCTCCAGCGGCTCCACCTCGGCGCTCGGTTCACTGAATTCCCCAGTGCCCTTGCAGTTGATGGCAGCGACTCTGAATCTGTACTTCTTGTTGGATGCCAGGCCGGCGGCCACGTACTGGGTGGTCTTGAGGGCTTTGGCGGTGGCGCGGTACCACTGCTCGGTGCCCTCCTCCAGGATCTCCACCACGTAGCCGCTGACGTCCGAGCCGCCGTCGTACATGGGCCGGGTCCAGGCCAGGCTGATGCTGTGTTTCGTCGTGTCTTTGATACGAGGCGTTGAAGGAGGAGCCGGGGTGTCTGGGAGTAGAATGGGATCAATAATGATAAGCTGAATATCTACTTAATTCCATCAAATACAAACATCTATTTTTGAGATCCCACTGGAATTTCTATCTCTAAAAACATTTTGCGCCAGTTTTTAAGGATCAAAGTCCATGAATTCTTACATGTGGGCTCTCTGCAGAGGATGTACGGCGAGTTGTCGCTCGGCTGGCTGTCTCCTGCGGCGTTGACGGCCGTCACCCTGAACTGGTACTCGCTGCCCTCCAGCAGGCCCGTGATCTTCAGACGGGTGTCGTAGATAGTGTAATTCTTATTCACCCGAGTCCACCTGGTGCTGCTCGTCTCTCGCTTGTCCACAATGTAGGTTTTGATCTCGCTGCCTCCGTCGCTCTCGGGCTTCAGCCACTCGATGACGACATGCTCCTTACCCACCGCGGTGGTCTCCGGAGCTCCCGGTTGGGACGGGACGGCTGAGGAAGAGTCACAGGAACAAACCCATCCTGTTACACAAGGCCTAGTGATGATATGCATCTCAACTTTTTCTGGATGCTGCTATCTATTTATAAAAAACCTTGATCTGCAAGTGTATTTAGCAATCTACATTGATTAAATGAACAATGTCATGAGATGGATCTGTTAAAGTGCGCCGGCTCACTGTAGGCGTTCCTGGCGATGATGGGCTCCGACTCCTGAGTGACTCCAGGTCCGAACTTGTTGACTCCTCTGACCCTGAAGACGTACTCGTTGTTCTTGATCAGCCGGGAGCTGACACACGACAGCGTCTTGCACTCCGTCTCCATGATGACCCAGTTGAGCCGGCTGGTCTCGCGGCGCTCCACGATGTAATGCGTGACGATGTCTCCGCCGTCCTCCAGCGGGATCTTCCAGGACACCGTGCACTTCTCCTCCGTCACCCTGCTGATGGTGATCTTGTCAGCCGGAGCTCCGGGAGTGTCTGAAAGAAGGAAGCGGTTACTCTACTAGCTGTTGGGTCATCAAGAGTTCACCTGATTCACGGCCTCGTCGATGACGGCTGAAGCGATGGCGATTGTCCTGCCGCTCACCTAGAACCTTGACGCTGACAGCGGCGGTCTTGACTCCGCTGGCGTTCTTGGCGGTCAGGATGTATCTGCCCGTGTCGTATCTGTCGCAGTTCTTGATGACGGCCATGGCTCGAGTGGTGGTGTAGGTCAGCGAGTATTTCTCGCCGAGCTCCAACATCTTGTCGCCCTTCGACCAGTACACCGTGGGCTCCGGTTTCCCCCCCACGGCCCCGTCCAGCACCAGGTCGGTGCCGGCGTGGACCGTGACGGTCTCGCCCACCAGCGGACTGTCCAACTCCGCTTTTGGAGGAGCTGAGGTGAAGAAGAGACGATTAGGTCTCAATAATTACTATATTTGATCAATATATACCGATGCTACAATATAATTAATAGCAAACCCAAACAACAATCTTTGTTCCAAGTAATATTTTTATCAAATATTCTATTCAGATTTGTTTACAAAGCAGTTTCGTAGTGTTTTTTGGGTCACATGCTTCTCTAATATGTATGAATATAATATATAAAGTCCTACTCCTCTCTGGAAACAGGAGCATCCGGACTAGAAGTAGAGAGTTGGAACACGTCTTTAGAATAACTAATGATATAGGTCATAAAAAAAGACCTGGAAAAATGAACATCTGACAATAGTGACGTTTCTTTACAGCTCTGGCTGGTTTAAAGAAAACATGCTTTTCAATTTTGTGTTTCAGAGGGTTAATCTATACGATAGAATACGTGTTGTATCAGAGGAAAAGAAGATGATGATAAAAGCCATCATGAAGTTTCAGCTCTTCCTTTAGATCTGAATCTAAACTGATAATAAATGTGAATAATTGTCTTGACTTTGTAACTTACAGTATTCGTCCTTGCATGTGACCGGTCCGGTGACCTCCGAGGGGGCGCTGTGGACGCCGGCGGCATTTTTAGCGGCGACGCGGTACTCAAAGGTCTCTCCCTCTCCCAGGCTGCTGACGGTGAAGTAGTTTTCGCTGATGGTGGTGTAGTTACACTTCAGCCAGCGGTTGTCGTCCCACTCGTCTGTGCTGTAGACTTTCCTCTCCACCACGTAACCAACGATCCGGCTGCCGCCGTCGTTCTGCGGCACGGTCCAGCACAAGGACACGGAGGATCGGGTGATGTCCGTCACCTCGGGTTTACCAGGAGGATCTGAGCAGGGGGAGGAGTTTATTTACAAGCTGTAACTCAGCTTCTTTAATAGGTTTAGTCACTAGTTCATGTATTTAAGACACGGATGTTCCCCTCACCAACAGGATTGAGCGCCACTACGGGTCTGGAAGCCTCGCTGGCCTTGCTGTATCCGGAGATGTTCATGGCGTACACCCTGAACTGGTACTCCAGGCCCTCGATGAGGCTGGACGCCTTATATTGGCAGTCCAGGCAGGGCAACTTGTTGTCCCTCACCCACAAGATGGTGTTTCTCTCCTTCTTCTCGATCCAGTAGCCCGTCACCTTGCTGCCACCGTCGTCATACGGCAAGTCCCATTTGATGCTGATGGCGTTCGCCGACACGGATACCACATCTGGACGGGTTGGAGGACTTGGAGCAACTGTGGAAAAGAAGTGGAAGTGAGCGAAGCTTCAATGTGTTTGTAAATGTAATCCTCGGCGTGTAGTGTTGAACAGAACTCACCGTATGGATGCTCAATCACAACAGCAGCAGACTCTGTGGACTTGCTGACTCCAAACTTGTTCTCAGCGCAGACCCTGAAGGTGTACTCCATGTACTTGGTCAGGTGGGTCACTTTGATGGTGGTCCTCTTGACACTGGAGTTCACTACTTGCCAAGAGGCAGAGCCGGACTCTCGTTTCTCCACGATGTAGTTGGTGATGTCAGTGCCTCCATCGTCGGCTGGCTCGGACCAGGCCAGATTGCAGGACTCTGAGGAGACTGCAGAGATTTCCACTGGGCCAGTGGGTGCCGTTGGTCTGCCAACAACCGCCACAGTGACTGTGAACGTCTTCACGCCGGCAGCATTCTCCAGGCTCAGGTAGTACTTGCCGCTGTCGCTTCTCTTGCTGTCTTTCACCACCAGAGTGGTGCTTTCCTTTGTGGTTTTGATGGAGACTCTGTCAGACTCCTTCAGCTTCATCTCCTCCAGCTTCCAGGTGACCTTTGGTGCAGGCCTGCCACTGATGGGGATGTCAATTGTGAAGGTGTTGGAGATCTTGCAGGTGATGAGCTGGTTGGTGATGCTGCTGAGGTCAGCAGTTGGTTCGATGCAAGGCTCTTTAATGACCACAGAGCTGAAGGTGCCCTGAGGCTCGCTGATTCCAGCATCGTTCTTGGCCTTGACTCTGAAGTCATACTCTGTATTCTGAATCAGACCCTCTAGCAACATCTTCTGGGATTTGGTTTCTCCACTAACAACCCAGCGGTCGGTACCTTTAGCTCTGAATTCAACGATGTACCCTCTGATGCGACTGCCTCCGTCATGCTCGGGCTTCAGCCAAACCAGGGACGCCGTAGAGTTAGTGGTGTCAACAACATCTAGTCTCTTGGGTGGTGCGGGTTCCTCTGTGGCAATGATGGGCTGCGTCATCTCGTGAGCTTCTCCCTGGCCATACTGGTTTACAGCAATCACCCTGAACAGATATGGCACACCGATATCCAGACCAGTGACCCTAATCATCTGGCGAGAGGACTTGGAGCTGACTTCCTGCCAGGCGAGGCGGCTGGCCTCGCGCTTGTCGACAATGTAGTGGTGGATCCGGGCTCCGCCGTCATTGGTGGGGGCATCCCACATAACAGTCAAGGCTCCGCGGATAACGTCCTTGAAGGTGATGGCTCCCGGAGGGCCGGGTGTGTCCAGCACTTTGACGGTGAATGTGATGGATTTGCGGCCACTGTTGTTCTCCAGGGATAGGACGTATTTGCCCGCTTCGTACCTTGTGCAACCCTCGATGGTGAGAGTGGATAAGGAATCTGTGGTGTTGATATCGCCCATGACAGGCAGCTCACCATCTATCTTAGACCAGGTGGCAAGAGGAACTGGTTTGCCGCGGAAGGCAACTTGAAGGGTAACTGTGCCTCCGTTCTTCACAATGTGAGTCTGCTTGAAGTCGGCAGCAATGTCGATCTCGGGAGACGTGAGTCTGTCCAGAGCTTGAACAGCGCTTGGCAGCACTGAGGCGTCGCCCTCTCCAGATCCGTTCACAGCGCTGACCCTGAACTTGTAGAGCTCTCCGGCCACCAATCCCTTGGAAGTGTATCTGGTGTCGATGCACAGCTGGTTGTTGACTCGGTGCCACTCCTCCAGACTGGCCTTGCACATGTCGATATTGTAGCCGATGATTTCCAAGCCACCATCGAAGACCGGTTTGGTCCATTCAATGGTGACGGAGGACTTGGTGGAGTCAGTGACCTGATCGACGAAAAAAGAGGATAGATTGTGATGGTTCTCAGTGGAAATTAAACTGAACTATAGCTTTCTCATGTTTTTCAGAAAGGTAATATTTAAACAGACACCGGAATATTTCTTCAATTAGTTATTATATACATGTAACGCAACCATCACACAAGGAACGCTAGGTTAAGTCACTTGGTAGCTCCAAACCCAAGAACAATTCTCCTCTAACGTTCAGTTATCTTTCATGCAATTACTGCTTGGAATTTACTACCTCATCATATACTGTATATCATACAGGTAAACAATCTGTCATTTAAAAACCAATTAAAGGCACACCTCGGGCCTTTAACCACTTCTGGGTCAGGGATGTCTATGTGTACAGATTGTAAAGCCCTCTGAGGAAAATTTGTGAGAATGGGCTATATAAAATAAACTGAATCGATTTGAAATTGACATTTGATCCGTCACTGTATAGGATCTTCTCTTATATTTCTATGTAGGGTTCTTGCAAACCTACCTTGATTAGTGTAGGGGCACTGGGAGCACTGGTTGGTTCCTTGCATTTGAAGAGTCTGGAAGTACTGCTGGCCGGTCCGATTCCAGCACCGTTTTCAGCCATGACGCGGAACTCGTACTCGTTGCCCTCAGTGAGGTTGATGACCCGGTGTCTGAGCTCAGTGATGGGCCTCTTGGAGGAGACCTTCAACCAGCGCAGGCTCTTCTTCTCTCTCCTCTCCAGGATGTAGTGTTTGATCTCGTTACCTCCATCGGACCGTGGCCTGGTCCAGCACACAGTGATGCTGTTACCGGTCACGTGGGTGGCATCTGGAGTGCCAGGGGTATCAGGCACAGCTGAGGAGAAGAACAGAATACATTTAAAATTCAAGAAGTGAAGTTTGGAATGGAAATGCAGTTTGTAAGATTTGGTCAATAGTTAAGACAGAAACTACCCATGAGTGTCTTCACTCACTGTATTGCATCTGTGCGATAATGGGATCAGAGTCCAGTGATTTTCCAACACCAAACTTGTTGACAGCAGAGATTCTGAACTGGTATTCATTGCCCTTGATTAGGTTAGCAGCATTGAAAGAACAGGCTTCGCATTTGGAAGTGACCAAGGCCCAGGAGATCCTGGACGTCTCCCTCTTCTCAACCACGTAGTGGCTGATGGCAGCACAGCCGTCGTTTTCTGGCGGGTTCCACCACACGGTGCACTTCTCGGCCGTGATACCAGTGAAACGGATGGGACCATCCACAGGTCCGGGAGTGTCTGAAGGTAGAGGAGTTACTTAGGTCTAGTCATGAATAGATTTGTGTTATTCACAGATAATAAAACATCGGCAGTGTTACCAACCTTGCACTCTGATATTGGCATCAGCTTTCTTATTGCCCGAGCTATTCCTGGCCTCTACTGTGTAGATGCCACGGTGGTTCCTGTCAGCATCACGAACAAAAAGACTGCTGGTGCCAATGTCGTTTGTAATCTCGATGTCATACATGGTCCTCTTGTCAATCTCTTTGCCATCCTTGTACCACACCACCTGAGGGACGGGACGTCCCGTGATGCTGCAGTTGAGCTGAATGTTCTCTCCAGCCTTCAGTGTGAGCAGCTGATCTGAAGACCACTCGATCTCAGGAGAAACTGGAGGAGCAAAGACAACGAACAAATGGTTTGAGAAACCTACCATTCATGATAATGCTCCCAAAGAGATTCTTACAAGAGAAAATACGTACTGCTCTCATCCTTGGTCATAATGTATCCAGAGGAGTTGGATGGTGGGCTGACTGTGCCGACAGCGTTCCTGGCGATGACTCTGAACTCAAATCTGTCTCCAGCGGACAGGCCAGTCACAGTGAACTGGGTCTCGCAGACATCAATGAAGTTGCATCGCAGCCATTTGCCTCTTCCTTGGCGCCGCTCCACACTGTAGCCAACTATTCTGCTGCCTCCATCCTTCTTGGGGATGCTCCACTGGAGAGTGACTGAGTCTCTGGTGACGTCGATGCAGACTGGGTTACCAGGTGGATCTAATTCAGAAGAGAAAGAAGCAATTTAACCACTGTGCTGAATCCTCAAGTAATACAGACGCATACAGGATGTACATCAACTTTTGATCAAGTTGGAATGTTTGCAAGCCTAAACACGACCTAGACTGATTTCCTTACTGGATAAACAAAGATGGATCTGATATCCATCTTATTACCGAATCAAAGAGCATTTCCAAAAATGTTGTACTGCTTCGTGCAAAGCTATTGTGTAAACACAGAAGGAGGAGGTCTTTAGCATGTTCTTACCAACAGGGCAGATGGCAAGCGCATGCTTGCTCTGTTCACTCATCTGGCTGAGTCCGGCGTTGTTCTCAGCGTAGACTCTGAAGGAGTACTCCAGGCCTTCAATGAGACCATTGATCCTGTACTCATTATTGGAGATGATGGTCGAATTCACCTTCTGCCACAAGAGGCTGTTCCTGTCCTTCTTTTCCACATGATAGCCCAGAATGGGGGATCCTCCATCGAAGCCTGGGGCCTCCCACCTGACGGTCATACCATCACTGGTGACGTTGAAGGCCACTGGCTTTGCGGGTGGCCCTGGAGGTTTGTACTGGTGTTGGGCAACAATTTCTGAGGAGGTGAGTGATTGACTGACTCCAAACTTGTTCTCTGCACGGACTCTGAACTGGTACTGGGTTCCCTTTACCAGGTTGGGTATCTTGAAGGTGGCTCTGACGACACTGGAGCAGACCATTTTCCAGTTGGCCTGAGAAGTCTCACGTTTCTCCACGCTGTAGCAGGTGATCTCGCCACCTCCGTTTTCCTTCGGCTCATCCCAGGAAATGATGATACTCTGAGCTTTGACCTCATCAAAGCGGATGGGTCCAACTGGCACCGTGGGGGGTCCCAGAGTGATCACATTAATGTCAAAGTAGTTCTTGATGACCCTGTTGTCCAGGACCAATGTGTACTGGCCGGCATGCTCCTTCTTGACTCCTCTGACTGTGACTGCGGTCTTGTTGTCAGTCGTCCTGAAGCGGATAATGTCACTTTCTTTCAGGGGCAAGTTATCCTTCAGCCAGCTGATTGCAGGTCTTGGTTTTCCCTTGAAGGGTAACTCAATGTGGATGTTCTGACCGATACGAACAGCAACGCCATTGGGATAGTCAATGAGACTGGCCTCGGGTGGAATGATGAAGTCCATTACTGTGATATCACTAATAACGGAGAAGTCACTGTTGCCCTTCTCATTCTTGGCGAACACTCTGAAGTCCATTATGTCGTTCTCCTTGAGTCCTGTCACCTCACAGTTCAAGCGCTTGCATGTGGCTCCCAAAGACCAGTTGGTTTCTTCCGTGGTTCTCTTCTCAATGATGTATTCGGTGATGTGGCTGCCACCGTTGTGGTCTGGTCTGTCCCACTGCAAGGTAACTGAGTTCTTTGTGGAGTCGGCCATCACCAGGTTCTTGACGGCTCCAGGTGTTTCCGTGGCTCTTACTGGCTCGGTGGTCTCACAGGTGTCGCCCACACCATACTCATTTTCAGCAGACACACGGAAGAAGTAAGCTATATCTTCGTCCAGGCCTGACACCTTGTAGGATGTGTTGGTCCACTCGGCATTGATCATCTGGTAAGCCTTCATGGTGGAGGCCTTCTTCTCCACAATGTAATGAGTGACAGGGGAACCGCCTTCAATGAGAGGAGCCTCCCAGCTCAGGGTCAGGTTGCCTCTCGTCACGTTCTTGACCATCAGTTTCTGGCAGGTGGATGGGCTGTCCAGAATTTTTATGGAAACGGTGATGACTTTGGGTTCTCCCACGCCATTCTCAATCTCCAGCAGGTACTTGCCGCGGTCATCGCGGGTGACCTTGGGGATGAGGAGTGTGGTGGCTCGCTCAGTGCTGGTGATGGTGTAGCGGGTGTCGGCAGCAATGTTGCGGTCGCTGCGGCGCCATGTGATGTTGGGGGTGGGGCGTCCCTTCAGGGGGATAAACACTTCCACGTCACGGCCAGCCCTGGCTGTGTATTGGGTCTTCATGGGAACGTCCAAGTCCAAATCAGCCTCCTCTGTTGGGGAGAAATAGACACAGCATAAAGCATTTTTATCAATAATTACATAATTTCACACCATCACAAAATAATGTTTGCTCAGTATAGCAATCAATGTCAACGATTAGAAGCCATACACATATCAGGAAGTAGCCTTTTAATGTCTTGGTTAACTGTAATCATGCTATTTATCAATATATTTGTATCTGTTATGAAACCAAGATAAAAGACTAATGTTCTGTGTCAATATCAGGAAAAGATTGTTACAAATACAAACCCAAAATATCTTTGGCTTGCACGGGCTGGTACATTCTGATGTCTTCTCCTTTCCCCTTGGAGTTGACAGCAAAGACTTTGAAGAAGTAGTAGCATCCTGGTTTGAGGTGAGACACCACATACTCGCAGGTCTTGACCAGTGGGTTGATGGTCACCCATTCTTTTTCCTCTGTGTTCAACTGATCCAGAACGTAGTGTGTGACTTCACTGCCGCCATCGTAGACAGGCTTCTCCCAGCTGAGGGTGATGGAGGTCTTTGTGGAATCGACCACACGCAGCTTGGATGGCTCACCAGGCAGATCTGGAAAAGACAAAAGCGTATGCATGTTGTCAGCTTCTCTATGTGAAGGTATTGCCAATAAACCAATTCCTATTAGGCTGGCATGGCAACGCTAAGTGATGTGTAAAAACATACCGATGGGGTCGTAGGCCTTGTAGAGGTCAGAAGCCTCAGAGTAGTTTCCTGCTCCAGCCTTGTTCACAGCACAAACTCTGTACTGGTACTCGTTGTTCTCCGTCAGATTGGTGACTTTCTGTCTGGTGTCTCTGATGGTGCCCTTCACCACCTGGCCAACAAAAATATATGTTATGGTGGCTGCACATGCTAGTTTATCTTCTTTAACCTCAGTACGTCTGTAAAGATCAGGACAACGAACAAACCTTGAACCACTGCAGACTCTTCTTCTCCCTCTTCTCCAGGTAGTAGCCATCGATGTCGCTTCCTCCATCCACCGCCGGTCTTTCCCAGATCACTGTCATGTTAGACTTGGTGATCATGGACACTGTAGGCTTGGATGGCTCGCTAGGAGCAACTGTATAAAAACAAAATGATCAGGTGAGATGAAATAAATGAAGAAGTGCAGTCATTGCAGCGGTTGAGTTTATTCCGCTTTCTTACCGAACGCATTATTTGCGACTATTGGTTCAGACTCCAGTGCCTCTCCAATGCCATACTTGTTGACTCCTCGGATTCTGAAGATGTACTCATTGCCCTGGATAAGTCTGGGCACGTTAACGATGCAGTCGACTAATTTCTCTGAGATAATGGACCACATGACCCTGCTGGTCTCCCTCTTTTCCACAATATAATGTGTGACCATGGCACCGCCCTCGTCAGCAGGTGGGGACCACATGATGGTGATGTTGTCGGCCGTCACCTTCTTAAACTGAATCTCTCCATCAGGGGGGCCTGGCTTATCTGGCAAGGGGGAGGACATATTCATGTACATTAGGGTCTATACTTTTACATAAAGACATCTAATGCAAGGCGAAATTACTATCATAAATATAGTTTAAATAATATCTGTATACCTTGAATGAGCAGCCTGACAATGCCGGTCGCAGATCCAAGGGAGTTCTTCACCTTGACCTCATAGACTCCAGAGTTAAGACGAGAGGTTTCCTTCAGGAACACACTGGTGGACTCAAATGTGTGTTTGAAAGAGAGGTGGGAAGAAGGCTCAAGCTCTCTGCCATCCTTAAACCACTCGATGGTGGGAGCAGGTTTGGCTTTGATTTTAAACATGAGCTCCACATTAGATTCAGCCATGTGCTTGACTTCGTTGAAGTACTCTTGAGGTATATCAATCTCTGGGGCACCTGGATGATAAACATAAAAACAGGAAGTTGAGGAATATATGCATTATACATGATAGACTACGATAGGCAAAAGAATAGAAAAGAGTGTTGTCCAAAAGGCCGTATCCAATTTCCCCCCAAAACAGAGTCTGAAATGTAACTTTTTAATTCTCTGAGGTGAGCAAATGTACCAAATGTTATAGCAAAGCACAGATTTGAATCAAATACTGAAAGACAAAAGAGACTTACCGTAGGTGTCCACACATGTGGCTGGTCCAGCTGTCATGGAGGGGTTGCTCACTGAGCCAACGGCATTCCTGGCCATGACTCTGAACTCGTACGTCTCGTCCTGGGTGAGGCCCGTCACAGTGAAGCGGGTTTCTGAGACATTGGTGAGGTTCGTCTTTAACCACCTGCTATTAACACCCTCTCTCTTCTCAATGAGGTAACCGGTGATTGTCGATCCGCCGTCGTAGTTGGGCCTCTGCCAAACCAAGCTAATGGAGTTCTTGGTGATGTCATTTATACAAACGTCGGTGGGTGGCTCTGCAGGAACAATGGGAACTTGTTATAAGACAACAGTTGATAAGAATTAAAATCAGATATAGAAAGATACTGGTGTTCCACTCACCACAGGCATCAATAGCTAGCACTGCGTCAGAGATCTTGCTGAAGGCACTGATTCCAGCAGCGTTCTCCGCTGCTACCTTGAACTCGTAAATGAGCCCAGCGTTGATGTTGGTGACCTTAAGGTGTGTTGCACGGATCACCATTTTATTGACCCTCTGCCAAAGGATGCTATTTCTGTCTTTCATCTGGAGATGGTAGCCGAACACATGGCTGCCGCCATCTGAAGCCGGCTCCTTCCAGGCGACAGTAATGGTCTCCCTGGTTACACCAGTGATCTCTGGAGTTGATGGGGCTTCAGGAATAGCTGGGGTGAAAAGTTAGAGATAAAAGGTGTTAACATGTTCATCATTAAAACATTTCTTTTTTTTAATCGAAGATAAAAGAGGAGAGTAAAACAAAGATCACTTACTGTAAGGAAGGCTGACAGTTACAGTTGGCGAGTCAATGTGCTCGCTGATTCCATATCTGTTCTCAGCCCTGATTCTGAACTGGTACTCCAGGCCAGTGGTCAGCTTCATGACCTTCATGGTGCAGCGGGCCACAGCAGAAGAGATATCCATCCAGTTGGCTGTGGTCGTCTCTCTCTTCTGGATCACGTAGTTGGTGATGGGGCTACAACCTTCATATGTAGGTGGGAACCAATTCAGGCTCACGCTGTCTTCTGTGACATCAAACAGCTCCACAGGTCCAAGTGGAGCACTGGGGCGGTCCAGAACCATTATATTTATAAAGGATTTGGTGGTTCCACTGGAGTTGGAGGCAGTGATGTCATAGCGTCCTGAGTCTACAGCAATGCTCTCGCGCAAACTTATCTTGATGCTGTCAGGGGTGACTTCAGAGTTGAATCTCATTGTTGACTTGAGTTGCACGTTATCCTTAGACAGGGAGACTTTAGGCAAAGGCCGGCCTGTCAGTGGCATCTCACACTTGAGGGTGGAGCCAGCTCTAACATACACCGTGTTGTGGGGGAAGTCCTTCATGTTGATCTCAGGAGATTCTGGAGCAATAAAGTAACAAAGACAGTTATAGCAAGGTAAACAGAGGAATAATGTGTAATTTGACTTGTCTTTTCCTTGGTTATATGCAATAATCACACAAAATTGACTGTTGCTTATTCTGTTTGCATATCTTAGTCTTAACTAATCACATTGTTGATCCTGATGAGTCTGATTTATAACTTACCAAGCTGGTCTTTAACCACTACTGGGGTGAGCATTTCCTTAATGTCACTGAAGCCAGCATGGTTCTCTGCTCTGACTCTGAAGAAGTACTCAACGTTCTCCCTCAGACCAGACACTGTCAAGTGGATGGACTTGGTCACGCCACATTTAACCCACTTCTCCTGGCCTATCTCCAGAGCTTCCACCAAGTATCCAGTAATTCTGCTGCCACCGTCTTGTTCTGGTTTGGCCCAGATCAAGGACACACTGTCCTTGGTAACGTCAGTTACACCCAGCTTTGGTGGGGGGCTTGGTTTTTCTGAAGAAAAAGTACAAGTGTTTTATTGAAATATTCTGGGTATCTATTCCCTGACAATTAGAATATTGAACATTATCTACTTAAAATGTAATACCTGTGATTTTGGTTGCCTCTTTGGTCTCAGCCGAAACACCAACTCCGTACTGATTCTCGCCCGTTACTCTAAAGAAGTAGACTCCTCCCTCTAGCACGTCCATCACCTTGTATGTCAGTCTGTTGCAAGAGTCAGTCAACCTGGTCCAGCCTTTTTGGCTGGCCTCACGGATATCAACAAGGTAGTTATTAACTGGTCCTCCTCCCTCATTCTCAGGAGTGTCCCAGGTTACTGTAGCAGAGATCTTGGTCACATCTTTGACCTCTACATGGGCAGGAGGTCCAGGGGAATCCAGGACTCTGACATGCAGTGTCAAGCAGGCGGTTCCAGCTACACTGGACAAAGTGATGGTGTATTTGCCAGAGTCATTGCGAGTTGCTTTCTCTAAAGTGATGGAGGTGAAGGTGTCTGTGGTGTCAATGACAGCACGAACTCTAAGATCAATATCAGGCTTCGACCATGTAACACTGGGAATGGGTTTGCCTCTGAAGGGTACTGTCATGGTGAATGAGCTACCATCCTTCACAATAAGAGTCTTCCTCATGTCATTGCTGATGTCAAAGACGGGCTCCTCCTCTCTTTCTGTGGCGACCTGTTTGTCTGATTCAGGACTTGACTCACTGGCTCCAATCTTGTTAATGGACTTGACAACAAACACATATTCAGCACCAGGTGTCAATCCCACCACTGTGAACTCTGTGTTCTTGGTATTCTGGACTCCAGTAATCCATTCATCATCGAAGGTGTTCCTGTATTTGACTCTGTAACCAGTTACAGGTGATCCACCATCAAAGAGTGGCTTATTCCATGACAGTGTGATTGTTGTCCTTGAAGAGTCGATGATCTTCGGCTTAGCAGGAGGTGAGGGGAGGAACAGTGGGTCTTCAGCCTTTGTAAGTGAACAAGGGACGCTGGAAGCACTGAGGCCAGCAGAATTCTCTGCAAACACTCTGTACTCATACTCACTGCCATTACGAAGGCGTGAGGCTTTGACTCTGAGGTCATAAACAGGTTTCTTGTTGACGCGGCACCAGCGAAGGCCAGTCTTCTCCCGCTTTTCAATGACGTAGCCAGAGATGCTGCTGCCACCATCAGAAACGGGTCTTTCCCAACAGATGGTCATTGACTCACTAGTAATTGAGGTGACCTGTACATTAGTAGGTGAGGCAGGCACAGTGAATGGATCTATGGCCTTTGTTGGCTCACTCTCCAGAGCCTCACCATCCCCATATTTGTTGACTCCCCTGACCCTGAAAATGTACTCATTTCCTTTGAGCAGCTTGGTCACTTTACAGGTGGTTGCCTTCATGTCACCAAAGACAAGAGTCCAGGTGAGCCGACTGGTCTCACGTTTCTCGACAATGTAGTGCATGATTTCAGCACCACCGTTCTCCTGAGGGGGGCCCCAATTTATGGTGCATTTCTCACCCGTCAGGCCAGATACTGCCAATGGTCCTGAGGAAGGTCCAGGTCTGTCCAGAACTTTACAGTTGATAGCCACAGACCTGGTTCCTGCCACATTGTGCAAGGTCAGGACATACTGGCCAGAGTCTCTCCTGATTGCGTCTCTGACAATCAGTGTAGTTGCGAAGTTGGTGGACATGATTTCACACCTGGCCTCCTTCTCAAACTCCTTTCCATCCTTAGACCATGATACAACTGGTAGTGGACGGCCTGTGATTCCAGCATCAATTCGAATGATCTCTCCAGCCTTAATCACAACCAGCTGTCTGAACTCATCTTCCAGGGTGATAGAGGGAGGGTCAACATCATCCTTGACTGTGACAGGACCAGTGCTCTCTGAGGGAGCACTTAACAGCTCTGCAGAATTCTTAGTGATGACGTGGAAGTCATATTGAACATCTTCTGTGAGGCCTGTGACATCGAAGTAGGTGTCTTGCAAGTTGGTGAAGTTGCATTTGAGCCAGCGGCCACTGGGAAGTTCTTTACGCTCAACAATGTAACCAGTTATCTTTATTCCGCCATCATACTCTGGCTTCTCCCAGAAGAGGGAAACTGAGGTCCTGGTAATGTTGGTGACTCTAAGGTTACGTGGAGATTCACATGGATCCCTGGCTGGCACAGGGTCACTTGCCTTAGTGCAAGGTCCAATTCCAGCCATATTCTCAGCATATACTCTAAACTGATACAGCAGGCCTTCTTCAATGCCTGTCATTTTAAACTGGTTCTCAGCCAGCAGACCTCTGTTGACCTTGGTCCACAGGATGCTGCTTTGGTCCTTGCATTCAATGTGATAACCAATTACAGGGCTGCCACCATCAGTGGCAGGTTTGCCCCACACCACGAGCATGCCATACTTGGTAGCATGGGAAACATGGACGTTGGTTGGAGCGCCAGGAGAATCAAATGGATACTGTGCAATAACGGGAGTAGAGTCAAGAGCTGAACTCTTGCCGTAACGGTTCTCAGCTGCAATACGGAATTGATACTCTGTTCCCTGATTGAGACGAGACACCTTGATTGATGTTCTGGCTACTGTTGCTGAAACAATCTGCCATGAGGTTGTGGTAGTGTCTCTTTTCTCCACAACATAGTTGTTAATTTGGCATCCACCATCATAGGCTGGTGGATCCCAAGAAAGAGAGATGAAGTCAGCGCTCACCTCATCCATCTTAATGTTGCTGGGTGGGCCTGGTTTGTCCAGGATTATAACAGATATTTCAGCTGTGTTGGTGCCAACTGAGTTTGTCAGAGTAATCACATACTTTCCCACATCCTCCTTTGTTGCATCCTTGATGAAAATCTTGGATGAGGTCTTGGAAGTAAGAACATTGACCCTTGTTGTCTGCTTAAGCACTTGGCCATCCTTCTTCCAGGACACTTCAGGCTGAGGTCGGCCTCTGAATGGAACATCAACCTTCAGGTCATCTCCTGCTTTTACACTGTATGTGTCGTACAACAGGTTGGTGATGGGCAGCATCGTAATGTCCTTCACAACCACAGGGGTAGCCAGAGGCTTAGCATCACTTCTCCCCTTAGCGTTCACAGAAATCACCCGGAAGGAATATTCCTCTCCAGTTGTGAGTCCACCAATAGTAGCTTCCAGTGCTTTGACTTCACTGCATACGGACCATTTGTCATCTCCCTTTGGCTGCATCTCAACAATAAAGTTTGTGATCTTGCTGCCTCCATCATGATCAGGTTTCTCCCAGGAAAGCGAGACTGTATGACGAGTTACGTCAACCAGGACAATCTTCCCAGGAGGCAAAGGAGCCTCGGCCACCTTGACTTGATCTGTGGAGGCAGGGAGACCTACTCCAAGCTCATTCACAGCCAACACACGGAAATAGTATCGGCCTCCCTCTTGCAGGTCAGAAATAAGGTAAGAGTTCCTCACACAGCTGGTGCAAACACTAGTGAAAGCCATTCTCTTCTGCTCCCTTTTCTCCACAATATAGTGCGATATCTTAGCCCCACCATCTATTGAAGGAGGCTCCCAGGAGATAGAGACAGAAGTTCTTTTTACATCCTTAACCACCAGGTTGGTAGGAGCGCTTGGGGAGTCCAGAACTCTGACATTGATGAAGGCTGATTTAGAACCACTGAGGTTCTCAAGGTTCAGTACATATTTACCAGTGTCGAATCTATCGACATTCTCGATCACCAGCATTGTGTAGGAGGTTGTGACTTCAATCTGGGCACGCTCATTCAAAGTGCCATCGGCCTTTGACCATCTGACCTCTGGCTCTGGCTTTCCTCTGATTGGCACAAACAGACGCAAGGAGGCAGTTGCACGAACATTGACCATCTTCCTCAGGTCAGCATCTAGTTCAATTTCAGGTGCCTCAAGCTTTTCTGCAGCGATCACAGACCCAAGTAGGTCCACATGGTCTCCTACTCCCTCACAGTTAATGGCACAGATGCGGAAGTTATACTCCGCATTCTCCTTCAGATGCTTCACAGTGTACTGTGTGGCCTGAACACCAGCGTGTGGTGTGCAAGTGATCCATTCATCATCTGCTGCCTCTTTCCTTTCAACAACATATCCGCTTATCTGAGCTCCACCATCATAGATAGGCCTGGACCAGGACAGGGACACTGTGGTGCTTGAATGGCCGGTGACCTTGGGGTTATTTGGAGAACCTGGTGGATAAATTGCATCACATGCTTTGATGTATTCAGTTGGTGCACTAGGCTTTCCCACACCACCAGCATTTTCAGCCGAGATCCTGAATTCATAGGAGTGGCCCTCTGTGAGGCCACTGCATCTGAATCTCAGGTCACTCAGTCTCTTCTTATTGCACTTAGTCCATCTGATGCCATCCATATCACGTTTTTCAAGGATATATCCTTCAATCTCAGCTCCTCCATTATGCTCTGGTCTCTCCCACGTAAGCACAATGGAGTCCCTAGTGATAGCGCTGGTCTCTGGGGTTGACGGTGCACTGGGAGTGGTGAACGGGTTACGAGCAATAACAGGCTCGGACTCCAAAGGTTCGCCAACACCATATTTATTCACGGCAGTGACTCTAAAGATGTATTCATTGCCGGGCAGCAGTTTTGTGATTTTGTAGCTGATGGCCTGGATCTTGGGCTCAATCATAGTCCATGACAAACGACTGGTCTCTCTCTTCTCGATGATGTAGTGAGAGATGCTTGCTCCACCATCTTGTGAGGGATGGTTCCAGTGCAGATAACATTTCTCAGCTGTGACTCCTTTAACTTCTAGCGGGCCATCTGGAGAACCAGGTCTATCCAGAACTTTGACATTAACTGGGACCATCTTGACTCCTCCTACATTGACAAGTTTGAGGTAATAGTGGCCACCATCCACTCTGATGCAATCCTTGACTGTGAGGATGGTTTGTGTGAGGGTGGTCTTGACCTCCATTCTTGGTGTGGTTTGGTCAATCTCTTTTCCATCCTTTAACCAAATTACTTCAGGCAGAGGCTTGCCAGTATAGTCGGCATCAATGACAAATGTCTCACCAGCACTAACAACAGTCATATCCTTGAATTTTGAATCCATTGTGACTTCTGGAGCTTCAATTTCATCTTTGGCAGTAATCTCTCCTGTGCTCTGAGAAGGACGGCTGAAAATTCCAGCAGCGTTCCTGGCAATGACTCTGTACTCATAAACACAGTCTTCAGTCAGACCAGTCACTGTGTGCTGGGTATTAAGGATGTTGGCGAAGCTGGCCTTCATCCAGCGAGTATCTGGCTGCTTCTTCCTTTCAATCACATAGCCAGTGATTGCACTGCCTCCATCATACTGTGGCCTTGTCCACTGAAGCGTCACATAATTTCTGGTGATATTAATGGCCTCAGGAGTGCCTGGTGGGTCACAGGGGTCCCTAGCTACTGTGCTCTCAGATACCTTGCTAACTGGGCTGAGTCCAGCAATATTCTCAGCATAAACTCTGAATTCATACTCAATACCTTCTTCCAGCTCTGAAGTCTTGAAACGTGTGTCTGGGATTAGAAGCTTGTTGAGTTTAGTCCACAAGAGGCTGTTTTTCTCCTTTCTCTCAAAGTGATAGCCTAAGACTGGACTGCCTCCATTGTTGGTGGGAGCTTTCCATTCAACAACCATGTTTTCCTTTGTTGCAGCAGAAACAATTGGTGCTCCAGGAGCATCAGGCTCACTGAATGGATATTGAGCAATAACATTGGATGAGACAATGGCAGAACTCTTTCCATATCTATTCTCAGCAGACACTCTGAATTGATACTCAATTCCAGTCTTTAGGTTGGTGACTTTGATGGTTGATCTGGCAATAGTAGCAGACACAATCTGCCATGCTGTCGTGGTCGTATCTCTCTTCTCCACAATGTAGTTGTTTATCTGACAGCCTCCAGTATACACTGGTGGCTCCCAGGAGAGGGACACATAATTGGAGCTCACCTCCTCAATCTTCACAGGGCCTGTGGGTGGGCCAGGCTTTTCAAGAATGATGACAGTTATCTCCTCTGTAGCTGTTCCAACATTGCTGGTGGCTGTGAGGGTGTATTTACCCGAGTCTTCCTTATTTGCATCCTTGATGCACAACTTAGTAGATGAAAGTCCGCTGGATACATTTAGTCTAGTTGTTTCCTTAAGAGCTTGTCCATCCTTTTTCCATTCAACTTTGGGAACAGGGCGTCCAATCACTGGGATCTCAATCTTCAGATCATCACCATTCTGTACACTGTAAGTGTTGAATGCCATCTTGAATCCGGGCTTCATAGTCACATCTTTAGCAGTGACTGGTGCAGCCAGAGCCCTGGGGTCGCTCCTGCCCTTTTCATTGAAAGCTGAGACTCTAAAGAGGTACTCATGTCCCGAACTTAGGCTTGTGACAGTGCCCTCACACGTTTTGGTTGTGGCGGCCACCACCCATTCTTCTGAGCCCACAGGCTGCATCTCAATGTAGTAGCCTATGATCCTGCTGCCGCCATCATGGTCTGGCTTCTCCCAGGAGAAGGAGGCAGAGGTTTTGGTGACTTCAGTCAAAGTGACTTTACCAACTGATAGAGGAGGCTCAGAGGTCTTAACTGCGTGTTCTGTCTCAGCTTGCTTTCCAACACCAAACTCATTCTCCGCTAAGATTCTGAAATAGTAGATAGTTCCCTCAGTGAGGCCAGTGATACGGTAGCTTGTCTTAGTGCACTTGTTGTCCACGCTAGAGTAAACATTCCTGGTTGACTCACGCTTTTCAACCAAGTAATTCTTGATTCTTGAACCTCCATCAATAAGAGGAGGCTCCCATGTCAGAGTGACACTTTCCCTCTTAACGTCCTTTACTGTCAGATTCACAGGGGCTCCTGGAGTGTCCAGAACTTTAACAGAAACAAAGGCTGATTTGGTGCCAGCACTATTTTCCAAGTTGAGGATGTATTTTCCAGCATCATATTTGTCACAGATGTCAATGGAGAGCTGTGAGTATTCTTCACCAGAGTCTATCTGAGCTTTTGTGGGCAGTGCTCCATCCTCCTTGGCCCAGCTGATCTCAGGAGTAGGATGGCCTTTGAATGGAACACAGATTCTCATCGAGCCTCCTGCTCGGACAACTATTCCCTTCCTGAGCTGTGCATCCAGAATCATCTCTGGAGGATCAAGCTTATCTAATGGTTTCACGACTCCCTCGATCTCGGTGGGCTCACCGACACCCAGCTTGTTGATGGCACATATACGCACCTTGTATTCCTGGTGCTCTATCAACTTAGTGATGGTAAACTTGGTAGCATTAACTCCAGAGGGTGGAGTGCATATGCTCCACTCCTCCTCATCAGCCTTCGTAATCTCCACAGCGTATCCTTGAATCTCACAACCACCATCATAGATAGGCCGGTGCCAGGCCACACTGATGGTGTCTTTAGTCAAATTGACCACATGGGCATTGGAGGGGCAGCCCGGTTCAAAGGAAGGATCAGAGGCTTTGAGGTAGGATGTAGGTGGGCTTGGCTGACCCACTCCAGCTACATTCTCAGCAGATACCCTGAATTCATATTCATGGTCCTCAGTCAGTCCTGTTACTCTGAAACGTAAGTCTGTCACTCTGCGTTTGTTGCACTTTGTCCATCTCACTCCAGCTCTGTCTCTCTTCTCAACAATGTAACCAGCAATCTCACTGCC
Organism: Liparis tanakae; assembly: GCA_036178185.1. Classification (NCBI taxonomy): domain Eukaryota; kingdom Metazoa; phylum Chordata; class Actinopteri; order Perciformes; family Liparidae; genus Liparis; species Liparis tanakae. The sequence goes on from CM070107.1 coordinate 8,150,295, forward strand.
TCCAGTTGCCTGAGGGCGGTTCCAGCAGACAGTCATTGAGTCTCTGGTAATGTTTGTGATCTCAAGCTCCTCAGGTGAGCCAGGGGGAACAAATGGATTTTTCATCATAACTGGCACCGATTCAAGAGGCTCGCCCGTTCCGTATTTGTTGACAGCCAATATTCTGAAGATGTACTCATTGCCCTTCAACAGTTTGGTAACCTTGAACATGGTAGCTCCACAGTCACCGGAGACTAAAGTCCATGCCAGGCGGCTGGTTTCTCTCTTCTGAATGACGTAATGAGAAATGTTAGCTCCTCCATCGTGTCTGGGGGGCAACCATGAGAGGGAGCACTTTTCCTCAGTGACATTGCTGACAGTAAGGGGTCCTTCTGAGGGTCCTGGTCTGTCCAGGACCTTCACACTGAATGGGATAGTCTTAGTTCCAGCTACATTAGTCAGAACCAGTGTGTACTGTCCACCATCCACTCTGATGGCATCCTTCACAATGAGCAACGCCTTAAAATCTGTGTTTTTGATCTCAGCTCTGGCTGAGTTTTCAACTTCAATATTTCCTCTGAACCACTGGGCTGTTGGGATGGGTTTTCCTTCCACACAGGCCTCCAAACTGAAAGTCTCTCCAGCATTGATAACAATGGTCTGGTTGTACATAGGATCTGTCTCACACTTAGGTGGGTCAATTTCATCCATGGCTGTGATGGATCCTGTGCTCTCAGAGGGCTTGCTGACAGCTCCAGCTGCATTCCTTGCAATTACTCTGAAATCATATTTACTGTGTTCTGTCAGACCAGTAACTGTGAACTCGTGTTCAATGACGTTTGCAAAGCTGGCCTTCATCCACTTTCCCTCAGGAAGGTCACGTTTCTCCACTACATAGCCAGTAATTAAGCTTCCACCATTATACTCTGGAGCGGTCCACTTCAGTTTCACTGAGTGCCTTGTCACAATCACTGCCTCAGGAAGGCCAGGAGGATAGCATGGGTCACGGGCTACATACACCTCAGAGACTTTGCTGCATTTTCCGATGCCAACAATATTCTCAGCATAGACTCTGTACTCATACTCAATGCCTTCCTCAAGAGGAGTAGATTTGAACCTGCAGTCTTGAATGAGCATTTTGTTGATCTTGGTCCAGAGGATACTGTTCTTCTCCTTTCGTTCCAGATGGTAGCCCAAAATGGCACTGCCTCCATCCGATGGGGGTTTGTGCCACTCAACCACCATATAGTCTTTAGAGTATGTAGCCACAAATGGTGTTCCTGATGGGCCAGGCTCCTGGAACGGATACTGAGCGACAATAGGCGCTGAATCAATTGCATAACTCTTTCCATATTTGTTCTCTGCATAGATTCTGAACTGGTATTCACTGCCTGTCTTCAAATTGCTCACTTTTAGCGTGGTCCTTGCCAGAGTGGCAGATAAGACCACCCAGTTGGTTGTTGTTGTGTCTCTCTTCTCAACCACATAGTTAGAGATTGGGCAGCCACCTGTATATGTAGGAGGTTCCCAGTTAAGGGCCATACCCTCAGCACTGACATCCTCAAATTTGACAGGGCCTGTTGGTGGGCCTGGTTTGTCCAGTGTTATCACCTCAATAGTGGCATCCTTGGAACCAAGGGAATTGACAATATTGATGCTGTACATGCCTCCATCATCTCTGATAGCATCTTTTATGGTGAGAGTAGTGTGACGTGCTGAGTCAGTGACATTGACTCTGGTGGTCTGCTTAAGGGCTGCTCCATCCTTGGTCCAAGTGATGCTTGGCTTTGGATGACCAGCAACTGGGACTTCAATCTTGAGGTCATACCCCACCTGGACACTGTAGGCGCTCATTACGGGCCTAACAGAAGGCTCAATCACAAGGTCTTTAGCTACAACTGATTGAGCCAGTTGTCTGGGGTCACTTTTGCCCTTGCTGTTTACAGCAAAAACTCTGAACTGGTATTCCTCTCCCTTGTGCAGATTTGTCACTACAGTCTCCAGGGCTTTCCCACTGGCGCACAGAGACCAGGTTTCGCTGTCCTTGGGAGCCAATTCAACTTCATAGCAACTGATCCTACTGCCGCCGTCATGTTCAGGCTTCTCCCAGGAGAGAGTTACGGAGCTACAGGTGACGTCAACAACACTGACTTTACCAGGTGGCTGAGGCTTTTCAGATATCTTAATTGGTTCTAAGGTTTTAGCAGGGAGACCCAGCCCATATTCATTCTCAGCCAGGACTCTGAAGAAGAAGATTCCTCCCTCTGGCAAAGGCTCAACCTTCCATGACATCTTGTTGCAGGTGGTGATGGGAGAATAAACTTTCCTTGTACTCTCACGCTTCTCAACAACGTAATGCTTAATCTTTGAGCCGCCATCCAGATGTGGAGGCTCCCATGTGAGAGTGACGGAATTCTTGGTAATCTCTTTCACCAAAAAGTTAGCTGGTGGACCAGGTGAATCCAAAACTCTGACACTGATGAAGACTGACTTCACTCCGCTGGCATTCTCTGCAGTCAGGGTGTACTTGCCAGTGTCAAATCTGTCAACATTCTCAATGACAAGTGAAGCATAGCTGCTTGTATTGTCAATCAGGGCCGTCTCCTTGATCGCGCCATCAGTCTTCCCCCATTTCACCTCAGGAGCTGGACGACCTCTCACAGGAACAAACAGCCTGAGGGTGCTTGCTGATCTAATGTTGATCATCTTTCTCATATCATTATCCAATTCAAGATCAGGAGCCTCAAGCTTTTCCTCCAGCAGAATCTTTCCTGCAATATCAGCATGCTCTCCAATACCAACTTTGTTGATGGCGCACACTCTGAATTGGTATTCGTGCTTCTCCAGAAGCTTTGTCACTGTGAACTTGGTGTTTGTGATTCCGCTTGGAGGAGTGCACATAAACCACTCGTCAGTTGCTACATTGCAGGCCTCAACAATGTAAGCCTGAATCTCACAGCCACCATCATAGATGGGTTTTCCCCATGTCAGAGAAACAGTCGACCTAGATGTGTCCACCACCTTGGGGTTATTTGGTGGGCCTGCTGTGAAGATTGGATCCAATGCTTTGTCATATATTGTTGGTTCACTAGGTTTGCCAACACCCGCAGAATTTTCAGCAGAAACTCTGAATTCATAGCTGTGGTTTTCAAGGAGCCCTGTCACTCTGAAGCGCAGCTCGCACACTGTGCGCTTGTTGCACCTGGTCCATCTCACACCATCCTTGTCCCGTTTCTCAACAATGTATCCCTGAATAGCGCTGCCACCATCCTTAGTTGGTCTATCCCATGTCACCACCATTGAGTCTTTGGTGATTGTGGAGACTTCTACATCTGTCGGTGCATGGGGAGTAACAAATTGATTTTTGGCAATCATGGGCTCAGATTCCAGAGGCTCACCAACACCATATTTGTTGACTGGAATTACTCTGAAGATGTACTCATTACCAGGAACAAGTTTGGTGATCTTCAGGTTCAGCGTTTGAACTTTTTGTTCAACTGCAGTCCAAACCAGTCGACTGGTTTCCCTCCTCTCAACAATGTAATGGGAAATATCGCTACCTCCATCTTGCAGAGGAGATTTCCAGGCAATGGAGCATTTTTCACTGGTGACCCCATAGATGGAGATAGGGCCATCGGGTGGACCTGGTCTGTCCAGGACCTTGACATTAATGTTAACGGATTTCTCTCCTCCAACATTCTTTACCAGCAAAGTGTACTGACCTCCATCAACACGGATAGCTTCTTTAACCAAGAGGCAAGCTGTAAAGTCTGTGTTTTTGACCTCTAAGCGTGCTGCTTCAGCAATCTCTTGGCCCTCCTTCCGCCAGTATACTGTGGGCACAGGCTTACCAGAAATGGCAGCCTCGAGCCTGAATGTTTCGCCAGCATTTACCACCACAGCCTGGGAGTACTTAGCGTCTAAGTCAATCTTGGGTGGATCCACCTCATCCCTAGCAGTAATAGTTCCAGTAGAATCAGAGGGCTGGCTGGAGACACTTGCTGCATTCCTTGCGATGACACGGAACTCATAAATCTGATCTTCAGTAAGTCCTGTAACCACAAATTCAGTCTCAAGGACGTTGGCAAAACTAGCTTTCATCCAGCGGCCGGCTCCTTCCTTCTTCTCAACCACATATCCTGTAATCTTGATGCCACCGTCATACTCAGGTTTGGCCCATCTGAGTGTTACTCGGTTTCTTGTCACAATGACAGCCTCTGGTTTTCCTGGTCTGTCACAAGGATCTCTGGCCACTTGCATTTCACTTAGTTTGCTGGCTTTGCTGAGGCCAACAATGTTCTCAGCATAGACTCTGAACTCGTATTCAATACCCTCCTCAAGGCCCACAGCCTTAAATCTGGTCTCTGGGATTAGTTGTTTGTTCTGTTTCACCCACAGTATACTGTTTCTCTCCTTGAGCTCCAAGTGGTAGCCCAGAATTTTGCTTCCACCATCATTGCTGGGTGTAGCCCATACAACCACCATGTTCTCCTTGGTGGCTGACTGGACCACAACAGAATGGGGTGAGCCGGGCACATCAAATGGATACTGAGCAACAATGGTTTCAGAGAACAGTACAGGGGATTTGCCATATCTATTCTCTGCAGCAATCCTAAACTGGTATTCAACTCCAGTCTTCAGACGGGCTGCCTTGATAGTGGTTCTGGCCACAGTGGCTGAAACAATCTGCCAGTTAGTGGTGGATGTGTCTCTCTTCTCAACAACGTAATTGCTGATGACACATCCACCGTCATACTCTGGTGGATTCCAGGACAAGACCATGCTGTCAGCGGTGACCTCATCCAGCTTAATTGGGCCAGTTGGGGGACAAGGCTTATCTAGAACAATGACACTGAGGTCTGTAGATGCTTCTCCAATTGTGTTGGTCAGTTTGATAGTGTATGCACCCACATCATCTCTGCAAGCCTCCTTAATAACCAGGAGAAGGTTTTTGTCTGTGGCTTCAGCATTAACTCTTGTTGTCTCCTTGAGAAGAATGCCATCTTTGTGCCAAGTAGCTGTAGCCTTTGGACAGGCAGCATATGGAACATCTATCTTCAGATCATCTCCTGCTAGCACACTGAACGTACTGAAAAGCAGTTTGAAGGTTGGTGAGATGACTAGATCTTTAGCCACCACAGGCAAACTAAGAGCGCGTGGATCACTAACTCCCTTTTCATTGGTGGCTGAGATACGGAACATGTACTCCTCTCCTTGTGTAAGGCCAGCTACAAGAGCCACAGTGGTCTTTACCACCATGACCTGGGTCCACTTCTCACTGCCTTTACCCTGCATCTCAACATTGTAGCCTGTGATTCTGCTGCCACCATCATAGTCAGGCTTTTCCCAGGTTAATGTGACACTGGAGCTGGTAACTTCAAGAAGAGACACTTTGCCTGGTGGTAGGGGCTTCTCTGATACTTTAATTGCTTCAAGAGTCTCTATTGGGAGACCAATGCCATATTCATTCTCAGCGAGAATTCTAAAGCAGTACATTTTTCCTTCCTCCAGTTCTCCAATTTTCCAACTGGATTTATGGCAGCTGGCACAGACTGTTGAGTAGGCCTTTCTGGTTGACTCTCGCTTCTCCACAATGTAGTTGCGGACTCTGGAGCCACCATCAATGAGAGGTGCATCCCAAACGAGGGAAACTGAATCTCTGGTGATCTCCTTAACAAACAGATTTTGTGGGGCTCCAGGAGTATCCAGCACCCGGACATTAACAAAGGCTGATTTGCTTCCTGAGGCATTTTCCACCGTTACCATGTATTTACCTGCATCAAACCTGTCAACATTGTCTACCTGAAGAGTGGTGAATGATGAGGTGACTTCAATGTTAGCTCTGTCCAGAGATTCTCCGTGCTCTCTTGACCATTTAACTTCAGGTACTGGTCTCCCCTTGATAGGAACAAAGAGCCTTAGTGTACCACAGGCTCTGATGCAGACCACCTTACGCATATCTGCTCCAAGTTCAATTTCTGGGGGAAGCAGTCTGTCTTCAGCCTTGGGGGCTCCAGGAACAGCAGCGGGTTCTCCCACTCCCTCACAATTAGTGGCACAGATGTTGATTTTGTAATCTTGGTTTTCCTTTAAGTTGGTAATGGTGAAGGAAGTGGCTGTCCATCCCTTCTTGGGAGTCTGTATTGTCCACTCATCCTCCTCAGGAAGGCAAGTCTCCACAATGTAGCCAGTGATTTCAGAACCACCATCGTAGACAGGCTTGTTCCAGGAAAGCGTAATGGAAGACTTGGTTGTGTCCAGCACTCTGGGGTTCCCTGGAGGTCCAGGCTGGAAGATGGTATCTACAGCTTTGTAGAATGGACTGGAAAGACTAGGCTGGCTTAGACCTGCATTACTCTCAGCAAAAACTCTAAATTCATATTCATGTCCTGGTGTGAGGCCAGAAGCCTTAAAGCGCAGGTCAGTTACAGTCCTCTTGTTGCATTTCACCCAGCGCAGACCAGTCTTATCTCTTCTCTCAACTATGTAGGTGTCTAATCTGCTGCCTCCATCGTGTTCAGGGCGCTCCCAGCAGACAACCATGGAGTCCTTGGTAATGGTTGTGACTTCAGGCTGCTGTGGTGGGTCACTGGGGACATATGGGTTGGCACAGATGATAGGTTCAGACTCCAGAGGCTCACCCACGCCATACTTATTAACAGCCATGACCCTGAAGACGTATTCATTGCCCTTTAGGAGCTTGGTGACCTTGAACCTGTTTGCCTGGAGTTCTGTGGCCACGTTTGTCCATGCCAATCTACTGGTCTCTCGCCTCTGAATGATAAAGTACTCGATCTTGGCACCACCATCATGTGTTGGATGTAGCCAGTTAAGGACACATTTCTCAGCAGCGACATCAGAAATAGTGAGGGAGTCTGGTGGCCCAGGTCTGTCGAGCACCTTGACATTGAAGGTGAAGTTGGCAAAGCCACCGGGATTGCTGGCGGTGAGTGTAAAAGCACCTCCGTCCCTCCTCAGGGAGTCTTTGACCATTAGAGTTGTGTGGAAGTCAGTTGTCTTTATCTCTATCTTGCCTGTATCCTCAAGCTCCTTTCCTTCCTTCGTCCATACCAGACATGGGATTGGCCTGCCAGTCACACTAGCCTCCAGCTTGAACAACTCTCCTGCCATGACAACGACATTGCTGCTATACGATGAATCAACATCAAGCCTGGGCTCTTCAATGTCATCTCTGCATGTGATTGCCTCTGATGACTCGGATGGAGCACTGACAGCACCAGCTGAGTTTCTTGCAAACACACGGAATTCATAAGTTGCATTTTCGATCAGCCCACTGACTGTATAGATGGTTTCCAGGATGTTGTTAAAGTTGGCTTTAAGCCAGCGCCCATTGGGCATCTCTCTCCTCTCTACAGTGTATCCAGTGATAGAAAATCCACCATCTCCCTCTGGTTTGGTCCACGAAACTGTCACCTCATGTCTGGTGATATTCAGGGCCACAGGTCTGCCTGGTGGGTCAACTGGGTCCAAAGCATACATGGTCTCAGAGGGTTTGCTTGGTTTGCTGAGACCAGCCATGTTTTCAGCAATGACCCGGTATTCATAACCGATTCCATCAACAAGGCCTGTTGATTTGAAGATATTTCCGACAACAATTGCTTTGCTGGTTCTCTGCCACAGAATGCTGTTTTTCTCTTTTCTGTCCACGTGATAGCCAAGGATGACACTGCCTCCATTAGAGGAAGGCTCATTCCAGCTCAGAGTCATAGCATCTTTGTTGAAAGATGTGACCACAGGAGTGCCTGGCTGGCCTGGCACATCAAATGGATATGCAGCCACCACTGGTTCAGAGACAATGCTTGGTCCAACGCCATATCTGTTCTGGGCCTTGACACGGAACTGATATTGGGTTCCAGTGTTGAGTCGGGCTGCCTTGAATGTGGTGCGGATCACTGTAGCTGCCAACTCCATCCAGGAAGTACCGGTAGTCTCCCGCATTTCAACAATATAGTTGTTAATGGGAACGCCTCCATCATTCTCGGGTGCCTCCCAAGACATGAGAACATAATCGCATGAAACCTCTTCCAGCTTTATGGGACCAGTGGGAGCACCTGGAATATCATGGACCAGGACTGTGATAATCTCAGTCACTGTACCCAGGATGTTCCTTCCAGTCATGGAATACTGGCCTCCATCAGTCCTCTTGATCTCACCAATGTTGAGGATAGTTGACGTTGGTGTGGTTTCAATATTGATTCTTTGTGTCTCCTTGAGCCCAATGCCTCCCTTCTTCCAGGAAACCACAGGTCTGGGTTTACCAAGCACTGGAATCTCCACCTTGACGCGATCGCCTGCTTTGGCGGTTACCGTCATCTGGTAGACTCCACGCAGGTCAAAGGAAGGAGCGGACGTCTGCTCTCTGATAATCGAAGGCCTGCTCTCACGTGGGTCACTCCTGCCTGATGCATTGACAGCCATTATGCGGAAGATATATTCTGCGCCCTCAATCAGATCTGTGACAGTGTAGTCCAGAGCCTTCATGGTGTCCACATGAACCCACTGGTCAGTGTCCTTCTTCTGGCACTCAATGACATATCCGGTGATCAAGCTGCCACCATCATGAAGAGGCTTGGCCCATGCCAGACTAGCACTGTCAGATGACACATCTGTGACGTACAAGTTCTCTGGTGCTAAGGGGGCCTGAGAAACCCTGATTGGCTCAGGGGATTCAGCAGGCTCACCTACGCCCAGGTCATTCTCAGCAGAGATACGGAAGTAGTAGTAAGATCCCTCCTCAAGGTCTGTAAACTTGAAGGAGCATTTCTGCCATGTAGTGCTAATTACTGTGTAGGCCTTCTTGGTGGCCTCCCTCTTTTCAATAACGTAGTTGCAAATCTTAGAACCACCATCGATAATAGGGATTTCCCACTGGAGGGTGAGGCTATTCTTGGTAATCTCTCTAGGCTTGACGTTGACTGGTGGTCCCGGTGTGTCCAAAACCTTCACATTAACAAAGCCGGTCTTCTTCCCAGCAACGTTCTCGAGACATAGGTTGTACTTTCCAGCGTCGTATCTGGTGCAGTCAGGAATAACCAGTAGAGTGTAGGACTCTGTGGTGTCAATGTGTGCGCGTGTTTTCAGGTTGGTATCATCTTTGCTCCAGGTTACTTCAGGAACAGGGCGACCCCTGATGGGAACAAACATACGAATTGAAGCGCGGCACCTGACCACCAGGGTTTTCCTGAGTTCAGCGTCCAGCTCAAAGTCTGGCAGCGTCTCCTGGTCCACCAGTTCAATCACATTCTCAATCTCGGCAGGCTCGCCAACTCCCTCTGAGTTTAAGGCTGTGACTCTGAAGTGGTATTTGCCTCCCTTTTGAAGTTTACCAATGACATATTCAGTAGCTTTCAATGGATACTGTGTCTCCACCTCCCAATCATCGTGCCCTTCCTTTTTGTACTCAACGATATATCCTTTTACTTCAAGACCACCATCATAGTGGGGTCGGCCCCAGACGAAGGTGGCTGTGGTCTTTGTAGTGTCTGTAATTCTGGCGTTGGATGGGGGACCAGGTGGATCTAATAAACAAGAAAAAACATTTAGAAATAGAAATGTGGGTGCTTGATTCAGACTCTGCACATGCAACACTCCTATCTTAAAATATGATCCATAATAAAATGATGCGTCTAGTTTTACTTACAAACAATATCCTTGGTCATCACAGGTGCTGATGGCTCACTTGGCTCGCCAAATCCAGCCTTGTTCTCAGCAGTGACCCTAAACTCATACTCTACTCCCTCAGTTAGGCCTTGCACCTTGCAGCGCAGGTCAGGGACCGTCCTCTTACTGGCTCTCACCCATCTCATTCCCTTCTTCTCTTTCCTCTCTACACAATATCCTCCAATGTCACTTCCACCGTCTTGAACTGGTCTCCTCCATGAAATGGTGATAGCGTTCCTACTGATGTTATCGATCTCTGGGACTGAAGGTGGGCCTGGTGGGCCTGGAGAAACAAAGTATGCAAGAACATTTATGTTAGTTATGCCCTGGTCTATTAAAACAGATTTTCTCTTAAATATCATACAACTATAAATATATGTAAACCAAATAAACTTACGGTAACTGTCAATCATTTTGATTGGACAAGACTGGCTTGAGTCTCCGACGCCATAATGGTTCACAGCAAACACTCTAAAGATGTACTCGTTGCCCTTGATCAGTTTGGCAGCTACATATCGGCAGTCAATGACGTTTTCAGCGACCTTGGTCCACTGCAGGCGGCTGGTCTCTCTCTTCTCAAGGATGTAGGACTTGATGGGGAATCCTCCATCCTCGTCTGGTGGAAGCCAGGTCAGGGTACACTTCTCCGCTGAAATGTTACTGGCTTCGATGGGGCCTGATGGTCCAGGCACATCCAGGACTTTCACCTTTACACGTTCTTCCTTAATGCCAAAGGGATTGCTGGCGGTGATGGTGTACTCTCCTGTGTTCTTCCTGCTTGCGTACTTGATAGCCACAGTGGAGGAGGTGGGGGTGCTGGTGATGGTGATGATATCAGAACTCTTCAACTCTCGTCCTCCCTTCGACCAGACAGCAGTTGGTGGAGGTTTGCCCAAAATCTTGGAGGCTGAGATGATGATGGTGTCTCCTGCCTTGACTGATACACCGTCCTTCATGTCTGGATCAATTGTGATGGTTGGGGGCTCTGTAGAGAAGTCAAAAGGAAGTTTCATTGTAATTATCTAAAAATAAAAAAGGAGCTGCACTCTTCATGTTTTAAGTGCTGATCAACCCAAATTGGTTCACAACTCCCACTTACCATACTCATCCTTGCAGGTCAGAAGCTCAGTCGCCTCTGAGGGAACACTGATAGCTCCAGCAGCATTCTTGGCCCTGATCCTGAACTGATACTGGGATCCCTCCATCAGGTCAGTGACGGTGAAGGCACAACCCTGGATGTTGACATGATTGGCCTTCATCCAGGCCTTACCACCAGCTTCCAGCTTCTCCACCATGTAGCCCGTCAGCTTGTGACCGCCGTCATATTTGGGAACAGTCCACATCAGAGTGACCGTGGTCCTGGTGACATTAATCACTTCAGGCTTGCCAGGAGGATCTAACAACACAGAAAAAAATCATTGAAACGTACAGATACAAAAAAAGTTCCATTCAAGCATTTATTATTGTAAGAAAAAAAGGAGAGTTACAAAAGAAGAATTTTAGTTTTCACATGAGGAGAAATAAAAGCAGCGAACTCACCAATGGGGTCGAGGGCAACCACACCCTCAGTGACCCTGCTTGGCCTTCCAAGGCCGGCCATGTTCATGGCCATCACCCTGAACTCGTACTCCAGACCCTCTATCAGACCAGTGACTCGGCATTCCTTCACTCTCAGAGGAGTCTTCGAGGCTCTCTTCCACATCAGACTGTTCCTCTCCTTGAACTCCACATGATATCCTAAAGAGAAACAACAAATCCGTTGGTCTTGATTCCCACTGTTTGCCATTTGCTTATCTCCTCACTAATATCCATCACAGTCTGTTACCAGTAATTGGGGAACCGCCGGTGTCCTTTGGATCATCCCAAGTCAAGATGGCCGACTCGTGGCGGATGCTCATTATTTCTGGAGGAGCAGGCGCCTCGGGCACATCTGGAAGAAGCAGAGAGAGAGAAATTAACAAAGTTCTTCACACTAGCGTCTGATCACACTTTACTATGTCTTCACAGAGCTGTTACCATTACATTCCGTCACATGTGACAATATTCATCTCAATCATTTGTATTTAAACTCTGTCTCTGAACACGAAAACTGAATTTCTAACTTATGCATTTTAATCTGTTTTTATGAAAAAATCCTTTACAAAAACCGAGCAACTCTATAAGCCATGTGGCGCCTCAGGAATGAGATACTCACTAAATGGATGCTGGGCGATGACTGCGTCAGACCTCAGATATTCTCCGACTCCATACTTGTTCTCAGCAAACACTCTGAAAATGTACTCCACTCCATCGTGGAGCCGGATCACCCTCATCGTGGTCTTCTGGATGGCTGAGGCCACTGTGGCCCACTTGTTGTCCAACGTCCTCCTCTTCTCCACGATGTAGTTGGACACCTCGGCTCCGCCGTCATCTTTGGGCGGTGCCCACTCCAGGGTGATGCCGTCAGCGGTGATCTCATCAAACTTGATGGGTCCGTTGCAGACGCCGGGCTTGCCCACCACCTTCAGCTGGAACTTGCCGTCCTTGGAGCCGGCGCTGTTCCTGACGTTGACGTTGTAGGTCTCGGCGTCTCCTCTCTGGCAGTCTCTGATCAGCAGAGTGGTGACGCCGTGAGAAGCCTCCACGCACATTCGGCCGGTGTCGCCAATCAATGCGTCGCCTTTCTTCCAGGTGGCGGTGGGCAGTGGCACTCCGGACACCGGGATGTTGATACGTGTGGTGCTGCCTTCCTTCACCACGCAGCAGCCGTCATGCAGAGCACTCAAGTTGCAGTCAGGTGCCACTGAAACCCAAAGCAAAGACAGAACATGAGGTTCTCCTCCAATTACTAACTTCATTAAAACAACATCTGGTCCAACTGGTCTTACCAAACTGGTCCTTGGCAACAACGGTGAGCTCGGTGGGCGGTCCCTCTCCCGACTCATTGAGCGCCTTGACTTTGAACAAGTACTCCTTGCCCTCGGTCAGCTCGCTGATGATGTGCGAAGAGTTCTTCCCCTTCATGATCTGATTCCACTTCTGCTCGCCTTCGCTCTGCTCCAGGATGTACGCAGAGACGTGGCTTCCACCGTCGCTGGTGGGCTTCTTCCAGCCCAGGACGATCGAGTCCTTGGTGGTCTTCTGGGCTCTGAAGTCCACCACTGGACCAGGTTGCTCTGAAGGGGGAGGACGGAGGAGTTAAGACGGAACATGAGGTCAACGTCGACTGTCGATTTGAATAAGATGTGGAGCTATTTTGTTCTTCGTCTTTTAGTTTTAGATAGTATCAGAATTCTTAAAACCTGTGTCGTATAAATACACTGAGCAATAAGTTAAATGGCCTGTATAAATCATTTTCCCATTTTTGTGGATTCCTTACAGTTTTTAATAAAATGTTTTTAATTGCTTATAGGCAATTAAATAATAATAACTTTATTCATATAGCACTTTTAAAAACAAGGTTTACAAAATGCTCTACAGATAAACAAAGCATAAACACAACTTAAATGGCAGCAAACAATAAAGACCATACCATAAAACCATTGAATACAACTAAACCAAACAAATAGCCAATTAAAATAAAAACATAAAAGGACGACATCACTTAAAAGCAGTTCTATAAAAATGGGTTTTAAGAAGTGATTTAAAAGAAGTTATTGATTCTGCCAGCCTTATCTCCTCCGGTAGATTGTTCCAAAGTCGAACAACCTACCAGTTGTTAAAAACATCTTATTACAAATACTGTAAAGAATACCTTCTTTTTTTGTGTCTCTTGTGTGCACTTTACCCTGTTTGCTGCTGTTATCCTGTACATTACAAACCTGAAAACCCTGGCTCTGCTCTTAGAGTTGAGTCCTCTCATACTATATATATATATATATATGCACATGAATATACACACACACACACACACACACAAACACACACACACTCTTGCAGCTACCTGAGGCCCGGACGCTGCCGGCGGTCTCGCAGCCCTCCCCGATGCCGTAGGAGTTTTCGGCTAGCACCCTGAAGCAGTAGGCCTGTCCGGCCTCCAGGTTGGTGACCCTGAAGGAGATCTTGCAGCAGTCCGTGGCCACGCAGGTCCAGGCCTTCCTCTCAGCCAGACGCTTCTCTACCACGTAGCTCTTGACGGGGCTGCCGCCGTCGATCAGCGGGGCGTCCCAGGTGATGCAGGCGTGGCTCCTGGAGGTCTCCTTCACGATCAGGTTCATGGGCGGCCCCGGAGAATCTGAGGGAGGTTTCATTTACTCGCTTGCTTTCCGGGCAGACTTTTTGTAGCCGTTTCGTGACTGCACATTTTCAATAACCCTGTTTTTATCTTAATCAAACACATTGCTCAAAACAAAAGATTTTGATATAAGTTTAAAAAAATCTAAATTCACTGTTCCAGCAAGCAAAGTTTTGGTGGAATTCAGGTAAAAAGACGTTTAAATTGGACGACATCAAGTTAACGTTTCTCCATATCGATATTTACCGGTTCATAGAAGGAACTGTATTTTTGAATTTAGCGTGATTTCTTTTCGCCTGTACCAAACACTGGGTGTTCCACTTCCTTTGCCTCATCGTGTTTCCTGTTCTCTTACCGAGGACCTTGACCACGATGGTGTAGCTCTTGGAGCCGCTGCTGTTCTCCAGCGACAGCACATATTTGCCAGCGTCGTATCTGTTGACGTCCTCGATCATCAGCAGCGTGTCCCACTCTGACGTCTTGATCAGCACGCCCTGCCGGTCCTTCAGGCTGGCGTCCACCTTCGACCACGTCACCTTTGGTGCCGGGCGTCCCCTCAGAGGGACGTACAGCCTCATGGTGACGCCGGCGCGGAGATGCAAAACCTTTCTGAGGTCGGCGTCCAGCTCAGCTTCAGGAGCGACTGGAGGACAGAAGATTACGTGAGATTCAAACCTTTACATTGTTATTCTAACAATGTGTTGTTAGTAGTTTCAGTCTTTTAGCAGCAGGACGTGACTTTCTGCCACCGACTGCATGTTATTTTAAGGCTGTCGCGTGAGCCAGCAGATAGTTGGTGTAAGTTAATCAAGTTCGTAAAAAATATTATTCCTGAAAATACATGTTGATTATGAAAAAACATTTAAAAAGTCAAATAAAAATGTAACTATTTGGTGTTTACTGTAAAACAATCTGGGATTAACCAATAACTAGCAACAACATTGTTTCACTCCCCTAGTGGACAACACCAGGATAACCACACGTAGTAGCCCCAGCTGGAAATTAGTGAACAGTATCATTCTGAGGATTATTTGATGACACTCATTATGAAAGCAGCCGCCCGGCATCGTCTTACTCAGCTTCTGTCTACTTATTTACTTGATGATTCATGAAACATCTGTACATGATTCTCTCAATGGTGTAAGAGTGAGAATTTGAGGTTATTAATCAAAATAAAGTATAATGGTCAGTGGGGGGACGTACTCAGGATGTCTTTGGGCATGTGGTTTCCAGGGACGTCGCTGGGCTCGCTGAAGCCGATCCTGTTGACGGCGAGGACTCTGAACTGGTATTCAGTGCCGTCCATCAGGCCAGTCATCAGGAACTTGGTGATCTGGAGCTTCTTCGGGATGTTACACTTGCTCCAGTGCTCAGCCTCGACTCGCTTGCACTCGACCAGATAGCCGATGATTTCACAGCCACCGTCGTATGCCGGTTTGGTCCAGCTGAGGCTGATGGAGCTCTTGGTGGAGTCCACCACCTTGGGGAAGGCAGGCGGGCCGGGAGGATCTGGAGAATTGTCGTGACACATTCGTTATTATCCTCACGTCTGTTGAACAAAGATCATTTGACGAAGTCGCGTTTGAAGCAGAGACTTACAGACGGGGTCGACAGCCAGTGCCCCGTTGGAGGCGTCACTGGGCTTGCCCAGACCGGCCTTGTTCATGGCGATGACTCTGAACTCGTACTCGGAGCCCTCGGTCAGCTGAATGGCCTTGATGGTCCTGTCGATGACCGGCCGGCGGTTGACCTTGGCCCAGGTCAGCTCGGTGGCCTCACGTTTCTCCACCATGTAGCCGAGGATGGTCGCCTTGCCGTCGTTGGCGGGAGCCTTCCAGCTCACCGACATGGAGTTCTTGGTAATGTTGGTGATGACCGGCGGCTCACATGGACCGGGAACATCTGGAGGAAGAGACAAGGTCGAGACCGTCAGTGTTTGGGTTTGACAAGCAGAAGGTGCTGCCTCAGAAACGCGTACATTTATGAAGTGAGTAAAGCTGTTTATCAACTCGAAATTAACACATGATCGTTATCACTATCAAGTATGAAGACAACTGGTCTGAACGTACCATAAGGGTTCTTGACCATGACGGGGTCGGTCATTCTGTGGTCTCCAGTGCCATACTGGTTCTCTGCACTGACTCTGAACTCGTACTCATGTCCCTCGATGAGTTTGTCCACTAGGCAGTCGGTGATGTGTCCGTGGATGTTGGCTGTGACCAGCGCCCAGTTGGCCCTGCTGGTCTCACGCTTCTCGATTATGTAGTTGGTGATCTCGGAGCCGCCATCAGCGAGCGGGGGCTCCCAGCGCACCTTAACGCGGTCGGCAAACACCTTTGCAGCTTTCACTGAGGCTGGAGGGCCTGGTTTGTCTGCAGGGACAAGAGGGGAGGATGAACTTCCTCTCTATACTTAAAATGCTTGCTTAGACAAACAACTTTATTCATAGATGATTAAATCTAACTTACCGAGCACCTTGACCTTGATGTTGGCGTACTTAGAGCCATTGATGTTCTCAGCTGTGATAGTGTAGTCTCCAGACTCCTTCCTGGTGACGCAGTAGAGCTCCAGCAGGTGGACATGTTTCTTCTGGGCCATCTTCATCCCCTCAATGAGGACCAGAGGCGCTCCGTCTCTTTTCCAGCTCACCTTTGGCAGCGGCTTGCCGAACACCTCAGCATCCAGGGTGACATTCTCTCCGGCTTTCACCACGATCAGGTTTTTCATGTTGAGGCCCAGCTCCACACGAGGAGGAACTGCACAGAAGAAGAAGAGAGAACAATCATCATTGTAAGCCAATCCCTGCATCTCTCAGCCACAGGCTTCCTTTCTGTGTGGAGGCGTACCGTTGTGCGCGATGACAGCGATGGGGTCCGACAGCTCGGACGGCTGGCTGATGTTGACGGCGGTCTTGGCGATGACTCTGAACTGGTATTGCTGGCCTTCGTCCAGGCCGCTCACCACGTAGCTCTCTGTCTGGATGTTCAGGCAGTTAGCGTTGCACCGCGTCCACTTGTCCTCTGGAAGCTTTGTGTACTCCATGTAGTAGCCGATCAGCTTGCTGCCTCCGTCGTGCTTGGGGCGGCTCCAGACCAATGAGACCGAGTGTTTGGTCACATCCATGACCTCGGGTTTGCCCGGTTGGTCTGAATGGAGAGGAACAAAGAGTCGTTGACAAAAAAAAACATAGTGAGTGAACAAGAACCGGCTTGGGGAATTGGGTAAGATTTCAGGAAATAAGAAGTAATCTGTTGGCCTTTCAAGATAAAAGAGGCTCTTTTATTCTTTTAAGAAAATAACAAGGAAGTGGAATCAGTATTTTTGTTTTCCTATTTTATCATGTTTATAACGTTAAAATCCATCATACCGATAGCAGTCCTAGCGGTGATCAAGTCGGTCTGTTTGCAAGGTTTTCCCTGTCCAGCCAGGTTGAGCGCCGACACCCTGAAGATGTACTCCACGCCCTCGATCAGGCCGATGCAGGTGTACTGCGTGGCTTTGACCAAGCACTCGTTGGCCTTCACCCACAGGATGCTGTTCCTCTCCTTCTTTTCAACGCAATACCCAGTGATGGGGGTTCCTCCGTCGCTGCTGGGACTCTCCCATGACAGGATGACAAAGTCCTTGTTGATTTTGTTGATCTGCAGGTTTATGGGCTCGCTGGGAGGATCTATGAGCAAAAACTAAACGGTTAGCACATCGTGTCATTGCTGTAATATCGATTACAAGCAATGGTTGGGCTCACACTCACCAAAGGGATGTCTGGCAATCATCTTCTCGGAGTAGACGGGCGCGGAGACGCCAAACCTGTTCTCAGCACGGACTCGGAAGCCATACTCTTTGCCGTATGTCAGTTTGGTCACTCTGAAGCTGGTTTTGGTGCAGGATGTGGTTACGGTGATCCAGTCGCCCTGGCTGACGTCACACCTCTCCACAATATAGTTGGTGATGTTGCTGCCGCCATTCTCCTGAGGAGAGTTCCAGAGCAGCGTGCAGGCATCGACGTCCACCTCGGTGACCTCTAGCCCTTCAGGGGGTCCAGGGATGTCTGCAGTGACACAGGAAGCGTTATTAATGGGAATGAACACACCTATTATTATTATTGTTATTCAAATTCACATTTCATATCTTCCGTATCTTTCCAGTTTAGAAACAGCAACTCAAACTGACCCATGACGATGACTCTGAGGATCTGGTTGATCCTGCCGGTGCTGTTCTCGGCAGACAGGCTGTAATAGCCGCTGTCCTTTCTCGTCATGTTCTTTATAATAAGTGTGCACGTCGTCAGTGTCTTTACGACTGCCAGGCGGTCAGAGGTCAGCACGTCCTCGTTGCCCTGCTTCCACTTGCAGAAGGGAGCAGGTTTACCCGCCACTAGGGCCTCCACCACCAGCTTGGATCCAGCTCTCACCGTCACAATGTCGGGCATGATGACCTTAGGAGCCACTGGGAGAAACACGAAACACATACAGTTACTGACAAGGTTAATGAGACGATTCCAACTCTTTCATTTTAATTCAAGTTGAATATTCGGACAGATAGTCTGAGGTGGATGTTTGGGTCTACTTACTGAGCTGCTCCTTGACCTCAAACACTCCCTCTGCCTCTCTGGCCAGACTGACTCCCACTGAGTTCCTGGCTGCCACTCTGAACTTGTATTTAGTTCCTTCCTTCAGACCGACCACCACGATGGTCATGTCTTTGACCACGGAGTACGGGGTCCACTTGTCCTCGGGAGCGCCCTCCGCCTGGTAGTCCACGACATAACCGTTGATCTTGGCTCCTCCGTCTCTGAGTGGCTTCATCCAGCCTAGTGTGGCACTATTCTTGCTGATCTCCAACACCTCCATTTTCTTCGGCGGATCGGGCTCACCTGAAACGACACGCGACAGGTGTTAGGAATGAACAAGCCCATAGGAACCCGTGCTTTTGTCTGTGGTGACACTCACTGATTGGGTCGACAGCCAGGTAGGACTTGGGCGAGTCCTGTGGAACTCCGATGCCGTACTTGTTGCAGGCTGTGACTCTGAAGTAGTACTCGATGCCAGGCGCCATGTTGGTCACCTTAAAGCTGGTCTTCTTCAGCTCCTCTGTGCACTTGTTCCAGGTCTTCCTATCCACCTCGCGTTTCTCCACAATGTAGTTGAGGATGGGGCTGCCGCCATCATTATCTGGTGGCAGCCAGGACAGCTGAGCTGATGTCTTGGTGATGCTGTTTGCTTCTAGGCCGCCAACGGGACCCGGAGTATCTGTAGAGGATGCATTTAGCAATCACTTTGATCGTACAGTTTCCTCAAAGGCAAGTGTTGTAAACATGTCGCTTGTCATTATTATTCTGTTTCTCACCGAGGACTTTGACACGGACGTACACAGCTTTCTCTCCAACTGAGTTGGACAGAGTCAGAGAGTACCTCCCAGAATCGTCTCTGGTGCTCTCAGGGATGACCAGGAAAGACATGGTGTCCACCTGGTCCACATGACCTCTGCGGATCACATTGTCCACACCCATGCGCTTCCAGGTAACCTTGGGTGCAGGCCTTCCTCTGATCACAGCGAAAAGCCTGATGGGACAGCCGGCCCTCACGGACAGGCCTTTCCTCAGACTGGCGTCCAGGTCAATCTCTGGAGCCTCTGGTCACAGAAACACATTGATGGAGAAATTATTAGCGTTGGTATCAGTTTCCATGTTGTGTAACACAATGGAAGGCACATCCTCTGCTGGCTTTAGTGGTCGTTCATTCTTACCCAGGACCTCCTTGGGGAACACGGGCTCCTTCAAGTAGGCGTGACGTCCCCAGCCCACCTGGTTTTTGGCAGACACCTTGAAATCGTACTCTTGCTTCTCATCCAGCTGGCCGATGGTGAACTCTGTGATCACCAATGGGCCATGGGTGTCAATTCTCTTCCAGCCCTCTGTGGGCTTCTCAGGGTCTGCCTCACTTTTCAGTTTCATGTCCAGGCTGTAGTTGATGATGGGGGCACCGCCATCATACACGGGTTTAGACCAGGACAGGGTGATAGAGGTCTTAGTGCTGTCGCCAACCTTAAGACCTGCAGGGGGGCCAGGGGGCTCTGCCAGTCGAAAAAGTAATGTAGAGTTCAATAAATACACTTCAACCTGAAGACACATGGGAGATGCCTTTCATGTCCTTCTCTGGCATGTTAACCTTACTGTGTGGCATGTTCTCTGATCTGAGCACAAATCTCAAGAAAATGGACATCTTCAAACTCACCAATGGGATCTTTGGCCGCAACGGGTCTGCAGGGCTTGCTTGGTTCTCCCAGGCCGACCTCGTTCTCAGCCTTCACCCTGAACTGGTACTCATGGTTGGGGATCAGGTTGGTGACTTTCATGCGTCTCTCAGAGATGGGGCTCTTGGTGCAGGGCACCCAGCGCACTGCCCTCTTCTCCTTCCTCTCCAAGATGTAGCCAGTGATTGATTTTCCTCCATCATTCTCTGGAGGAGCCCAGACGACGGTCATCTCGTCTTTACTCACCTTCATCACAAAAATATGTTAGTAAATATCAATAATATCTACTTTATAGTTGTAGGATACCACTGGTATTAAGACCAGGCTAAAATATTGTTCATGAGAGACACCTTTTAGGGAAATCCTGAATACAGGGAGTCCTTTACTTACTTTGGTGACATCAGGAACTTCAGGGGGTCCTGGTTTGTTGAACTGAGTTTTGACAGTGACCGGCTTGCTCTCCATGGCGGGACCGGTTCCCATCTTGTTCTCTGCTCGGACTCTGAAGATGTACTCGTTACTCTCCACCAGACGAATGACGTTGCAGTACGGTGTGACAACAGAGGCTGAGTACGTGGACCAGACCATCCTCCTGGTCTCACATTTCTCCAGGATGTAGCTGTCCACCTCACAGCCTCCATCATCCTCCGGAGCGTCCCACACCACTCTGCACTTGTCGGCACCAATACCGGTGACTCTGAGGTTCCTCACCGCGCCGGGGACATCCAGGACATTAACGTTGGCGTATGCCGTGAATGTGCCGGCCGAATTGGTGGCAGTGATGATGTACTTTCCAGTGTCAGTGCGTCTGGACTTGGTCAAAAGGAACTTAGAGTAGTCAACTCCAGTCTCATAGCTGATTCTTGGGTTGTCTCCGACGGCCTTTTCTTTTGTCCATTTGACCTCTGGCGGGGGCTTTCCTCTCAGGCCGGCCTCTATTCTTACCGACTCGCCGACCTTCACCGTCAGAACTCCAGACAGCTTCAGGTCAATTACCGGCTTCTGGATCTCCTCTCTCACGATAATATCGGCAAGTCTCACCCAAGCACTCTCCCCTCCTTCATTGACAGTCTGCACCCTGGATAACAAATGATACAAATTGCAAGGCATTACTATTATGTTAGTTTGGGCATTAAAGATATCTGAGCTATAAAACACGCTCTGAAACCAACAAAATACACTTTCAAAGTAAGTAACTTACCTGAAGCTGTACGTCTGGTTTTCGACACGCCTGTCAGCCAGGAAGAAGGTGTCGGTCAGATTGCCGGTGCTTAGTTTCTCCCACTCCTCTGCATCTTTGACTTTGCACTCCAAGTTGTAGGAGATGTTGGGGCTGCCACCATCGTAGTCAGGCTTCCTCCATCTCAGGTACACGTGGTTCTTACCAATGTCGGTGGCTCTGAAGTTCTCAGGCTCACCGGGCTTCTCAATAGGGTCAATGGCCAGCAGAGGGGTCTTGGTTTCCACACATGGTCCAGGGCCCATCTTGTTCTCAGCACAGACACGGAACAGATACTCACGGCCTTCCATCATCTTAGCCTTGATCTTGCGATTGGTGCAGTTGGAGGTGATCATAGACCACATGCAAACACTGGGCTCACGGCACTCCACAATGTAGTTGGTGATCTCAGATCCACCATTGTCCTTCGGGGCCTCCCAGTTAAGCATACATGAGTCCCTGGTGACATATGTCGGGTGCAGATTCTGGCAGTGGCTGGGTCTGTCCAGCACATTCACTGTGATGGTGCAAGAGGCCTCGCCGCCCTCATTCGAAATCTTCAGGATATATTTGCCGTGGTCATTTCTTGTGGCCTCCCTGATTTTCAGTTGGACCACAGGGAAGTTCTCAATGATGGTGACACGTTTGCTCTTCTCCACAACTGTATCCTCCTTTAACCAAAGAACTTCTGGGTCAGGACGGGCCTTAATGTACCCGACGATGTTGATGTTGTGTCCGACCCGCACCGTGAGGTGATCGCGGCAGGTGAGGTCCATCTCAATCTCTGGAGGAATCAGGATATCCTGAGCAGTAATGGTCTCTGGCATTTCTCTGGGCTCTCCATCTCCGATCATGTTTGAGGCATAGACTCTGAATCTGTAGGCCACGCCCTCCTCCAGACCCTTGACCCTGTAGGCACTTTGCTTGATAAAATCATCCAGGTTGGATTTTTTCCATTCTTCAGTTTCAGCCTTCTTCATTTCCACAGTGTAGCCCAGGATGGGGCTGCCTCCGTCTTTGTTGGGTTTGGTCCACACAAGGTCAGCGGTGGTCTTGCTGTAATCTCTAACTTTGGGGTTGACAGGGGGGCTGGGGACAGTGATGGGCCTGCAAGGCTTGCAGGGGTCAGAGGTGGGAGAGGGGCCGCTGTAGCCAACAATGTTCTCAGCAAATACTCTGAACTCATACTCATTGCCCTCAAACAGTCCCAGGACTTTGTACCTTAGGTCCTTACATGGAGTCTTGTTGACACGGATCCATTTCCCTCCTATGTGTCGGCGCTCAATGATGTAGCCGGTGATCTGGCTGCCACCATCAGACATGGGCATGGTCCAGCCCAGTGTGACACAATCCTCTAAGATATCAGAGAGATGTGGCTTACCAGGCTGGCTGGGTGCCAAGAAGGAGTGTTCAGCAACAGTGGGCTTGCTTTCCAGAGGAGCGCCGATGCCCATCTTGTTCTCAGCACGGATGCGAACCACATACTCCACTCCCCTCTGGAGGCGACCGATGTTGAGCTTGGTGGCAAGACCGACAGAGCTCACACCACCCCAGGTCTCCTTATTGGATTCTCGCTTCTCCACGATGTATTTGGTGACGGGGCTGCCGCCATCGTCTTTGGGAGCACGCCACTCAATCACCATGGAGTCCGGAGTGACCTCCAGGATGTTGGCAGGTCCAATGGGAGCGGCGGGAACATCGAGGACGGTGACGTTCAAGGCCACAGTCTTGCTTCCAGCTGGGTTGGACACTGTCAGCAGGTAGGTGCCCGTGTGGTTCCTGGTGCACTCGTTAATGGTGAGCACGGTAGAGAAGTTGCCAGTTTCGATCTTGATTTTACCCTCGCTCGTGATCTCCTCTCCTTCGAATGACCACTTGGCATTGGGGATGGGTATTCCTCTCATGATGGCTGGCAGCCTGATGGTGGTGCCGGCTTTCACGGTGATGCCTTCACCAAGCTTGACGTCCACCTCGACAACTGGAGCGACTGTAAACATTCAGAGAGAGGAGGTCACCCCATGCTGCGACACTCACGTTAAAAAAAATACAATGTTCAATGTCAACGATCACAAGTTTACAGAAAGGAGATACAACAATTGCGTTGCTCTGCCTTAGGCATAAACAAAGTTGACCAACTGAAATACCAATTTGAGGAACATTAATTTGCTTTTGTTGCCGATAACAAGAACTACATCTGCATGACACGCGATCCAGCATAGGATTCATCTGAGAGGTGATGTAGAGTGCTGTTTTTTTTCTTCCTGCATCTCACCAAGTTTCTCCTGGCAGAGGATGGGCACAGTGGTGTCGGGCCTGCTGAGGCCGACAGCGTTCTCCGCCCTCACTCTGAATCGGTAGGTCTTTCCTTCCTCAAGGCCGGTCACGTGACTCTCTGGGATGCTGACAGTCTTCCACTCGTCCCAATCCTTCACGCCCTCTTCCTGATACTCAACCAGAAAACCTGTAATCTCACTTCCACCGTTGCGGTCGGGCCAGTTCCAGACCAACCACACCTCAGTCTTGTCCACATCGTCATGGTGCAGGTCTTTAGGAGGACCAGGAGGGACTGGAGGGATGGAGGAAAAAACTATTAGTTTTGAAGTGGTGAGGTGGGGCATTCAAAACATAGAATTCACCCATCCTGGTCAGGAGATTGAGTTACAATGGGTTCCACCTCTACCAGTAGCAAACTACACACAAACCAAGTGTTCACTGAGCTGTTACTCACAGAGTGGGTTCATTGCTTTGATGCCCTTCGGCGTCTCGACGTATCCGCTGCGGCCGTACTGGTTCTCAGCGGCGACTCTGAAGGTGTAGGACGTTCCCTCCGTCAGGTGTTTCAGCATCATGCTGCGTTTCTTGGATGTGGAGCAGACAGGAACCCACTGAGTGGATGCAGTGTCTTTCTTCTCCACCACAAAGTTAGTGATGCGAACGCCGCCGTTGTCTTCTGGGTCCTTCCAGGACAGGTAGGCCGAGTCGCTTCTGATGTCCGACACCCGGAGGTGCTGGATGGGACCAGGTTTGTCTAAAAATAAAAAAATATATATGAGGAACGTCACAAAACAGTTGAGCTTTTCATTCGTGGCAGATTCAATATCTGGTACGCTGCAGTCTGCCACTGCAAAGGGGGAGGGCAGACTGCAGCGTTTAGAGGGTGATTAACCCTCCACGACCCCAGAAAGAAAGGGATAGACCCTCTTTGAACTGCCCCCTCCACTGGGACCAAAACCGTCATATAGGCAGTAAACACTGAGCCATCACCCTTGGAAGTGAAGAACCTAAATGGCACTGAACCTAATTTTGAAAGAGTTATGAACTATATTTATAAAATATACAACATGATGATTGATTATCCTGCTCAAACACAGACAGAAGTGCCGAAGCTAGAACCTCTGATCTTTTTCTTACCGTAGACCAGCACAGTGCAGATGGCGGTCTTGGATCCGGCTGGGTTCTCCACAGTTAGTGTGTAGTCTCCACAGTCGCTACGGTTACAGAACCTCATCTCCAGCTTGGTGCCCTCCTGGTTGGTGTCGATGTCGGTCCTGGTGGGCACCTCGCCATCGTTCTTCTGCCAGTTGACGGAGGGGAACGGGACGCCCTTGATGGTGGCCATCAGGGTGATGTGAGTGCCGGCCAAGGCCTTCACCTCTCGGGTCATTGCAGCATCCAGGATCAACTCTGGGGGTTCTGGGGGGGAAAGGGTCACATCTCATTCGTACTCAGCATTTCATAAACCGGTGTTGGTTCAAATAGTACTCAACCAGCATGATGACTCACCGAGTCTGTCCTGCACTCTGATTGGCTCCTTTAGGTTAGTCGGGTCAGACTCCCCGGCAGCGTTGACTGCCATGACTCTGAATCTGTACATCGCACCGTCTTCTAGGTTGATCACCTTAAACTTGGTCTCCTGGCAGGAGTCCGGAGTCTGATTCACCTGAGGACAGCGGCGGGACCAACAGGGTCAATATCACAAAGGTCGGGGCTCCTTCAACCAGACAGGTGAAGCCTCCGGCCAGCAGACAAACGCCTCACCTTGCAGAACTCCTCCTCTCCAGCCTTCTGGAACTCCAGCAGGTATCCAAAGATCTTTCCTCTGCCGGTGTCGGTGGGTGGCAGCCAGGACAGAGTCACCGACTCCTTGCTGAAGTCGATGGCTTGGAAGTTCACCGGTGGGCTGGGTTTCACTGTTGCAAAGAACACAGAGGAATCGTGAGAGGGATACAGCAACAGCAACGAGAGGAAGTGCTGCGGTCGACTGGGGACTCACCGATGGGGTCTTTGGCGAAGACGGGCTTGGATGGTGGACTCGGGTCTCCGGCTCCCACGATGTTCTCAGCGCTGACTCTGAACTCGTACTCACAGCCTTGCAGCAGCTCCGTCACGCAGTACTCCACCTTCGGATGGATTGTCTCTGTGTTGCAGCGAACCCACCTGGAAGACGAAACAGCTTATCTCTGAGCCGCTGGGACCATCTGCAGCCTTCACGGTTTCATATGTTACGGGTTCGAAAGGAGGAGACGAGCTGGAGTCCTGAAGCCATGATCAACGCAACCTTCTCCAATGTGAGGGTTGTATACCTTTGTAAAATCAATCTCTTTGGGTTTTGGACCGTCAATACATTTGAAGACTTTACTTTCCTATTTGAATTACTTGTTGATATAATCACTCCATTAAATATGCTGTAAATACCCAACAAATTAGTGGTGATCAGGTCACAACCTGTTTCAGACCCCAAGATGTTTTGGGCCTCAATGGTTGCTGATGACAACCAGTTCAACCTCTTAACTAAGAAAAGAGATCACATTACTCCTGCACTAGCTGCTCTGCACTGGCTCCCTGTAAAATCAAGAATCACTTTTAAAATTCTTCTCTTAACTTACAAAGCCTTAATTGGTGATGCTCCATCATATCTTAAAGAGCTTGTAGTACCGTATCGCCCCACCAGAGAGCTGCGCTCACTAAATGCGGGGCTACTTGTAGTTCCTAGAGTCTTAAAATGTAAAATGGGAGCCAGAGCCTTTAGTTATCAAGCTCCTCTTTTATGGAACCAACTTCCAATTTCAGTCCGGGAGGCGGACACAGTCGCCACATTCAAGAGTAGACTGAAGACTTTCCTCTTTGACAGAGCTTATAGTTAGGGCTGAATCAGGTTCACCTGGTCCAGCCCCTGGATATGCTGGTATAGGCTTATGGCTGCTGGGGGACGTTTAGGATGCACTGAGCACCTCTCTCCTCTTTTCTTTCTCCTATGGATGAATCTTCATCTCTCCATCACACATGACTAACTCTGCTTTCTCCCCGGAGTCCTTCTGACTTCACGTCTCATGGGGTCATCGGACCCTATGAGACGGCATAGATCACATCTGCTGATGGACCTTCGATGGTTGGATCGTGAGTTCCTGTCGCCAGCTGTGCCACTGCCCTGCTGGGACTCCGCCCACTCCTCCACTCGGGAGGTCTCCAAACTCTCCATCGTGGAATATGCCTAAATATGAACTATTGATAAACTCTGTCAAATTCCTTGAATGTATTTTAACTCTAAATCTGTCCTTCTGTACACATTACATCTATTGTTCTGTCCATCCTGGAGAGGGATCCTCCTCTGTTGCTCTCCTGAAGGTTTCTTCCCTTTTTTCCCCCTGAAGGGTTATTTGGGAGTTTTTCCTGATCCGATGTGAGGTTTTGGGGCAGGGATGTCTGTGTGTACAGATTGTAAAGCACTCCGAGACAAATGTGTAATTTGTGAGACCGGGCTATACAAATAAACTTAATTGAATTGAATTAAATCCAACTGCTGCTGGTTGGTGTTGAGTAATGGTGTCGGGATGAGAGCATACCTCCCCCCTCCAGGTTTTTAGCACCATGTGTTTCTTTACCTGTGGGCCATGGTCTCCTTCCTCTCAACGATGTAGCCTGAGATTGGTTTCCCTCCATCAGCAGGAGGTTCCCAGCTGATGAGGGCGGAGTCGTGATAGACCTCCTTCACTGTGGGCTGTTTGGGAGCGTCGGGCACCTCTGAAGGAAACAAAGTCCCACAGGTCAGACACACTGGATCGGTCACTTTCCACAGGGTCGGGAGCGATTCCTGTTGCAGGACTTACTGAAGACATCTCTGGCCTTGGTCTCTGCAGACAGCAGCGGGTCGCTGATGCCGTAGATGTTCTGAGCCATGATCCTGATGATGTAATCACGACCCTCGATCAGCTTCGGCACCTGAAGTGAAAGCAACGGGAGTCAGATCTGAGGTCTGATCGCTGTGTCTGAGAAGCTTATTTAGGTTCATTTAACGTTCCAGAACTTCGAACTTCAATTTAATGTTAACGGTTTAATTTTCATTAGAATCTAAGAATTTAGTCTCATTGTCTGCAAAGAGAATATATTGTTAAGTCCATTGGATTTCTATCTATTTTTATCCCTCAAATCAACACATGGAATGTGATCTGTGTGAAAACTCGTGGTATGATTGTCATTTCTACGCTCATCTTCTATTTAACATAATTGGTAAATCAAAACACAGCGTTTTAGTACATCACACCGGATTGATGAAACATCACATTTGTCATAGACTTCATCTCTCAGGTTTATTAGTTAAAACCATCTGCTCACCTTGCAGGCGGTCCTGGTGCAGGACGAGGTGACAGGCATCCAGAGGTCTCTGTTGGTGTCTCTCTTCTCGATGATGTAGTTGGAGACAGCGCAGCCTCCGTCATCCAGAGGAGGGTTCCATGAGATCACCATGTAGTTCCTGTAGACCTCGTTGAACTCCACGGGGCCCTCCGGAGGCTGAGGCCGGTCTGACAGGATGAACAATTCATACAGGTGAGTCCTTCACTGGGATCGGCTTTTAGTAAGAATATGCTTCTCCAGTTTGTTTCCTATCCTTAATCTCCGGTCTACATCCGGTTGTTGGACTTCCACCTCTTCGTGCTTAGAGCGGTGACTCACCGACCACGGTGATGGTGCAGATCCCCGTGCGAGCTCCGGCGGCGTTCTCCACGCTGACGCAGTAGCGCCCGCTGTGTTCCCGCTTGGCCTTGCCGATGTTGAGGCTGAGGTGGCGTGCGGTGCTGTGGAGGACGACCTCATCATCCGTCTTCAGCTCCTCGTCGTTCTTCTTCCAGGCGATAGCCGGGGCCGGTTTGCCTCGGTAGCGTCCAGACAGCGTACACGTGTCTCCAACCTTCACCATCATCTTGTCCCTGAAGTCCAGGTCCACGGTGGGTGGTTCTGAGAGACACATTCACGCGTTAGAGCATTGCTGAGTCTTTGAGTTCCTAACAGAGAAACGGTCGTGGACTTGTGTCACTCACCCAGCTCGTCCTTGCACTGCACCGGTTTGGTGGCGAAGGACGGTTTCCCTCGTCCCACCTGGTTGACGGCGGACACTCTGAACTCGTGGCTCGAGCCCTCCTTCAGCCCCGTGAGTGTGAACTTCATGTCCATCAGCTTGGTGTCTCCACCGACTCGTGTGAAGCTGTCCCGGCCGAGCATGCGGGACTCCAGGACGTACTCCGTCACCTCGGCGCCGCCGTCGTATTTGGGTGCTCTCCAGGTGACGGACAGGGAGTCCTTGGTCACCGCGGTGATGAACAGGTCTTCTGGACGCTCCGGGACGGCTGGAGGACAGACGAGCGTGATGAGACGTGTCCATGGGGCACGCCCCTTTTAGGAACTACTTCATGTCCACATCTACTTTAGGTTAGGGTTTTTTTTACGGGTGTTTTAAATGAATGACGAGAGTAACTGATATTCAATCATTTAAAGGAAAATGGACACAACATTGAAAAGGTAAATAAACTAGAAAATAAAGTTTCTAAGAAAACAATATTTAAGATTTCTTTCAAATTAATTTAAACTCAACACAACTCACTTATTAAGTGTTTCAGGAAAACTATTAACACATATTACAGAGCTGGAGGGAGGGGCCAAATCAGTGAAAGATGAATGTATGTCTTCAACGTCTCCTAAACGTTAATAATTGGGTGATTCTGGATTCCGTGTGAGACTCACAGATGGGGTCCGTGATGAGAACCATCCTGTCGGTCTCGATAAATGGTCCCATGCCGATGATGTTCTCGGCTGCGATCCTGAAGAAGTAGCCCTTGCCGTCGAGGAGTCCCTGCACCACGGCGTTGTTCCTCGTCACCGTGTAGGACACCGAGGTCCAGCCCATGCGGTCCGACACCCTCTTCTCGATGATGTAGTTGGTGATGGCCGAGCCGCCGTCATCCTCGGGGGAGTACCAGGTCAGCTTGCACGAGTCGTTGGTCAGATTCTCTCCGGCGAAGGGAAGGCCAACCGGCCCGGGGACGTCTGGAGGGAGCGGACAGGAAGTCAGCGACCTCTTTACTTTCCTTCAGCCGTCACAAACACATGGACGTTCTGGTGGACCCGACTCACCCAGGACCTCCACGATGACGGCCTTCTTCCGCTCTCCGCCCTCGTTCTTGGCGGTCAGTGTGTAGATGCCCTGGTGGTGGCGTCTGCAGTCCTTGATAACCATGGAGTTGGAGATGCCCGTCACCTCCACCACGGCCTCTTTGGGCACCTCGGCGTCATCCCGGCACCATGTGATCAGGGGGGCGGGTTTACCGGACACGTAGGCAATGATGCGGATGGTGGCGCCGGCGTGGACCACGATCTTCTCCTTCACGGAGGCATCCAGGTCCATCTCAGGAGGAACTGGCCGTGGGAGGTTTGATGTTTAATACAATGTCTGGTCATCAGAAACTGAGTCGGCTAGATCCGGTTCTTACTTGTTCTGTCTTTGACCTCGATGAGCTCCGACACCAGACCTGGTTCACCGACTCCGGCGGCGTTCACGGCTCGGACTCTGAAGCGGTACAGACCGCCTTCCTTCAGACCGGCCACCACAAACTTGGTTCCTCTGATCTCGGTGTCCTTCGCCTGCAGGGAAACAAGCGGAAAATCAGAAACTCAACAACAACAACAAAAACTCCCAATCCCTAAAACAGGAAAAGAAAAGCGCCTGGATTGAAAAACAGCGATATGAGGTGTTTACATTTTTAGCACATTATTTTACATGTTTATGACATCATAAGTTCCTCCCCCATTGTTCAAGTGTAAGCTTCATACTGGACCCCGACTGTCGCCCAACGAGGAGTGATGTCATTGTTAGAGTTCCTCCAAACATCACCGTAAACAAACACATTTCCTCTGGACCTCACTGACCTTCTCCCAGGTCTCCTCGGCCTCTGGCTCCGTCTCCTCTTCGTCGCCACTCAGCAGCTGCCTCCTCTGAGCCTTCTTCTCCTCCTCCTCTTTGTTCACCTCCTTGAACTCGGCGATGTAGCCCGTGACCTTCGACCCTCCGTCCGTGGAGGGGGGGGTCCACTCCAGCTCCACGGTGGACCTGGTCCAGTCCGTCACCTTGGGAGCGGGCGGCCCGGGAGGCTCTGCAACCGCACACACGGGTTAAACTCCACTCACGACGGGTTCAAGGTCCAACAAGCTGTATCCAGCTGTGGTTAAAGAGCTTGACGAATACATAGAAGAGGGTCTTACTGATGGGGTCTCTGCAGAGGACGGGGTCAGAGGGCACGCTGGGCAGGCCGCAGCCGGCTGCGTTCATGGCGATGACCCTGAACTGGTACATGGCGCCCTCCTGCAGCCCGGCGACGTCCCAGTTGTTGCCCAGAGGGAGCGCTCGGATCGGGTCGCGGGTCACGCGGACCCAGCGCTTGGCGGTGGTCTCCTTCTTCTCCACGAAGTAGCCGGTGATGGAGGAGCCGCCGTCGTACTTGGGCTCGTCCCAGTTGACGGTCATGGACTCCAGGCAGACGTCCGTCACGGTCGGCTTCTCACACTGACCGGGGACGGCTGCAGGAAGACGGGACAGATATCAGTCATCAATACATCTGACTGAATATTGATCTACTTTCACTGAAATCAGTCTCTATCGTGCATATTTATTATTGGACAGTCTAAAGCGAAAGCTTGATGGCGATGAACTCACTGAAGAGATTTCTGGCCTTCTCCGGCTCGCTGACCAGCGGAGGCCCGATTCCAAACTTGTTCTGGGCCATGACTCTGAACTCGTACTCGTGGTTCTCCGTCAGCCGGGTCACCACGTAGGCGCACTCCTTGGGGTCGTTGGAGACGTGGACCCAGGACTTCCTGTTCTCCTCACGCTTCTCAACCACGTAGTTGGTGATCTTGGATCCCCCGTCGTTTTTGGGAGCGTTCCAGGCCAGACCGATCCTCTCCGCAAACACCTCGGTGAACTTGAGCGGTCCGACGGGGACGTCGGGAGGTCCTGCAGAGGGTCATGTATTTGGGTCAATGCTCATGTATTACGTGTCCAGAGAAAGGTCTTTCAGGATGAGGACGACCCCTAACTCAGGGAACGTCCTCAAATCCAGTAAAGAGCAGGACAGAGCTGCTAACTTCCACACAGTGAAATGTTTCTTCCCAACAGGTAACCCCACAGCACGATGGAGACTTCCCGTTGTTCTGATTGCCAACTAGTATACACGATACAAACTCTCATTGCTAGTTACTATGCAGAATGGTGTGACGACATGCTTCTCACCGAGCACGGCGAGCTTGATGTCCTTGGTGGCGGTGCCCAGGCTGTTGGTGGCCGTCAGGCTGTAGAGGGCGCTGTCGAGCCTGCCGGCCTGTTGGATCAGCAGCGTGCACTTGTCGTGGGTCACCAGTTTGTTGATGTGCTGGTCGTACTGGACGGCGGTCTTCTCCTCAGGTTTGGCCACGCCGGCCTTCTGCCAGGTGAGCGTAGGGAACGGACACCCGCTCACCTTCGCCACGATGCTGACGTCACAGCCCTCCTCGCCCTCCATCGACTCACGTAGCACGATGGTGGGAGCGCCTGCAGAAACACGGACGCTTTAGGGAGGTCCTGCACAACACAACCAATCTCGCAGAGAGATGCAACTCGTTGAATAATAAGCCTGTAATTGGCTGAAGCTGCTTTCACGTACACGTCTGGTCCTTGATGACCAGGGGTCCAGCGGCGGCGGAGGGTCGGCTGGGTCCAGCGGCGTTCACGGCTTTTACTCTGAACTCATATTCTCCTCCCTGCAGATCAACAACACCACGGTCAACATTGGTCTCTTCATCTCACAGGATTCAATCAAGACGCCACAGACCATAATATCATAATATCAAAGAGTGGAATCTCTCAGTGGTTTCATTGGTATTAAATGTCTAATTACTTCTGGGGTTCCTCAGGGTTCTATGTTGGGCCCATTCTGCATGTATACGTCACATGCTACGCCCTCCCACCTAGTTTCATGGCAATAAGGCCAACAAACCACACAGAACAGATGAGCTCCCCGAGGGGAGGTCTAGAGAAGGCCCCACATGTAATTCACTCATCTAGTGCATTCAAGTGGAAGTTACTCTATAAAAGCTCCTCCAGATTCAAACATCACAGTCTCTGATCTTTAAGTTAAATCAGACAGAAATAAACTGAAACCACTGGAAAGAACCACAAGCAGAACACAGTGATTGGAACAAGACCAACCTCCTTCAGGTCCTCCACCACAAAGCTGAGCTCCTCCACGTCCCTCTTGTTGCACTGCTTCCAGGTCTCCTTCTCCTTGCCGCTGGTGTCCCAGCTCAAGCGCTCGATGACGTAATGCTTCACCGGAGAGCCGCCGTTGTTTTTGGGAGGCTCCCAGCTCAGGGTGACGGTGTTCTTTGTCACAAGGTTGACCTTGACCTTGGTGGGGGGGTCGGGTGGGTCTGAGGAAGAGAAGAAGGAGAGGAGGAGGATTAGCATGTGGAACGTGGGTTGTCCGTTTGTCTGAAGAGCAGCGGGTCTGTCCTCACAGATGGGGTCTCCGGCCCGGATTGGGTCGGTGGTGATGGTGAACGGGCCGAATCCAAGTCTGTTCTCAGCTCGGACCCGGAACAGGTATTCCTGACCCTCCAGCAGACCTGGAACCACGTAGGCCTGGCTGGCACAGGCTGCGTTCACCTGATAACAGATCAATGGGTCATCAGTCAATCGCAAGCAGCAGAACTTGTGTTTCACTCAACTGATGTACAACTTATTCCTGCAGCTGTGTTCAGCCAAGAATGTTTACACGTCTCACAGGTATAAACACGTATACACACATATATACATATGCACAGACGCATAAACACATCAAAGAAACTGGATTGTAAATGTCAAACAAAGAGCTGAAGGAGAACCTAAAGTAAAACTCGAGAAGTAAGCAGTGCTCACCTTGGTCCAGGCCTTGTCCGTGAGGCATCTCTTCTCGATGAAGTAGCTCTTGATTCTCTCTCCTCCGTCGCTGTCGGGGAGTTTCCAGATCACCCTCATGGTCGAGCGGGTGACGTCAGTGACCCTCAGGTCCTTCGGGGCTCCGGGGACGTCTGCAACGGTGACAGAGCGACGGTTAAAGAACCGAGGACAAGAACTCGGAGGCTCCGACACGCCACGCGCAAACAAAACCTACCGAGGACGATGACTCTGACGTTGACGTGTTTCTGTCCGGACTTGTTCTTGGCGGTGATGGTGTAGCGGCCGGAGTGGCTCCTCAGACTGACGGGGATGGTCACGATGG
This sequence comes from Liparis tanakae, assembly GCA_036178185.1. NCBI lineage: Eukaryota > Metazoa > Chordata > Actinopteri > Perciformes > Liparidae > Liparis > Liparis tanakae. Next base: position 8,184,202 of record CM070107.1, read on the forward strand.
ACGTGGTATCCGTGGACTCAACCTGGACGGTTTCAAAATCAGACAGAAGTTTATTAAAACTTATAGCGTGATACGTCTTTCTTCATATTAGTCGTTTTTCAGGGGTTTTGAGTAAATTAAAAAAATACCAAAAGGAAGTGGAAACGAAAATAAGATGTGGTGCGAAAGCCACAGAGTCACCGATCTCACCTCGGAGTCCACGGGCAGCGTGTGCAGCTTGTTCTTCTTGTGCGACTTGGCTTTGCCGTCAAAGTCCCAGGTGACCTTGGGAGCGGGGCGGCCCTTGATGGTGGCGGGGATCCTGATGGGTTCTCCAGCACGGATGCACACCAGGTCGTCTACCGACACGTCGATGGAGATGGACGGCGGTACTGTTGAGAATGAGACGGCGGAGGGAACGTCAGCGAGGCACGAACACTTTGCACAGTTGTTGTTGACGTTAAAAGACGGTAAAGCGGGACATACGCTGGACGTCCTCCACCAGGACCTCGCTGGTGCGGGGGCTTGGGTCGGACTCGCCGATATCGTTGACGGCGATTATCCTAAAGCGGTAGCGCTGCAGCTCGCGGAGGCTGGGCATCGTGAACTCGGTGGTCGGGTTGAGCGAGTCTTTGTCGTTCACGCTCACCCAGCCCGACGAGCCCTCGTCCTGGATCTGGATGATGTAGCCCTTGATGGGGCTTCCACCATCGCTGTGTGGGGCCTTCCAGGACAGCGTTACACTGTACTTTGTCTTGTCCACCACCTCAGGAGCAGAGGGCATGCTGGGAGGAGCTGGAGGGGAGAACAGCAGTCAGTAAAAATACAAAGGAACCTTATTTATAATCCACGTTTTAAAAAAGTTATTTCCTTATACTCACTGAGTGGATCGACAGCGAAGGCAGAGTCGGACGGTCCGCTAAACGGTCCAGTTCCTGCAGAATTGCTGGCAGCAACCCTGAACTCGTACTCTGTTCCTTCGATTAGACGAGTCACCTGGGAGATAGAAAGAGGATTCAACAGACCCTCTCAAAGGACTGTGACAGACCTTCTTAAAAGGCCTTTGGCAGGTCCTATCTTAGGTCTATTATTTTGTTCTGTAACAGTTTGTGGTGGACCTTCCCGAGGGTCTGAGACCAGAGCTGAAGGTCTACAAAGAAAGGTATCTAACAAACCATTTTAAAGGTTTGCAATAAACCTCTATACAGGGAACCAAAGGACTGATCTAAAAGCCTGGACGAATCATCCTAAAGCTGTGAGAAAGATCTTTAAAGGACTCAGACTTCTTCCACAATCCCATGACAGACCTTCCTAACTGACTCAATACTTTACATTCGGCGTAACAAGCAAAGCCCCAGCAGCTCACCTGGTACTCCCAGCCTTTCACGCCCCTCTTGGTGACAGGCATCTTGTTGACTTTGGCCCAGTAGGCGGTGCCTTTCTCCCTCTTCTCCAGCCAGTAGCCGACAATCATAGAGCCGCCGTTGTCCATAGGAGGCTCCCAGGTTAGGGTCATGGAGGTCTTGGAGTACTCTGTGATGGTTGGTTTCTCTGGTGCGCCGGGAAGGCCGAATGGATCGGTGATCATCACTTCCTCTGTTGCGCAGGGGTCGGATTTACCGTAGCGATTCTCGGCCTTGACCCGGAACATGTAGGACTCATTGGTCTCCAGGTTCCACACCTGCAGGAGAGGGAGGTGGTGTTCCAATTAGAGTAAACACATTTAAAATCCTGTGACAACCCTGTTATTGTAATTAGACATACCCCGAATTTCTTCTCGACGATGCTGTTGGTAACCAGCTCCCACTGGGCCTCAGGTGGAGCTTCCTGTCCCTCTTCTGGCTCCGGTTCGTCTTTCATCACCTTCTTTCTCTCAACAATGTAGTTGGTCAGCTCGCTGCCACCATTGTCCAGCGGCGCGTCCCAGCGAAGGTAGCAAGACTCCGCCCTGATGTTGGACACGGACACGTTCCTGGGTGGAAGTGGTCGGTCTGAGAGGAGAACAGAATAAAGTCAGTAAACAAGAAGCACATCTCGTCTTTTCTGCCTCCGATTGAGTCGCCGACATTGTTTCCACTCACCCAGCACCATGACAGTGATGGTGTGCTTTGCCGACCCCATGTTGTTGGAGGCGGTCACGGTGTAGCTGCCGCGGTCCCTCCTGTTGGCCGTTGGCATGGACAGAGTGCTCTTTGCGTTCATCCTGCCAGTCACCTCCGTCTCCAACAGCAGCGCCTCGGTGGGTTCCTCGATCAACACGTCGTCCTTGGTCCACTCGATCTTCGGGATGGGGAGACCCAAAATGTCGGCGGGGATCTCGATAGGATCACCCTTCTTCACGGTAATGCAGTCGCCCTTGAAGTGCTTCAGCATGTGGACCTCAGGAGATACTGAAAAGGGAGAGGAACAAAACAAATAACCATTAGTTTGATCTTTGAATACATCTCAAGATGCTCCCTTTTCAAGACCATTCAACCTTACCTTCGTCATCTTGGATGACCACATTCAACGGGATGGATGGCTCGCTCTCGCCGATGAGGTTGGCACACTTGATCCTGAACTCGTACATCCAGTCCTCCTCCAGACCCTCCACAGTCATGATCATGTTGGGGCAGATCTCCACGTTGCAGGGCTCGTAGGCCTGCTGGTCCTGCCTCTTCTTCTCCACAAAGTAGCCAATAACGGGGCTGCCGCCATCATTGCGAGGCGGCTTCCACGTCAGAGTGATGGAGTTCTTAGTGCGCTCGGTGTAGTGGAACTTCTCGGGGTACGAGGGTGGACCTGAGGAACCAACAAAGCCACGGTTACTTTGAAGGACAAATCCACTGTTCAACCAAGACAGCTGGAGTCTTGGCCGGCTCACCGGAGAAATGTAGAGAACACATCCACATGAAATGATGTAGGACTCACCCTGTGGGTCAACAGCCTTGATGAGTCCCAGCTCTAGCGGCGGGCCCATTCCATACTTGTTCTTGGCGATGACGCGGAACATGTACTCCTGACCCTCCATGATGCCCACGCATTCACACTTGGACGAGGCGGTTTCAATCGGCTGCCTCCATGTGTGCATCTTGGCGTCTCTTCGCTCCACGATGAAGCCAGTCAGGTCGCTGCCCCCGTCATCATCTGGGTCGTCCCAGTTCAGGAAGATCATCTTGCGAGTGACCACCACCGGCTTCAGGTCCGTGACGGGTCCGGGCACATCTGAAGATACAACAATATTATCCTTCCGTGTCCATTTTCATTTCACAGCATCAACCATTGCAAGTTCCTCTTTAGGTTTCGTCATCGAGTGCTGCCCTGGTCCTTCCTGGACCTCCACTCACCCATGACATCCACTGTGGTGGCAGCGGTCTTGATGCCGCTGGGGTTGCAGGCAGATATATGGTATTTGCCGCAGTCCTTCCTCTGGACATTCTTAATTGAAACAATGCTGTCGTTGCCCTCCGTGAGAATCTCCACGCGGCCTTCATCGGGTTTGCTGTCGTCCTTGGTCCAGGTGATGGACGGGTAGGGTTTACCCGTGACTGTAGCAGGTAGACGGAGGTTCTCTCCGGCTCGGATGATCACGCCGTTCTTGACGGACAGGTCCAGTTCAATCACCGGCATCTCTGTGGATGTCCACCAAGGAAAGAAGGCAGAATAACGTTAGATATCTTTTCCATCATCATAGAATAACACCACAATTGACCTAATTATCCCCAGTCTCTTTCATTTTTGCTGCGTCTTGTTTTTCCAGCTGACCTGCAGGATTCTTGACGAACACGGACTCGGTGAACCCTGGTGTTCCTTCTCCGGCAGCGTTGCAGCCGATGACTCTGACCATGTACTTGGCTCCCTCACGGACTCCATAGACGGTGAACGCCCTGGACTTCCACGGACGCTCTGTAGACCTGGACCAGTCCTTGGTACCAGCCATGACCTGGAGAACACCACCAAACAGTCGCATTAGTCTGAACTGTCTCAGGTCTGACTTACCGAGTGTGAACCTGATGAAGCCGAAGAAGAAGATCTGACCTTATCCACGTGGTATCCCAGGATCTCTCCTCCCCCGTTGTCCACTGGTGGGTCCCACTCTACGTCAATGGAGTTCTCAGTCGCTGCCACCACTCTGGCAATCGGAGGTCCAGGAGGTACTGCGGTGTGAGAAATAATAAACAATGAGGATTGTTACCTTTGAGAACAAAGCATCCTGTTGATGATGCTTAACTTTTTCTGATCAGCTAGTTGGACTTCTAAATATGTAATTATTCAGACCAAAGTAAGACTAGATGGAGATGACCAATTAAGACAGATTTTCCGACGTTGATTAGAGGGTATACGTACGGATCGCAGCGTGGGCCGTCTTGGGCTCGGAGGGGCCGCTGAACTTCCCGGGGCCGGCCTGGTTTTCAGCCGCTACCCTGAAGATGTACGTCATGCCGTCCAGCAGACCTTCAGCGTTCAACTCCATGTTGGAGACCATGTTCCTGGGGACAGAAAGCCAGCCGAGGGATGTTTGGTGAAGTAGTTCAATGTGTTTTGGTCTTTCCTCACACGTCGGACAACACGCACACACACGCACACACACACACACACACACACACACACACACACACACACACACACACACACACACACACACACACACACACACACACACACACACACACACACACACACACACACACACACACACACACACACACACACACACACACACACACACACACACACACACCTGTTGACACGCGTCCAGTGAGAGCTGTTGATCTCGCGGCGCTCCACCCAGTACCCCGAGATGGGGCTGCCGTTGTCGTTGGGCTCGTTCCAGGTGACCAGCATACTGTTGGCTGTGATGTCATCGACCTCCGGCTTCTCAGGAGCCTCAGGAGGTTCTGAGGAGGACGAACGGACGGCAGGAAAATATGTAAGTGAGAGCGATGTTTTGTTTTCTTTCATTTGCCGTGTAATATTCTATTATTCTTTGAACAGAAAATAAATAATAATAAAAGTTTGTATAACTTTTAGTTCATTATGTGATCATTTTAATTATTTATAAAACTTGTTTTCAGCAAACATCAAACTATACGTCTTAAAGTCTCCGAATGAAAATGTTAGACTAACAAACAAAAAATAAGAATAACTCATTTAAAACATTTGTATTCAAGCATACATTACCAAGACAAATTGATATGTTACAAGAAAGTAAATATTTAACTCAAGATTTAATAAATATTTAAACCGAGTGTAAATCACCAATTTAGTGAACTGTTGATAAATATCTTTTGAGTATTATTTGTGTCAACAATGGCATAAACATACGTAATGTGTAATATGTAATGATAAATACCGAACGGATTCTTTGCGACGAGGGGTTTGGAGACGCAGTGCGGACCGCCGCCAAACTTGTTCTCGGCCACGACCCTGAAGATGTACTCCTTTTTCTCGATGAGTTTGGGCACCAGGTAGCGGCATCCTCTCAGCGTGGAGGTGACGCAGCTCCAGCCGAACTCCAGCTTGGAGTTGTCCTTCTTCTCCAGCGTGTAGTTCAGGACCTCGCTGCCGCCGTCGTCCAGGGGAGGACTCCACTTGCAGACCACAGAGTTCTTCCTCACCTCCTCAAACGTGAAGTTCAGCGGAGCCCCGGGAGTGTCTGCGGACAGAAACCACGTTTTGAACTCAGGAAATGTCTAAATTATTTGGTATTTACAACAAAAAAAGAACATAAAAACTTCTCACCGAGCACGTTGACCTCGCAGGTTGCCGAGGCGATGCCTTGCTCGTTCTCCACCTTCACCATGTAGACGCCGTGGTCCACGCGGAGCGAGTCCTTGATGGCGATGGACGATTCGCCCCTTTGCCGGTTGTCGATTGTCAGACGTTCATTTATCGTTGGGTAGTCGGTGTCCTCCTCTTCCGGCTCGGCTGTCTCCTCCTCCTTTTTCTCCTCTCCTTCTTTCTTCTCTTCTCCTTCCTTCTTCTCCTTTCCTTCCTTCTTCTCTTCTCCTTCCTTCACCTCCTCTTTCTTCTCTGCTTCTCCTTCCTCTTTCTTAACCTCCTCCTCCTTCTTCACCTTCTTCTTCAGTGGTTTCTCATCTCTCTTGCGCAGCGCCTCTGGCCGGATCACCTGGTTGTTCCAGTACCAGGTGATCTGAGGGTACGGCGAGCCGGACACGTTGGCATCCAGACGGATCTCGCAGCCTCGCTTCACGTTGAGGCCGGACTGCAGGCTGCCGCTCAGGAAGACCTTGGGAGGGTCTGAGAACAGGAGAAGACGGATTAAGAGATCTCAGTCTGAACATCGAACTCTCAGCGAGTGCCAAACTAAACCGATCTGAACCCGTCGGAGGAGCGAGTCGTTCTTACCGATGGCGTCCGAGACCTTGACGAGCGGCGTGCCGCGGGACGGCTCGCTGACTCCGGCTGCGTTCTCTGCTCTGACTCTGAAGGCGTAGCTCTTGCCCTCCGTCAGCTTTCTGACGGTGTAGGACAGGACGGGCACCAGGAAGTCGTTGCACCGCTCCCACTTGTCCTCGCCCTTCTGCTGCTTCTCCAGGATGTAGCCCATGATCTTGGCGCCGCCGTCGTACATGGGAGGCTTCCAGGTCAGGGTGATGGTGCTGGATGTGGGGTTGTTGGTCTCCACGTCCACCGGCGGGTCTGGAATGTCTGGGACGAGAGAGACAGAGCTCGGTTACATTCTCTTGGACACAAAGACAACGTCTCATTTCAAGGCGTTCACGTCCAACAGGAGATGATCATTCTTACGTTTCTGGTCCTGGGCGATGACCGGGTTACGGAGCTCCACGAACTCCCCTCCTCCGATCTTGTTGACGGCCTGGACTCTGAAGTAGTACTCTCCGTTGGGGATGAGGTCTTTGACGTTCCAGCTCAACTTGTTCTCTCCGGACATCATGTTGACGTACGTCCTCCTGCCGGCCTCGCGCCGCTGCACAAACAAAAGAAACAGCAGTTCAAGTCATTCAGGCCCCGATGCACCGATCTAAAAACCGCCATGGCGGCTGAGGAATCAAACGATGCCGCCGATCTCGGACCTGCATGACATAGTGAAGGACCGGGCTGCCGCCGTCGTAGTCCGGAGGATCCCAGGACACTTTACAGGAGCTCTTCGTGATCTCAGAGGCCAAGATTTCCTTGCAGGGACCAGGAAGACCTGAAGACAGGGAGGCGTGTTAGTTGGTAATCCAGAGACCGATCACGAGGAAACAAGACGCGAGTGAGGTCGTACCGATGACTTTGACGTTGATGGTGGCGCTGGCAGCTCCCAGCTTGTTCTCCAGTGTCACTTTGTACTGTCCAGCATCAGCGTGAACGCTGCTCTCAACCTCCAGGTGGCAGGAAACATATTCCTTCCTGTTGGGCACAAACACTCTCAGATTAAACTTCTGAAGATTGAACAAAACAACTATTGATGGATTTGCATCCGTTTCTAAAAGAAGATGCAAAACATGATAAATTTCAGCAAATCCAATATAATCAACTGAATATTAGGGTCAAAGACTATGAAGAAGTCAATCCTGCAGATTCTAATCTTCAGGCAAGAACCAGGTGAAGACGCTGACCTGAAGCCGAGGCGTTCGTCAGCCTTCAGCTCCTTGCCGTCTTTGTGCCAGGTAATCCTGGGCGACGGTACGGCTATGAAGGGAACTGGGATGTGCAGCTTCTCTGTTTCCACCACGATAAGGTCCAGAGTCTGGAAGTCCAGCGTCGGGTTACCTGTGAACACAGAGGTGCGTTAGTTTGAGGATTCCCCGACCTCCGCAGAGGAAACGTGACCCGGTCAGCGGACGCTCTTACAGTCGGACTCTTTGGCGAAGACGTTTTCGGAGATGTCGGAGGGCTCGCTGACTCCCACGGAGTTGATGGCCCTCACCCTCAGGATGTACTCCTTCTCTGGGACCACGCCCTCCTCCACGCGATACTTCAGCTCCTTCACCGGACGAGAGTTGACCCTCATCCACTTCTCTGTCCCGGCCGCACACATCTCGATGTGGTAGCCGGTGATGTTGCAGCCGCCATCCCTCTGCGGCGGCTTCCAGGCGATGGACAGGAAGTCGCGGCTGGCTCCGGTCACGTGCAGCTCAACGGGCGGCGACGGGACGCCTGGAGGGACAGAGCGGAAGATCTAGACTCTTTCTCTACGACTTCTTTCAACGAGCCATTACTCATCACTGGACTCACCCGTGGGATCCTCGATGGTGAGGATCTCGGTCGGTTCGCTCGGATGGCCGACGCCGGCTTCATTCTCGGCGCTGACCTGGAACTGAACTTCCGTCCCCTCGATGACGTCCGTCACCCGATACTTGCAGTCCGGACCCGAAGTCTTCCCACATTTCACCCAGCGAGTTCCAAGCTTCTCCATCTTCTCAATGGAATACCTGGGGGGTGGAGCCACCAAAAGGTAAACACACCTTCAACACACCAGGGGAGCTGGAACCACATGAGTTCTTTGACATGCAGTATTGTAATAAATTAAATATGTCCATACAAATACTACAACATGATTTCTTGAAAAGTAGTGTGGTACTTTATACTTCTGATATTTGGTTAAAATACCAGCAGCAGAAAAACTGACAAACATCTTATGACTGCGAGAATCAGTGAATGAAAAAAAAGGAGCATTTTCATCAATAGTATAGCATGGAACTTTTTGAAAAATAGAGAAACCTACTTGAGGATGGGTCTGCCTCCGTCGTTTTTAGGCTCCTCCCACTGCAGGTCCACGTATCTCTTGGTCACAGCATTGACCGTGAGGGCGTACGGCGGCCCGGGAGAAGCTGCGACAGAAACAAAACGTATTATCGTTGGCCTTCCTGGTGAAGACTCGGTCTCCGTGACGTAAACCGCTCTATAGCTTACTGAACGTGTCCTTGGCCAGCACCGAGTCCTGCAGCTCGCAGAACGGTCCGACGCCGACGGCGTTCTCGGCAGCGACGCGGAACACGTAGAGCGATCCCTCGTTGAGCGGCGTCACCGTGTACTTCAGCTCCTTGACGGTGGTGTCCACGGCCTGCCAGCCCTTGCGCCTGGCATCACGCTTCTCCACCACGTAATTGGTGATGGGCGAGCCGCCGTCGCGCTCGGGCAGCGTCCACTTCAAGTCGGCGCTGCTCCTGCTGATGCTGACGACGTCCAGCCAGCGAGGAGCTGTCGGAGGGTCTGAGGGGACAAAGATTCTGTGAGTTCGGCCCTCAAAGCTTTAAATGGTGGCTCTGTTCTACGGCGTCCGTTCTTTCTTACTGAGTCTCTCTTTGCAGAGCACGGGGTCGCTGGGCTCGCTGGGCTCGCTCTCTCCGGCCACGTTGACGGCTCGCACCCTGAACGAGTACTCCTGCTTCTCCATCAGGCCCTTCAGGAAGTGCTCCACAACGTTGATGTTCTCCGCCACCCGGATCCAGTCGGTGGTGCCGCTCTTCAGCATCTCGATGACGTAGCTTTCGATCTTCGCTCCGCCGTCGTGCTCCGGTTTGGTCCACATCAGGAAGCAGGAAGTCTTTGCGGCGTCCTTCACCGTGGGCTTACCGGGAGGCCATGGCGGATCTGGAGGAGTCGGAAAATGATGCTTTTCAAATGCTTGGAAACTATTGAGATACTAAATCACAATTAAAGTGAGGTGGTAAGTGTACCGATAGGATCTTTGATGAGGATTTGGTCCGTCTCCTGGCTGGGTTTTCCAGTTCCAGCCAGATTCTCAGCCAGAACTCTGAACTTGTACTTCTTCCTGGTGGGAAGACCTTTGACTCTGTAGAGGAAGAACACGGCACATCAACACACTGGTACACAACAAGTAGCACACACTCTTTAGAGACAGCAGACAGCAGGAAGACTCACCTGTAGTTGGTGTCTTTGATGGGCAGCTTGTTGCATCGGATCCACTTGTCGTGGTCCGGTTCGTATCTCTCCACCCAGTACCCGGTGATGGGGCTTCCTCCGTCCTCATCGGGCTCGTACCAGGCCAGGGTCACAGAGTCCTTGGCGATGTCCGAAGCCTCCAGCTTGTAAGGAGCTCCAGGAGTGTCTGAGGACAAGAGGGGAGAGGCGAGGTCAGTCCCAGCTGATCCAAAATATTATACCTGACCAAGATAGAACCATTCTACCTGAACCGAATATGGACCGAGCCATTGAAGAACAGTTCTACCGAACCTACCGAAGGGGTATCTGGCGATGATGGATTGGTGGTCCGCTGGTGGACCAACACCAAACTGGTTCTCAGCGAAGACTCTGAAGATGTACTCCTTGAATTTGATCAGGCCCACAGCTTTGTAGGTGGTCAGTTTGACGGTGGAGGACAGCCGGTGCCAGATCTCGCTGTCGGCGGTCCGGCGCTCCACGATGTAGTTGGTCACTCTGGAGCCGCCATCGTCACGTGGGGGGTTCCAGGCCAGGAAGCAGGTCTCGTTGGTGATCTCAGAGATGTCAAAGGCAGCCGGGGGGCCGGGTTTATCTGTGCGAGGAACGTTTAATTTGATGAGCCAGAAACTAACAAAGTCTTTGTGGAAACGGTCTGTAAATTCTAGCGGGCTTACCGAGGATGTTGACGTCGACAGTGGCGGTGGCACGGCCGCTGCTGTTGGTAGCCTCGATGATGTAGGTGCAGCTGTCGTCTCTCGTGGTCTTGGCGATGGTGACGGTGGAGTGTCCCGTCTTGGTGTCGATGGACACCCTCTCGTCTGGCTTGAGGACCAGGTCCGCCTTGGTCCAATTCACCCGGGGCTCGGGCTTCCCCGTCACCTCGGCCGGGAGCTCGATCTTCCTGCCGGCCTTGGCGGTCAGACCAGCCAGGAGCTTGGCGTCCAGCTGGATCTCTGGAGGTTCTGCATGGACAGTTGAGACAAAGGGTCAGTTTAGAGGATGATGTCACCTTTAACCTTATCTGCTGAAAAAAAAATCAACTTATTGTGCTCTTATTACAAAAAAAACAGGAACGCAGTATCTTCACACAACGTCGGTGTATATTTCCCAGCATGCCACTTGTTGTAAACTCCCCCTGGTGTTGGCAGTTGTTAATCACATTTGAAACTCGATTACTCTAGCGAACATGTTCAAGAAGTGAAAGTTGTACCTTTGGGATCAACGGCCTGGATCTCGTCGGTGGCCTTGCAGGGCCGACCGGCTCCCAGTCGGTTCAGGGCTCGGACTCTGTAGGCGTACCACTGGCCCTCGATCAGACCCGTCACCTGGACCTTCAGCTCCGGCACCATGTCGCCGCATGGCTCCCACTTATCGGTTCCCCTCTGGCAGCGCTCCACGTTGTAGCCGCGGATGCCGGTGCCGCCGTCGTACTTGGGCGGCTCCCAGGTCAGGAAGATGCCGCTGGCCGACTTGTCCCTCCACCTCAGGTTCTCTGGAGGGTCAGGGATGGCTGGAGGACCACAGGACAGAAGCGTGAGAACACTTTTCAAGACTCTTGAGCCCCTTTAAGACCTTTTTTCTGAACCAGAGACTTCTACTATCTCTGGTCTGACTCACTGGCAGGAGAGGAGACGTTGACGGGCTCGTCAATGTAGGCCGGCTCTCCGGGTCCACACTTGTTGCAGGCGGTGACTCTGAACAGATACTCCTTTCCTTCAACCACGTCGGTGACTGTGAACTCCTGATCCTGGAGGCATGTGGTCACCTGCGAGACAGAACAGAGGGTAGAGTTAAATGATCTGGTAAAAGAGTTCCTTCATGTTGGAAGCGATTAATCAATAATATTACAGTTTAAATGACTGCAGAACTAACTCAAGGGTTTAGTTTGGTTGTATTTGACTGAACTGAATATAACGTATTCACTAAGTTCTAAATGATTCAGATGTTTCAGTCGTACCTTGACCCAGGTCTTACGGGACATGTCCCGCTTCTCCACCTGGTAGCCAGTCAGAGGACTTCCTCCGTCGTGTTCCGGACCCTCCCAGGTCAGGTGGACGTGCTGCCGGGTCACCTCCAGGACCTTGAAGTCCTTCGGTGCGCTGGGCGCCGCTGGAGGAGACAAACAGATGCGAGATGACGCCAACATTTAAATAAAGAAATAAAAGCAGTTTTTTTAATTTTAGCATAGTGAGAAGATCTGCTTCCGTCGGCGTACCGATGACGTTGACTTCGATCTCTCCGGAGACGGACGTGACGTCGTTCTCCAGCGTCAGGGTGTAGGCGCCCTTATCCGGGCGGACGCTCGGCGTGACAGTCAGCTCTACGAAGGTGGACCTCGTGGTCAGGGTGACGCGCTCGTCCGCGGTGGTCATCTCCTTCTCGCCTAAGGTCCACTTGGCGACGGGCGTCGGGTATCCGGCGATGGGGACCCTGATGGTGAGCGGCTGGGGCACGATCACCTCCAGGCCATCTTTGAAAGCACTCAGGTCGAAGGATGGACCGACTGGGGAGGAGAGCGAGGCATGATGCAACAGACCTTTACGGTGAAGCAGCTGCCAGGTTACTTTTGGCAACATTCTACACATTTCCTTTAGAAGGTCAGGATTCACAGTGTGACATAACTGCCACAGAAAATACAGTTATTAAAAACATGAAGACGTCGTTTGTGAGACAAGATGGTGAAGTAAAGCAGTCGTACAAAGACAGTACGACTCTACGGGCACACGGTCTCACCGTGAGTGTCGTCGGCCAGCAGAGGTCCGATGATGTTTGACGGGTCGGAGAGTCCGGCGGCGTTTTCAGCAAACACCTTGTAGTTGTACGTGGTTCCATATCTCAGACCCGACACCTGGAGTAAAGAGATCAACAGGACATCAAAATGAAGTCAAACTCTTTTGACTTTGACCCTGAAAACAACGAGAGGGCTTCTGCAGGTCGGCTTAATGCCTGTGAACCTGCTGGACGACAAACACTACGCACCTTGTAGAAGAGGTCGGGGCAGAGGCGAGCGTTGCAGCGGAGCCACTTGTCGGTTCCTTCCTCGCACCGCTCGATGACGTATCCGGTGATCATGCTGCCTCCGTTCCTCAGAGGAGTCTCCCAGCTCAGCTGCACGGAGCTCTTGTTCTGGTCCTGGTGGACCAGGTTCTGAGGGGGACTGGGTCGCTCTGCAGGGGATGGCCACAAACACCAAACAGACAAGCGTCACGGGGTGCAGTCCAGGTTCTGGGCACAACGAGGAGCCTGCTGCCGGATCCAGACTCACCGATGGGATCCATGATCTTGACGGGCAGGGAGGCGGCGCTGGGCTTGCCTTCACCGGCTTTGTTCTCAGCTCTGACTCTGAAGATGTACTCCTTGTTCTCGATGACATCGTTGATAACGGCGGTCAGTTCGTCGGCTTTGGTCACCTGCACCGGCGTCCACTTCACGGACGTCCTGTCGCGCAGCTCGATGACGTAAGAGGTGACGGGGGAGCCTCCGTCGGACTCGGGGGGCTCCCAGGAGACGCTGCAGCCGAACTTGGAGACGTTCCCCACAATGACGTTGAGAGGAGCGCCGGGAACATCTGGAAGGAACCAGGAGACAGTCCGGTGAACTGAGGGCACGTGTGTTATTATTACGGTATGCCAAGATTAATTTACGTCGCTCTCACCAAACTTGTTCCTGGGGTATACGGGTTTGTCGGTGTCCACGTTGGGTCCGCTGCCGACTCGGTTTCTGGCGCAGACCCTGAACAGGTACATGGAGTCCCTGTGGAGGCCGGTCACCGTGTACTCGGGACTCTCTGCGTGGTCGGTGGCCATCGTCCAGGTCTTCCGCTTCACGTCGCGTCTCTCCACCACGTAGCCGGTGACCTTGCTGCCGCCGTCGCTCTCGGGCTCCTCCCACGCCAGGCTGACCTCGCCGTCGGCGGTGTCGACCACCTGCAGGTTCTTCACGGCTCCGGGGACATCTGTAAAAGGAAGGATACGGTCACGTTGGGGCAGAAGAGCGAGGGATGGTTGAGGTGAGAATCAGGAAGTGAACATCTCAACTCACCGATGACCTCCAGGTTGATGAAGGCTTCTCCCTGGCCGTGTCTGTTCTTGAGGATGATCTTGTATCGGCCCTCGTCGGTCTTCACGGGGTCCTTCAGGAGGTACTCGGAGCGGTCGGCAGACGTGTGGACGTTGTCTCTGGGCAGAGTCTGGCCGTCGTACAGCCAGTCGGCCTCAGCCTGCGGGTAGGCGCTGTAGGGCACGGCCATGGAGATGGGCTTCCTGGCGTCGGTGATATAGGTCTGGTCTGTGGTCTTGATCTGAGGCACCGCTGGAGGAGGAGGAGGCAGCAAGGAGACGGCGTCAGAGAGAGTAGTGGTCGTAGATCTGTACCGATCCGCCCTCACGGCTCGATTCATTAATGATAATCGTGGTGAGAAATAAAGAGATCAGCACAAGCATTCCTGCTTTCTATTTTCAATCACTTTTCATGCTTCCCTACAGCTACTGCTCTTGTCCTGATCCCCACATAAGTCCAGGTAACAGCTCCAGCTGCCCTCAGTGACGGTGTTCTGCTGCTCTCACCTGCCATCTCCAGCTTGGCCTTGGCGTCTTTGTCCTTGACGACGATCCTGTACTCTCCCTGGTCTCGAGGTCGGATCTCACAGACCTGCAGCCTGTGAACTTTTCCCTCGCTCACCATCTGGTATTTGTCTCCCTGGACGACCGTCATGTTGTTCCTCAACCACTTCACCTCCTGCCGGTCCTTGTTGAGCTCCACCTCGAACACGATGTCCGAGCCCGGGGGTTCGAACGTGTCCTGAGGCGGTCTCACGATCTCCACCGGGGTCTCTGCAGGGGGGCGAGAACAGATTCACGAGGAGTCAAACCGGAGCAGGAACAGGAGAGGAACCGGTTCACACTGAAGAACTCAAAGAACTGTACCATCCACAAAGAGCCGGGCTCTGGTTTTCTTCTCGTCCACGCCACAGGCGTACTCGCATTCATCGTCCGGTCTGCACTCCTTGATGCGCAAGGTGCAAAGCTTCCCGTCTCTTTCAAACGTGTATCTGGGAGAAGAAACACAAGTTATTGAAAATACTTGAGAAACGAGCTGCAAACCTTCACAAGTCAAACTAATAAAGTTCTGAGGGGTTGAGCGCAGTTCCTCAGCGACGCACCTCGGTCCTTCTCTGATCTCACGTCCGTTCCTGTACCACTTGGCGTCGGCTTTCTCTTTGGTCAGCTTGCAGGAGAACTCTGCGTCGTCGAACTCCGTGATGGTCTGGTCTTTGAGCTGCATGCTGAAGTCCGTGGGCGCCTCGCTGATGATCAGCTCGGCGGTGGACTTGTTGTCCGCGGCCGCGGCGGTGTACTCGCCCTCGTCCGCCAGCGTGCAGTCTTTGATGGTCAGCGTGTGCTTGTCTCGGTCCACGCGGTAGACCACGCGCTTGTTGAAGACGATCTCCTCGCCGGCCTTCATCCACTTCAGGGTGGCGTTGGGCCGGTTGACCTTGCAGGTGAAGCAGATGCTCTTCTTCTCCTGAGTGTCGACGTCCTCCAGGGGAACCACGATCCTCAGGCTCTCCTCTGAACAACACAAAGCACCGCAACACCAGACGTTACGATCCGGACTCAAAATCACACCGGCTCAGTTCCTGTGGACGTAAAGTGTCTGCGGGCATCACCGACCTTTGACCGTGAGGTTGCAGGCGCTCTTGGCCTGCTCCGCCCTCTGGTTGGTCAGGACGACTGTGTAGTTGGACTCGTCTCCCTTCTGGGCGTCTCTGATCCTCAGGGAGAAGACGTTGTCCCTCTGGACCATCACGTACTTGCTGCTCTCGAATATTGTCTCCTCGTTCTTCAGCCACTTGGCCTTCGCTCCCTCGGAGTTCACCTCGCAGTTCAGGACCACCTCCTGACCTTCTTTGGCCTCCGTGTCCTTCAGCGGCGTGATGACCTTCAGTTTCTCTGCGGGCAAAAACACGAGACTCAGACCGGCGGATATTTGTCAGGCTCAATGTCAATCAAAATGTAATGAGAAGCTTTTTTGTTCCCATATTTAAATTCTGTTTTTCGTTGAAGATTTGAAAAGTATTTTATTTTTATACACAACATAATGTTTTTAAATCGCCTCACGAAGCTCAGATGTATGAACAACTTTTTGACTAATTAATAATGAGAACAAAATAATTGAAGGTGTCGTCGTTTTTCTCAGCTGATATTTGTGTTGCTCAAACTTAGTTTTTTCAGTTTTTATGGGGGGAATTGTTTCTGATACAATGTGAG
This sequence comes from Liparis tanakae, assembly GCA_036178185.1. Classification (NCBI taxonomy): domain Eukaryota; kingdom Metazoa; phylum Chordata; class Actinopteri; order Perciformes; family Liparidae; genus Liparis; species Liparis tanakae. Next base: position 8,200,305 of record CM070107.1, read on the forward strand.
GTCAAAGGTCAGTTTTTTTGAATATTTTCCGAGGGAAAAATCAGCTGAACAAAGTCGGAAAGAATGAAATAAAGAACAACAACAATTGTACTGAAGTGCATTTACTACAATGTATTTTTTCTTCTGAAGTGGGCTGGGCTTGGCGAGTGGGCGGGGCTTACCCAGCACGGTGAGGTCAGCGCCAGCTCTGGTCGGTCCGATCATCACCACGTATTGACCCTCGTCTCGGGGCTCGCAGCTCCTGATGACCAGCGTGCGCCGCTTGCCATCGCTCACCAGCTGGTGTTTGTCACCCGCCTGCAGCTCCTTGTCGCCCTTCAGCCACGTGACCTCGTAGGTCTCCTTGGAGACGGAGCAGGCGAACTCGGCCTTCTCGCCCTCCACCACCTCCTGGCTCTGGGGCCTGGAGATGAACTCGGCCGCCAACTCTGAAACACAGGAAGCAGCGTGAGGTCAGAGGTCAGCGAGTTTCACGGGAGCCCCGAGAGGCGAACATTAAAAATAACATCCAGGTTTTCATCTTCTGTGTTTAGGGCTTAAGGACAGGTGGAAAATACAATTATGTTCATTTATTTCATCTCATGATCCTGAAAAAATTTATAATAATAATCACAGACTCACATATACAAATAAATAAACTAAATAAAATAATAATAATATTTTATTTTTAGATGACAAAACTTGTTCTGTATAGTTTTAAGAAATTAAGTCATAAAAACTATTCAGAGACTTCAAGAGAATATTTTTCCTCTCGGAGGTATGTGTCACGTAGTGACATTCATTAATTTGTGTTCTATAAAATGTGCAGCTTCTTCTCCTTGTTTTTATCTGTATGAAACTTGTTTCAAAAAAGTTGTTCTCTGAGAAGTGACTGGTGCTCACCGTTGATCTTGAGGCTGCCGGAGGTCTTGATGCCGGGGCTCAGCCTGCAGTGGTAGTCTCCGGCGTCGCTCATCTTCAGGTCCTGGACAAGGAGGATTCTCCTCTTGCCGTCCACGATGTGCTCGTAGCGGCCGCCCTCCGGCAGCTCCTCGTCTCCTTTGTACCAGGTGACCTCGGCGCCGGGTTTGGACACCTCGCAGATCAGCTTCACGCTGTCCGTCTCCGTGCCCTCCACGTTGGACAGGTTCTTGCTGAACCGGGCCTCCTCCTCTGTGAGGAGCGAGGAGCAGACGTCAGCAAACCTTCTGAGAGTTTCTGAGCACTAAGCAACAGGTCTCAACATCTCTCACCATGAGTAACACACACTAGAAAGACTGAGGAACAGTCAGCTGATGTACCATCTAGTGTGACGTTCAACTGTTAAAACATCTTAAAACAAGATGTTTTAATGTTATAACATCATATAAACTTAATGTTTTCGTGTTATAACCATGTTTTCGTGTTATAACTCAATGTTTTCGTGTTCTAACACAATCTTTCGTGTTCTAACCATGTTTTCGTGTTATAACTCAATCTTTCGTGTTATAACCATGATTTCGTGTTATAAGCATGTTTCTTTGTTATAACCATGTTTTCGTGTTATAAGCATGTTTCTTTGTTATAACCATGTTTTCGTGTTATAACCATGTTTCCACGTCAGACTCTCACCGATGACGGTCAGCATGCCGCAGGACTTGGCCGTCTTGGCGTCACACTCGTATTCCGCCTCGTCGTCGAACACAGACTTGTGAACGATGAGGACGTGTTGGCGACCTTGAGCGATGATTTCATACTTCTTCCCCTTTCTGATTTCACTTCCGTCTTTGAACCAGCGGACCTGCACGAGACCCGAGAGGGTTAGGGGTTCACGGAACCCCAAAAGCACCTCCACCTTCCCGTCACTCTAACTTCACCACACACAAACTCACCTTGACGTCCTCTCTGGACACTTCACATTCAAACCTGGCAGATTCCTTTTCTTTCACCTCCACGTCACGGAGAGGCTTCGAGAACTCGATGTGTTTAGCTGTGGTGACACAGGGAGATTCATCATCATCATCATCATCATCATCATCATCATCATATAATCATATACATTTTAAGAGTTTTTTTGTCCTATACAGGGTCTTTAGGCCTTCAAGTGGGTTCCTTAACTCAACTAACTCGACTTCCAATCTGTGTGTTGAGGGTTTCTTTATTATAAATAGTGGTTTATAATATAATACGTGACTTTTATCTTCAATGGCCTCCATGAACTCTCATACGGGGTTTCTTCAGATCTTTAGGGATTCGTTATGAGTCATCCGGGGGGTTGTGTCTCGTGTCTATGCGGATGATTTGGTTCTGTTGGGTCCCCCAGAACGGGACCTTCAGCAGCACCAGGGTGGTTTTCAGTCCAACTGGTCGGGGTTGGAGTTCTCGGGCCTGGGAACACCTCCGGGTTTCCCAAGGAGACGGCCTTCAAAGGTACCCTTCCAACCCGAGACCCGATCCCAGATTAGAGGAACATGATGTTACAGAGGGTTCCTTAACTTTAACGAAAAAGAGTCCCTAAAGTGGTCCTCAAGGTTCCTGACGTCTCATCCAGGGTTCCTTAACTCTTAGAGGGTATTTTAGCTTTTAGAGAAGTATTTTATTAATTCTTAACTCTTAACTTTTCTGTTTTCTTGAAGGTTCCTCAACTCTTCTTTAAAGTTCCTTAAATCTAAAAGAGGTAGTAAGCTCTGTAAGGCTCTGGTCCTGAACCAGGACATTGAAGTGGTTCCTGTAGTGAGTCCCTTGATCCTCAACAGGTTCCTTAACTCTTCTCCATCCGTCCTCCAGCTGTACTCACGCTCCACGTTGAGGAAGCAGGAGGTCTTGAAGTCCTTGGCGTCACAGGCGTAGGTCTTGGAGTCGTCCATCGAGCAGTCGTGGATCACCAGCGCCCTCTTGTAGACGTCCACGATCATCTCGTACTTCTTGGTCTTCCTGACCTCCTGCCCGTCTCTGAACCAGCGGACCTCTGCGTTTTCTCTGGAGACCTCACACTCCAGCGTGGCGGTCGCCTCCTCCTCCACCGTCTGGTCCTCCAGAGGCTTGGAGAACTCCACCGCCGGCTCTGCACACACACAGCCGTTAAGGTTTGTTATGAGGCATTAGAGTCCAGTAGAACCAGTAGAGTCAACACAGTCCAATATAACCAGTAGAGTCATCAGAGGCCAGTAGAACCAGTAGAACCAGTAGCTCTTACCTTTGACGATGAGGTTGGCATCAGTCTGGAAGTCTTTGGCGGTGAGTTTAACTGGTCCGGCTTCATTCAAACGAACGTCTCTCAGAGTCAAACTGTGGACTTTAGCCTCCGCCTTCAGCACCACCTGTTGAATGGAGTGAAGAGGAGGGTTCAACCTGCCCTGAACACCACCTGTCAGGTTCTACAGAATCTAATTCATTTGAGTCACTATTCCCCAGTCGGTGTCTCTCAGGACTACTTAATGCGCACGGTGAGTCAGACTGTGGGTTTGGTAACCCAGGAGCTCCGTCTGACAGGTTTCCTCCAACATGCTGATGGACCCGTCAGGTCTACAGGACTCAGAGAGCCTGAGCGTTGTGTTACAGAGACACGAGTCAGAGGTGTGTTCGTGACGGCAGGTGTCTCTAGTCATACACCGTGTTTCTCATCCCTGAGCGTTGCCTGCGAGGTCAACGAGACGCAGAGGGAGCACATTGTGGCTCTCGGGACTCGCAGCGTCAGCTGAGCTCTGACAGCTGGAGCGAGGTCGGCAGCTGCTCCGCCGCCCCGATTTAAACAGCGTGACCTTTGACACCACGGCTGTATTTCACACCCACAGAAACATAACCCCCGAGGGCTTAAACATTTAGGGGTTGTGAAATCGTCAACACTTCCTTAATCTCAAGGATATCAAAAGAATAACAACAACAATTCATCTGTGTTTCTTATAATATTACATTTACTTAAATAGTTGTTGCATTGATAATTTTTAGTTTTAACATTAAACTTCTTCAGGAGAGATGGAGTGAAAATAAGAGGCTGTTTCTATTATTGGGTTTTAAATAAATTATTATGATAGAACCTCCTTTGATTCTCTTTGTTCTCGATGTTTACATCCCAGACTTTGATGGGGGTCGTATTGTTTTATTGGTGTGCTGAAGCTCGTGTAATCATCGATACAGAATACATTTAAATGTTTATGAATGCTTAACTTTACGTTGGTCTCATGCATCTTTGGTTAAGTCTCTTCAAACAACGGTAAACAACCAACAGCTAGTTTCTGTTGTCGTGGCTCAGTGGACGTCAGAGAGACTCAAGCTCACACCTGTGGGGTAACGTCTGATCGTCAGGTTCATTCTGCCTCGCGACGGGCCGCGGCCTCGGGGGGGAACGGGGAAACCAGCAGAGCTGTCAAACGTCTCCTGTTGCCCCCTGCAGCCTCGGGCCCCGGAGCGGTAAAAATAACCCAGGAAACGCTTGCGGGGCAGAAAAGCCTCGGGCCGCCGGGCCCTCAGGACCAAGATCGAGTACTCGGCTGGAATCCCGAACCTGCAGCAGAGGCCCTTATATGCAGAGGTGCCAGAGCCGCGGGGCTCGAGGACCCGGACATGTGTACACGCAGCGGGCCCCGCTCCGGACCGGGACCCCCCCCGAGAGGCCCGGGCCCCCGGGAGGGTCTGCATGCCAACAGGTGTAGTGTGTCAGGAAGTGAATAGATTGAGGACTTACTCTGTCGCCGGGCTCCACCTTGGCCCCCCCCAGGAACCACTCGACGGCGATGCCCTCGTAGGACAACTCGCACTCGAAGGTGGCGGTCTCGCCCGCCGTCACAGTGGCGTCGTTCAGGGCTCTCGCCAGGCCGACCACCCGGGCTTTGGATTGGGGAGAAGACATGATTAGTCCCCGCCCCTGAAACAGGTCAGTAGATCCACGGAGTCCAGGTAGAAGTTAATCCTCAGAGGTTCCGGTCCTCATGGTCGCGCTGCGGGCCGGACGCTGGACGCCTCGGGACAACTGGACGCCGCCTCTCGGGGACGCGGCACTGGGGGGGCGGCTCATTAGCATGCGACCTGCAGAAACCAGTGAGGGCCGGGGTCGCGTCCTGCCCGCTGCCAATCACCGCCACCGCGCTCTACATAAGGCGTGCGGCTTCTAAAATAACCGAGGGACCCTATTGGCCGAGAGCCCACCGCCGCCGGAGCCCTCGCGGGGATTTCAATCTGCTCCTGTCAATCAATGGCCTGAAATATTTCCTGGAAAAGGAGAATGCGGAGCTCCCGGCACGAGTTATGCAACACCTCCTCCTCTTCCCCCTCGGAGGGAAGGGATCCGGAGCTTTGGATCCACGAGTGAGAGCCGTAACCACGGCAGCTGGAGGGACCGTAAAGAGTAACTGAACTCTGGTGGTTGACGTTATGAAGCCGTAAAGATGACACTAATTATGATGCTAACATTTAGCGAAGGAGCTCCAGTGAGTCGTGCTTTTCTTTCATCTTCAGAACTAAATACTGAACATGACGCATGTTGTGTTACTAAATCTTTAATCTTGGGGGGGGGGGGGCGCGCAAGTGCACGTGCCTTTTTTTGTTTTTGCTCCGTCCCGATGCGCGCAGACACGCCGGCATCGGAGCTCTGCGGCGCGTGAGACGGAGAGCCGAGAAGCGTTACCGCAATGCGGAGAGACAGTATGACATGCTGCTGTGTAGGGACGATCAATATCAGACGTTTAGTTTCATAAAAGAACAAAGACGTCTTTAAGAAAGGGACCTGACATTACTTCTGCTGTCATCTGGCGCGATAGAGACAATTACAGGGGGGCAGGCGGAGATTTCAGGGGGCGGGCCAATTTTTTTTTTATGTCGTGCAATCTACAAATACTACGGCGTGATCGACTGGTAGAACGCGATCGACGTATTGAGCAACACTGTTGTAGATGATCCGTTAGTCTAGCTTAGCATCGAAATCTCCGAACCTCAAAGCAGATTATTTATTCACACGTTGACGGTTCTACTCAACAGATTTATAGCCAAACATTTTAAACACTTTTAAACTGCAAATTCTGAAAGCGTGCTGGACTAATTTGTCTTCTCTGTGGTCTGAATGTGCAAAGAGGACTCGGAGGAACTCGTGTTCGTGGACTGTTGCTCGTGCGGTGTCACCTTTGACCCGGAGCTGCGCCGTGGATTTGGCGTTGGCTGCCGAGAAGTCGATGCTCCCGGCCATGTCCTTCTTGCAGTTGAAGAGGATCAGGATGTGTCGGGCGCCCTCCTCCTTGATCTCCACGTCCTGAGAACAAAGCCCACGGTTCAGTTCGCTGGTCTCCAGGCAGAGCTCACGACGAAGTGCTTCATCGAGCCTTACGGCAGACGGGTGGAGCGTCTCTCCCTTCAGCTTCCAGGTGGAGTGAAGATCCTCGGCAGAGATCTCCGTCTCAAACTTGGCCGTCTCGGTCTCGGTGACCTCCACGCTGTAGAGCGGGCGCACGACCTTGATGTCGCGCTCTGCAGAGGGTTAGGACAGTGTCAGAGGACAACAGGAAGGAGGTGGAGCTGACGTAGAAAACACACACATATATATATATATATATATATATATATATATATATATAGATAGACACCATATATATATATATATACACATACGACACACAGTGAAACAAAGAACTGAAACCAAGTTTATAGTGAAGCAAAAAAACAAAAACATGATGAAGACACAAAGACACAACGAAATGAAGACATGAAGACAAGAAGACATGAAGACATGAAAACAAGAAGACATGAAGACGTGAAAACAAGAAGACATGAAGACAAGATAACATGAAGACAAGAAGACATGAAGACATGAAAACAAGAAGACATGAAGACATGAAAACAAGAAGACATGAAGACATGAAAACAAGAAGACATGAAGACAGTGAAACAAAGAACACTGCGTCTCATGAAGATACAGAGACGCACCACAAAGACACCAAGACAACACAGGTACAAAGACACCACAAAGACGTGAAGACAGTTTACAGTTGACACAGATGACGCTCTCATTCAGAGCGACTTACAGTTTTTTCAGAAGTAGAAAACAAAAGTAACTAAAAGACATTTTCAGCAGGTGATTTATAAAAGTCTCAATTATCACAGTTTAAGAGGACATTTATGAATTATGTTCATTTAACTACCAGAAAGAAGCAAACTGACAAGTATTTTTCTGTAATGTAAAACAAGCAACAAACTGCTTCTTTGTTTTCTGCGCTCATCAAACTGTTTTTTTCAGAATCTCATTTTCTGTCAAATGTTGGTTACAATTGCTGTAAATTATGAAATTAAAATTTTAAAAAATTAGATAATTTAAATAATAAAAAAGACAAATGTACATGAGTGCAATATTAATCCACTGTATTAACACACAGTATTAATATGTTGTATATGAACGCTCATATGAACATCTGAGTGAAGAGACATTGACATGTTTGTGTCTCCATCATTACTTCAGAGTTCATATTCGAGTTCCTATACACAGTTAAGTGATGGACACAAACAGGAAGTGATGGAGGAAGAAGGGGAAGCAGCCAGAGGGCGGGGCCAGTCCTGTCTGGGGGAGGGGCCTCATCTCCGCAGGCATTACCTTCGATGTTCAGGTCGGCGGAGGTTTTGTCGGTGCCGCAGTCGCAGGTGAACGCTCCCATGTGGCTCTTTGCCGCCTTCTTGATCACCATGGTGCGCTTCTTGCCGTCCGATTGGATGAGGATGTTCTTGGAAGGGAAGATTTCGTCTCCGCCCTTGAACCACCGGACCTCGGCGCCGGCCTTGCTCACTTCACAGGACAGAATCACCTCGTCCTTCTCGACGGCGGTGTAGTTCTGGAGCCTCGCCGAGAAGTACAAGTCGCCCTCTGCAAGAAGATACGTAACGACGACAACAACGACAACGACAAACAGCTCACAGTTTAGAAACACGGGGATCAGGGAGTCCTCGCCGAGGTCTTGGTGTCATTGCCGGGGAACCTCGGCGGTACTGACCGAGCACGGTAAGCATGGCCTCGGAAGTCTTGCCCCCGGCCTCCACTTTGATCATGGAGGTGTCGTCGATGGAGACCTCCTTGAAGGCCAGCGTGTGGACCTTGCCCTGGTCCGACATGTGCACCACCTTGCTGGGGTGCAGGCGGACGTCGTTCCTGAACCAGACCACCGGCATCTCGTCGTGGGAGAGCTCCACGCTGAACTCGGCGGTTTCACGCTCCTTCACGGTCACGTCTTTAATGGGCTTGATAAATTCGAGGCGAATACCTGACGAACACAAATGATATATGTGTGTGTACATGCACACACACGTCGGGGAGTCCGAGAAGTTAGCGAGACATCAACACCGTCAGGCTGCAGCGGCGACGCGTTCCAGAGGCCCTGAACACATCGCACCATTTACCTTTGATCATTAACTTCCCAGACGTGCGTTGATCTTCAGCCTCAAACATGTACTTGGCTTCGTCTTCATATTTGGCAGATTTGACCACGAGCGTGTGTCTCGTTCCGTCCACCAGGAGTTCAAACTTATCGTCGTCGGACAACTCCTGAGAACCCTTCAGCCAACGGGAGCTTTTGGGCTCTCGAGAAACCTCCAGCTCAAACCTGGCTTCGTCCTTTTCGTACACGTGCACGTCGGCCAGCGGCGTGATGAAGGTGACGGGCAGCTCTGTTGGTTCAGACAGACGGTCAGTATGACCGGCGGTGACACAACCAGAAGACTTTAAGAGGAACCGCTGCGGGCTCGAAGAAGAGAACCCCGAGCACGGCGCCCGTGTCTGAGCGCGAGGACGAGGACGCTCACCCTTCACTTTCAGCTTGGCTGAGCTCTTGGCGTTGGCGGCGGTAAACGCCAGCTCGCCCGTTAGAGGCACTTTGCAGTTGTACAACACCAGCGTGTGTTTGGAGCCATCCTCCACGATCTCAACGTCCTGCGGACCAGCGACAGACTTTCAGTAACAACAAAGAGGGCTCAAAGGAAAGGGACTAACGAGAGATCAGACATGTGACGTCACCACGTCTGGCTTTAATCAAAGATTTAGGAGACATACGGCGGAGGGACTGAGCAGTTCTCCGTTCAGCCGCCACTGGCCGTGGACATCGTCCTCGCTGAGCTCAACCTCAAACCGGGCCGTCTCTCCGTCAAACACCTCGACGCCGTAGACCGGCCGAACCACTTTGATGTGGCGAGCTGGCATTTAAGAGACGGGAAGAAACACATTGAGACAAACGTGCCGTGAACACACATACTTAAGACGACAGACGGGCACAGACACTGAGGAAACCTCCTTTATTGAGCAACCTCTTCATCGGATCACAAAGAACGAGATGACCCCTCAGTGCTGAGGAGCCACGGGTTCTTTATGGACCTGTTCGCTGAGCGAGGTGCCACAGTCCTTCAGAATATACTGAAGAACCATAAAGGGTTAGTTTCTCCAAAGAGGAGGCGGTTCTGGTCGAGGACCCATGACCCCATGACGGGTGGCAGAACACTACAAGAGCCCTGATGGTCAACAAGAGCGGGTTGATGAGGGAGGAGGTGGTGTTAGGAGGAGCTGCCGATGGATGTGGAGGTTCTGGTTAGGAGGCGGTGCAGATGGAGCTACAAGAAGCGGCAAGTTGCCTACAACTGGTTCTTTACCTTCGATGTGCAGCGTCGCCGTCGTCTTGTCGGTTCCACAGTCGCACACATACGCTCCTTTGTCTTCGTCGCCCACTTTCTTGATGACGAGGGTTCTGCGTTTGCCCTCGGCCTTAACGGCCACCCCCTTGGAGGTCTTGACCTCGGCCTCGTTGTGGTACCACACGACTTCTACGTCTTTGCTGAGCTCGCAATCTAGAACCACCTGGTCCTTCTCCACCGCGGTGAAGTCCTGCAGCTTCACTGTGAAGTACGCATCTCCCTCTGGAAGAGGGACATTCCTGGGTGACTCTCCATGAACAACACATACAACAACTGTGTGTAGTAGACAACAATGTGTACTACACACAAACACAAACATATATACACACACATAGGAGGACAGACAGGAAGAGGAGGACACACAGGAGACAGGTGGAGTACTGGTGGGTTACCTATGACCGTAAGGTTGGCCATGGAAGGAATTCCTTTGGCCTCCGCCTTAATCTGGCAAGTATCATCGAGAGTCACTTCCTTCATCTCGAGAACGTGTTTCTCTCCGTCCACGTGGGCGACCGCCGTTCTGCTCGGGTGGATCTTCACGTCGTTCTTGTACCAGGTGACGGGGACGTCCCGGTGAGAAAGCTCCAGCTCAAAGCGAGCCGTCGCGCCTTCCTTCACCGTTTGGTCCTTTATCGGCGAGATGAATTTGAGCCTGATACCTAGAACGGTTTTAGTGAAGCACGTCCATACGAGTTAGTTTGGAGAGTGGCTCGGTGGAGCCAGAACAAAGAAGATCCAGTCCCGGCGGCCCGTCACTTACCCGTCACCGTGAGTCGAGCCGCGGATGTTTTGCCCAAAACGGCAACGGTGTACTCGTCCTCGTCGTCAAATTCACAGCAGTTAATGATCAGCATGTGCTTTTTTCCATCATCGATGATGTCATATTTTTGGTCGGTGGTGATGACGTCACCACCTCTGTACCACATGACCTTAGAGACATCCTTCGTGATGGAGCATTCAAACTTAGCCTGCTTCTTCTCAGGCACAGAAATGTCCTTCAGCGGGACAACAAAGTCCATTTCGATCTCTGGGATAAAAAATTGACACAGGGACAAGAACATCAACAACACGACAACATCAACAACAGGACAACAACAGGGACAGCGGTCTACATTTGGTGGCCAGTTGATGGTGTACCGTGGAGTTCCCTTCATGGATTCATACCAAAGAGAACCTGTGCGGTATGCATGTGATGGAGGCTCATGGACGGTGCACTCGGATAACGCCATCGTCTCCTACAGGAACCCTATAGGAGACACCTTCAGGTCCCTGAGGTTCAGCCAAGGAAAACTACATCAGTGTGCATCCCCGTGATCTGCTTTGGGGCGTTGAAGGACCCCATGTGCCGAAGGCTGGTAACAAGGGGTCTTCATCAAACATCGACTTGGGCTTCCCTCCTGAGGTCCGTCCATGTGACGAGAACCTCCATCTTCAGGTCTCGTCTAGTTTGATGTGAGTGACTGATCTCCAGGATGCTGCTAAATCTCAGTGATGAGCATCTGGTGGAGTGACACCACCCATGAACACCAGCTGCTTAAATACACCGGCCACCGAACATTTACCATGAAACAGACAACAAGGAGAACATTTCCCTTGAAACAGACAACAAGGAGAACATTTACCATGTAACAGACAAGGAGAACATTTCCCTTGAAACAGACAACAAGGAGAACATTTACCATGTAACAGACAAGGAGAACATTTACCATGTAACAGACAAGGAGAACATTTCTCTTGAAACAGACAACAAGGAGAACATTTACCTTGAAACAGACAACAAGGAGAACATTTCCCTTGAAACAGACAACAAGGAGAACATTCCCTTGAAACAGACAACAAGGAGAACATTTACCATGAAACAGACAACAAGGAGAACATTTCCCTTGAAACAGACAACAAGGAGAACATTTCCCTTGAAACAGACAACAAGGAGAACATTTACCATGTAACAGACAAGGAGAACATTTCTCTTAAAACAGACAACAAGGAGAACATTTACCATGAAACAGACAACAAGGAGAACATTTACCTTGTAACAGACAACAAGGAGAACATTTGCCTTGAAACAGACAACAAGGAGAACATTTACCATGTAACAGACAAGGAGAACATTTCTCTTAAAACAGACAACAAGGAGAACATTTACCATGAAACAGACAACAAGGAGAACATTTACCATGTAACAGACAAGGAGAACATTTCTCTTAAAACAGACAACAAGGAGAACATTTACCTTGTAACAGACAACAAGGAGAACATTTGCCTTGAAACAGACAACAAAAACAACCACCCAGGATCCTTGTGGACGAAGGAGATCGCTCCTCCTCCTCTTCTTCTTGCATAAAGTCTCAAAGCTTGACGCAAATAATGAATCGAGCTCCTTCACTTTCCTAAATAAAGATCTAAGATCTGCTCTGAGATGCCATGAAGCTTTATTTCGTTCCCCACAGACCTTACATCTTTATTTGGCCAGCTGACACCCTGAAGTGTCGGTCCGGGGGGAACCAGGAGGTCTTCTTACCTTTGACGTTGAGCATGGCGTTGGTCACGGCGTTGAGAGCCTGGTAGGACACTTCTCCGGCCTGGTCCACCTGGCAGTTCTTCAGAGTGAGTCTACGCACCCCACCCTCCATTTGGATGTCACACATCTGGTGAACAGCACATTTACATTAATATAAACTCTACAGTCATGAAACTGAGCATGCACAGGTGGGAATACAGGTGGGAATACAGGAGGAACCCAGGTCATGAAGTCCTACCGGGGATCTGGTCAAAACCTCTCCTTTGAGCTTCCATTCTCCTGCAACATCCTCCTCAGAGATCTCTGTCTCAAACTTGGCGTCTTCCTTCTCCACCACCTCGACGCTGGCCAGAGGCTTCAGGATCTCCGCCTCCCGCTCTGAGAAGGAGGTTCAATCAGAAATTGTGAGCATCAAACAAACGACAGATGAAACGTGAGATGTTAAAATAAATGAAAGTAGGTGGATGAACCTCCAAGTGTGAGCTTGGCCGTGTAGACGCGTCCCTCCACCTCCATGGCGTACTCTGCTACGTCATCAGGCTGGCAGTTCCTGATGGTGAGCGTCAGCTCCTTTCCATCCTTCTTGATCTCCACCTTGTCAGAAGGCGTGATCTCGGTCTCTCCTTTGAGCCACTTCCAGTTGGGGCTTTCCTTGAACAGCTCACATCTGAACGTGGCCTCAGCCTTCGGTTTCACATGCTGGTCTCTCAATGGTTTCACGATCCAATCCTTGATAATTTCTATTGGAGGAGAACGTTACTGAGTCACTAACCAACCAATAGGAACAGTTTACAGGGTTACAGCAGCAGCAGTTCTCCTGATCTGTCCAAGGAGTGAATTTGATCATCTGAACTTTACTGACATCTACTTCTCGACATCGAGATGGAGAACATGGTTACGAAGAATTTAAATGTGTTGTTCAGTGTCATCAGCGTATTGTGACGTTTCTTATGAATTACATGTGATTTGAAGTTAGAATGAGCCCCTACGTGGGCCCCTACGTGGGCCCAGGGAGCTCTAAACCCTGCTGTGTGTTTCCTAGGATGCATCCTATCCGGCTCACCAATGATTTTGACATTGGTTGCAGTCTTGACCTCCTCCTGGTTGGCCACCTCACACGAGTAGAGCCCGGCGTCGGCCAGGGTAGTGCCCTGGATGGTCACGGCGTGCTGCATCCCGATGATGTTGATTTGAACCTTCCCGGCCTGTTTCTTTAGGACCTCTCCATTCTTCTTCCACTTCACATCCCTCTCTTTGTTGAGCTCACAGGTCATGTACAGAGGCTGACCCTTCATAGCCGAGGTGTCCTCCTCCAGCTCTTTGATCCACTTGACGGGGAGCTCTGTGACGGGACAACAGAGAACAATGAGCCAATGGACTGTATGGTGAAACAATATCAAACATCTTATAGATATAAATACCTTCCACCACCAGCTTGGCCGTGCAGGATATCTCCTTCCCGGCATTCTTGGCGATGCACGTGTACTCCCCGGTGTCGGACAGCTGCACATCGATGATGTTCAGCTTGCGGTCTTTGCCGTCAGACGTGAACTTGTGTTTGGGGCTCTCGCGCAGGTTGCAGTCGTCCTTCATCCACGTGGTGATGGCGGTGGACGGCGACACCTCGCACTCGAACACGGCGGCCGAGCCGATGGACTCCGCCTCCTGCAGCACGATGTTCTGAATCTTCTTGATGAACTTCAGGGGCACGGCTTTGAGCTTGAAGCCCGCGAAGGGTTCATCTGGTGGCGACGGGCCTTTCCCACCGGGCTTCAGGCCACGGCCCCTTCCTTCTCCAGGGGACGGGGTCTGCTTGGCTGGAACAATCACAGACATTCAGTTGATGTTAGATGGGAAGTAGAAGTGGAAACAGGGTTTCTTAAAACAACGGGCTTACGTTTCAGGCCCCTTCCTCTGCCTCTTCCTGCTTCTTCTGCCGGTTGTCCCTCTGCAGAAACAGTTCAAATGAGTCGGCCGACACGGTGATCACATGTCAACGTGCTGGGAGGCGTCCACTCGGATGGATCGTGAATATGAAGCGATGGTGAATATATGAAATAATGAAAAGACTTGACAGTGATTGTACACCATGGAGAGATGGAATAAGGAATAGGAGCGTAGAGACAGGACAGAACACATGTTGGACTGATGTTGACATGACTGACACAGATGACATCACAGAATGACAGGAAGCTGTGAACACAACCAGATGCTCTGACAGACGGGACCACCGACATGAAGACGAGGGCACACATCACATCACATGTGAGATATGATTACGTAGAGGCGATTATGATGAAGGCATGATGGTGGAAATAAAGAGATGATTCAGGAGCATGAGGAAATGGTTTTTCTCAGCCGTTTGGGGGCTGCCACCATCTCACCTCTCCTGGTGACCCCTGGAGCCTCCAGAGCACCTTCCTCCCCTTCACCCTCCCAGTCTTCAGAGCCGTAACTGTCTCGGGGAACCAGCTCCCAGCCCCAGGCCTCTTCTTCCTCCTGCTGCACCTCTTCCTTTGCCTCCTCTTCGGCCACCTCCTCCTCCGGCCGGGTGTCGACCTTCTTCATCTGCACGGCTCCAGGAGAGACCTCCTTCACTAGGGGGATCTTTTCTTTGCCGGGCTTCGCTGGTTCTGCAGCCTCCTCTGGTGACGGCTTCTTCAGGACCTTTTTGAGAGTCACAGCTTCCACCGAGTCTCTGGGCGTCACAGGTTTAGGAATCCTCTTGAGGCCATCAACACTGGGCTTCTTCTCAACAGGGACGGCTTCTTTAAGCTTCTCAACCTTTGGAGACGGAGTCTTTTTCAGCTGCACCTTCTTGAGCTGCTCCAAAGGCTTCAGAGGCACTTCTTCTTTCTCTTCTTTCGCTTTGGGTGGGACTCCCTTCTTCAGCTTCGGAGGCTCGGGCTCCTCAGACACCTTTTCTGGTTTCTTCACAGCAACCGGCACCGTCTTCTCTGCTGGAGCCACCTCCACCACCTTCTCTGGCTTCTTCTCTGGAGCTTCTGGGATCTCAGGCTTCTTCGAGGACGCCTGTGGATCTCGTTCTTTTGGTTTATCCTCTGGACTGGTGCGGCGGCGCTGCAGCTCCTCGGCGGCCTTCCTCTCCTTCTCCTCTGCTGGTTTCTTCTCCGGCTCTGCAGCTTCTTTGGAAGGCCTGGAGAAGGGCTTCAGCTTCACGCTCTCGGTCTCTTGTTCCTTCGGTGGGACTTTCTTCCCCTTGGTGAGCAGTTTGACCTCCTTGGGCTCTTTCTCTGGAGTATCTCCTGGCTTTGGCACCTTGGCTGCTGGCTCCTTTACCTCTGGAGGAGCCTTCTCCGGCTTCTTGGGAGATTCTTTAGTCTCCACCTCTTTGGGGATCCTCTCCAGCTTTTGGAAAGCGACCGTGTCCCTGTCGGGCCTCTCCTTCTTGTCCTTCTCTGGCTCCTCAGCTGCTTCAACAGGCTTCTCAAAGGGTTTTAGTTTCACGAACTCTGCTTCCAGCTCATCTGAAGGCATTTTCTTCACTTTCTTCAAGGCTGCAGTCGGCGCAGCAGCTTCCTCTGCCTTTGGTGCCTTGGGAGTTTTCTTAATAGAGATCTTCTCTTCTTTTTTCTCATCTGGTGGAGCGGGCTTCTTGCGGGTCCATGCATCTTTAGGAGCTTCTTTCTCTTCCTGCTCTTTCGGCTTCACAACTTCTGGCTTTTTGACCACATCGGCTCTCTCTCGAGGTTTCCTCTCCTCCGCGGGTCTCCTGGTGGCGACGGACATCTCCACCGTCTCTTCTCTGTGCACCAGCTCCTCAACATCAAAGATGGTGGTCTTGGTGACCTTCTGGGGTTTTTCCTCTTCTTCGGTCTCTTGGGGTGGACCTGATGGAATCTTCTTCAGTTTGATGATCTCCTGCTCCTCTTTCACTTCCTTTATCACTCTGGTAGTCTTCCTCAAAGTAGGAATCTCAAACGTACCCTCCTCTTCCGTGTGAATAATACTTTTTCTCTGCAGAAGAATTTCTAAGGTAGCAAAAGTTTGACGTTACTTATTAAAAAGCAACTGACGACAACATTTAAACAAACGCATACACACAGACGCATACACTCATACTAGAAAAAGAAAAAATAATCCATGACGACAGAAACGAAAACAGACATAGAAGAGACCAGAAAAGACAACTTCCATAGGATACAACATCAGAAATGTATGTTATGTATATGCAATATATTAAATTGTTTTGAATAATTTAATTAGCCAATCAGAGTTGATAGTGTTCATCTCCCTGATGCAACCAGGTGTATGTTCAGGAGGTGTACTCTTGTAGCTGCTGACTGTGTGCTGAAGGGAAGTGAGTGGTACTCTGTACTCTTACCTTTCTTGACTCCTCCTGGTGCTTGGACTGGTCCTTTGGTTTCATCTAATACAGAAGTATAGTTCAGAGAGTTATTCATTAGGTTGTTTAGTAGTCGCAAAGAGCATGTTAACCCATTCAGATGTGGAAAGACCTTACCAGACACATCCAGAAACAGTAAATACTGAAAACACAGTGTGGAAGACGTAGTGGTGGAACGTGGTGTCCCGTTAGTGGAATGAAATAAGAAGTGATGTCATGAGTACAGACAACGAGCTGAGATTAAGCTAACAAAGACAAATGTGGCATGCTCGTGTTGGGTTCAGGTTAAATTAATTGATGACAAAGAATCAGACGCACAACATGAAAAGCAACTGAACTGAAGATCAAACCGACCAACAACAACACATGGGGGGTTATTACTGCAACAAAGAGGAGATTTCATCCTCGGTCCTTCATCAATTCTACCTGCTTCAGGAGTTATCTTTTTAACCACCGCAGGTTTTCCTTCGTCCACCTTCCTGGCTGGTTCTTTCGTTTTTAAGACGGGCTCTGGCTTCGTCACTTCAGGTACAACAAAGAGGGAATTTAAGTATTGTGAAGTTTCCCCAAATGCATGTTTAAGAACGCACAAGATGTCGGTGTGAATGATCGAAGAAGCGTCAGGATACCTGGCGCTGCGTCCTCTTTAGGAGTAACTGTCTTCTTGCCAGCTTCTTGCACTCTGACAGCCGCCTGTGGTTTGCTCTCTTCAAGCACACAAAGGTAGAGAGGACTTCAACAGAGCTCCACACAGACGCCTGAGAGCTTCAAGGCAACTTCAGATTGCTGTTATATGTTCATCAGCATCATGTTAGTACTTCAGGATAAACTTTGATCAAGAGGGACGTTCCTTTACGAACGCCTTCAGAAACACAGACATGAAGCACATTCAATGAAGAGAGAAGTTTGTACCTTCTGGAGGAGCAACTGGCTTCACCACGGGTTCTGTAACTTGAGCTGGAGATTCCTTCTCCTTCACAGGAACTTGGAAATGAAACAACACGACAATCAGAACCTCATTGAGACGGCCGGGCTGAAACCGAACCATGCAAAGACCAAACGAAACAAAGAGAACCAAGAAGGTCCAGAAGTGGACACAGAGTTGGAAGAGAGTTTAAAGATGGAATAAGGATCTCCTCTCCTCATCTGTGCATCACATTTTCTCTGGAGACACACAGGTACAGTGAGACGTAAACAGACACGACAAACACAGAATTAGAAAGAGTGAAGAGAAAACCCTGGCATGAAACTGTGCTGGTTTAGACATCACGTGACAAGAAAGCGTCTCGGGCGACGGCGTGACGGCTATTCACGGGAGCAAGAAGACAACATGGGTGATGTGACATGGTATCCAGTAAAAGAGTGTGTCTACACCATGAAGTGCACAGCGACGCTTGGTGCTCAGATCACAAACACGTGCTCGTGACATAACAACCGCTATCTTCTATACCTCCGGAACATTGTTCTCTCCCTTCTGGTCCCAAAGACAGAACCCTGCTTTCTTTGCCGGGCCGGAGCCCTCGAGCGTCTCCCTTCCTCCGGCCGATCGGTTCAGCCTCCAGAGGAGAGGCGGAGACATCTGCTTTCAGACGACTCCGCTCCACTTCCTGTTTCCTGGTGGCAGCTTCTTGGTGTAGAGCCTCCAGAGTCTGTTGCTCAGCTCTCTTTGGTTTGATTTGATCTGTTACTGATGGTTCTGTGATCGGGGGCATCAATTCAATAATGGCTTTTGACTCTGTCGTTAAAGGTTGTTTTTTGTCAGAGACTTCCACTTGATCAACGACCTCCTGATACATTTCCTCATCCCTTTCGTGTGCAGCTAACTGGTCTCCACTGATTTGTTTTTGTCTGGTGGCTTTCATTGTTCCCTTTTCTTTATCTTGAAACTCTTTGTCGTTTCTTAATATTGTTTCTATCTTTTGGTGAGTGACAGCTGTCACTTCTGACTTTTGTTGAGTCGGTTTCTGTTTTATTGATTTTAGATCTGTTTTAAATTGAGGTGAGATTTCTTTATTGGTTAACTCTTGTTTTCCAGCTAAAGCTTCCACCCTTTCCTTTGGAGTCTCTTGACTTTGTGAATGTCTTCCAAGGAGAACCTCAGTGGATTCATGAAAGTCTTTTACGAGCCTGTCTGTTAGAACAAATCTCTGGAGGGATTCTGATTCAACATCTCCCTCTTTACCTTGGATATGTTTTTCAGATGTAACCTCCATCGAAGGTGCCACTGGAAACGTTTTTTCAACTTGTTCTTGTTTAGTTTCCAGATCATTGATTGGAGCAACACTTCCATATTCATCTCTAACCGTCACTACCTTGGACTGTACTCTGTCCGACCTCTGTGCTTTCTGTTTTAGTGGTTTAGATTTATTTGACTCAAGGTCTTTAATCTCTGCGTCGGTTACAGATGTCCCAGCTGTCTTTGTTTCAGTTGGCTTTTCTCTGGTTTTCTTCTCCTCAGCTTGAAGAACTGTGGTGGTTTCCTCCAATTCTGAAAGTCTTCCTGGAGCTTCTTGCTGCATCAGAGATGTGACTTCTCTTTTTGATGCATCTGAGGCTTTTCCTTGACTTCTAATGGCAGAAACCGTGTCAGTTTGATCTTGGACCAGGTCTAGTTTTGGCATGACTTGTTCAATAACTTGGATTTGCCCATCAGGGGTAGTGTACCTTCGGAGATTTTCTGTTCTAACATCTCCGTCTGCCACCATCAGAGATCTTTCAGATGCAACCTCCGTCACACGTGCAACTGAAGCTGTTCCCACTTGTTCTGGTTTAGTTCCTGTGGCTTCAAAAGGAGTAACACTCCCGTAGTCATCTCGTACTATGACTGTCTTGGACTGCACTTCCTTCAGGGAAGTCTTTGTACTTCTGCCCAACCTTTCGCTTTTCTCTTTATGGGATTTCTTATTATGGATATCGTCAATAGATGTTTTGTCAAACTTCAGTGGTTTCTCCGTTTGGGGTTCTTCTTTCTTTTGTGAAATGTGTTTGAACTCATCTGTCCTCTTGAATTCATCTTTTCCCGTCACTGTACCAGCTTTTGTTTCCTCCATTACAGAAGTAGCAGCTGTTGTAGGTTTAGTTTTCTTCTGTCTGGTTTGCATGTCCTCAGTTGAAAGAACTGTGGTGGTTTTCTCCAGTTCTGCAAGTCTTTCTGGAGCTTCTTGCTCCATCAAAGATGTGACTTCTCTTTTAGATGAAACTAAAGCCTTTCCTTTAATTTGTTCTCGTCTTTCAGATAATTCCTCTCTAATGGATGAAACCGTGTCTAGTTGATCTTGGACCAGGTCTAATCTTGGCATGACTTGTTCAATAACTTGTATTTGCCCATCAGGGGTAGTGTACCTTCGGAGAGTTTCTGTTCCAACATCTCCTTCTGCCACCATCAAAGATCTTTCAGATTTAACCTCCATCACAGGTGCCACTGAAACTGTTGATCTCACTTGTTCTTGTTTAGTTTCCAAATCGTTGATTGGAGCAACACTTCCATATTCATCTCTAACCGTCACTACCTTGGACTGCACTCTGTCCAACCTCTGTGCTTTCTGTTTTAGTGGTTTAGATTTATTTGACTCAAGGTCTTTAATCTCTGCGTCGGTTACAGAAGTCCCCGTTGTCTTTGTTTCAGTTGGCTTTTCTCCGTTTTCCTTCTCTGCAGCTTGAAGAACTGTTGTGGTTTTCTCCAGTTCCGAAAGTCTTTCTGGAGCTACTTGCTGCATCAAAGATGTAACTTCTCTTTTAGATGCATGTGCGGCTTTTCCTTGACCTCTAATGGCAGAAACCGTATCAGTTTGATCTTGGACCAGGTCTAATCTTGGCATGACTTGTTCTATAACTTGTATTTGCCCATCAGGGGTAGTGTACCTTCGGAGATCTTCTGTTCCAACATCTGCGTCTGCCACCATCAGAGATCTTTCAGATGCAACCTCCATCACACGTGCCACTGAAGCTGTTCCCACTTGTTCTGGTTTAGTTCCTGTGGCTTCAAAAGGAGTAACACTCCCGTAAACATCTCGTACTACGACTGTCTTGGACTGCACTTCCTTCAGGGAAGTCTTTGTACTTCTGTCCAACCTTTGGCTTTTCTCTTCATGGGATTTCTTGTTCTGGATATCCTCAATAGATGTTTTGTCAAACGTCAGTGGTTTCTCTGTTTGGGGTTCTTCTTTCTTTTGTGAAATGTGTTTGAACTCATCTGTTGTTTTGAATTCATCTTTTCCCATCACTGTGCCAGAAGTAGCAGCTGTTGTAGGTTTAGTTTTCTTCTGTCTGGTTTGCATGTCCTCAGCTGAAAGAAATGTGATGGTTTTCTCCAGTTCTGAAAGTCTTTCTGGAGATTCTTGTTTCATCAAATATGTAACTTTTCTTTCAGATGCAACTGAAGCTGTTCCCACTTGTTCTGGTTTAGTTCCTGTGGCTTCAAAAGGAGTAACACTCCCGTAGACATCTCGTACTATGACTGTCTTGGACTGCACTTCCTTCAGGGAAGTCTTTGTACTTCTGTCCAACCTTTGGCTTTTCTCTTCATGGGATTTCTTGTTCTGGATATCCTCAATAGATGTTTTGTCAAACGTCAGTGGTTTCTCTGTTTTGGGTTCTTCTTTCTTTTGTGAAATGTGTTTGAACTCATCTGTTGTTTTGAATTCATCTTTTCCCATCACTGTGCCAGAAGTAGCAGGTGTTGTAGGTTTAGTTTTCTTCTGTCTGGTTTGCATGTCCTCAGCTGAAAGAAATGTGGTGGTTTTCTCCAGTTCTGAAAGTCTTTCTGGAGATTCTTGTTTCATCAAATATGTGACTTTTCTTTCAGATGCAACTGAAGCTGTTCCCACTTGTTCTGGTTTAGTTCCTGTGGCTTCAAAAGGAGTAACACTCCCGTAGTCATCCCGTACTACGACTGTCTTGGACTGCACTTCCTTCAGGCAAGTCTTTGTACTTCTGCCCAACCTTTGGCTTTTCTCTTCTTGGGATTTTTTGTTCTGGATATCCTCAATAGATGTTTTGTCAAACTTCAGTGGTTTCTCTGTTCTGGGTTCTTCTTTCTTTTGTGAAATGTGTTTGAACTCATCTTTCCTCTTGACATCATCTTTTCCTGTCACTTTACCAGCTTTTGTTTTCTCCATTCCAGAAGTAGCAGCTGTTGAAGTTTTAGTTTCCTTCTGTCTGTTTTTTGTCTCCTCAGGTGAAAGAACTGTGGTGGTTTGGTCCGTTATGGGATGTTTATCTGTCACAGTGTGTTCATGTGTTACATCTGGTTGAGCTACAGCTGAAACACTTATTTTTCCTTCATGTTTCTCTTGAACTTGTTTAACTGTAATGTGTTTGGAACTGTCTGATAAAGCATCTCCATCTTTCCTTGACTTCATTTGACCGTGTTGCTGTTTGGTTTTCTCTCCTTCCAGTGGAGTAGTACCACTGTATTCATGTTGTACTACCACTGTCTTGGATCTGTTCTCTTCGGCTGTTGCTTCTTCGGATGGTTTGTCTCGTAGAGCTGAAACTGGATCTGTCTTTTGCATTTGTTTATGTCTTCGTGGTTTTGTCTCTACAGTTGAAGGAACTTTGCCAGTTTCATCTAGAATCGTGTGAGTTTTGACTAATGCCTGGTCTTTGTCTTGAGAGGTATCATCCAGATTATTCTCTCTTACTCGTATCCAAGGTATTACTTCTTCCTGTCTTTCCCGTTCTTTCTGCATAGTTTTGTTCTCTTCAAGAGCAGTACATTGGTCTGTTTTGTCTTTCTTTGAATCTATTTTTGGCTGAACTGTCTTTGCTGACTTTCCTGATTGTTCTGGAGCATCAGACTCTTCAGAGGTCACTTCTGGCTCAGCAGCGTCTGAGGCTGTGATTTCAATTCTTTCTCGCTTTTTGAGCTTCTTCTTTTCAACGGGAGACACTTTTTCTGTTTTCTTTTGAACTGGGATCAAGTTGGACCTGATTTCTTCTTCCAACTCTTTTTCTTTTCTTAAAGACACGTCTTTGAACCCATCATCAGATGAAATCCTCCTCTGTGGAATATCTATTTGAACATCTTCATCTTTTACTGTTGGATGTGTTTTAGCCGTCACTACCTCTACTACTTCCCATTGGATACTTGTGGCCTCTAAAGGAGTAACTCTACCGTATTCATCTGTAACTGTGACTTCTTCAACTGTAATCTCTTTACATTTGGCTAACTTTGGCCTTTTATCTCTTTGAGCTTCATCTTTCTGAAGAGAAACTGGCGCTTCACCTTTTGCTCTTTCTTCATGCCCAGTTTGTTTGGCAGCATCTGGCCTCAACAGATTCTCCTGTTTGGTTTTCTCGTTTTCATTCAGAGAAGTTTGCTCTTTTTTAACCGACTGGGATTTATCTATTTTATCCCCAGTCTTTGGTAACTTTGGTAATCTCTTCATCTTCTGTGTTTCTTCCTTTGAGCGTCTCACTTCAGACTCAGGAATTCCCTCTTTTCCTGTTTTCTGAGTATCTTGCTCCACCAAATGTTTTGTGTGTGGTATTTGTACCTCAACCTCAGACACATCCAAGACTTTTCTTTTAATAAATTGTTCTGCTATTGCGCCATCTTTAACAGGAGTCACTTTTTCTGTTTTATGCTCAATTTTGAGAGACTTTGATGAGATTTGTTTGTCTGCCACCTCTTTAATTTGACCTGACTTTGGTTGTCTCTTCTTTAGGGAAATTAAAGTTTCAGAAGCTTTTTCATCAAAGGAATCCAGTTCCTCATCAACTGCTGCCATCTCTCCGATTCCAGCATGTTCGTCAGGAGTTAGTTCCATGGTTAAAGGTTGAACTGAAATCTTTCTATCAATCAGTCCTTGTTTAAATTCTTTGAGGGAAGTGACTCTAAAGGTTGTATCTTTAACTCTGCTGACTGTTAGCTGCTTGTGTTCAACCAAAACCTGTTGAGGTCTCTGTTGAGGTTCTTGAGGAGGTCTTTCACGCTGTTGTTGTTCCTCAGTTTTAGAAGCTTTGGGGAGTCTGTCCTCGGCTTTGACGACATTCAGCTGGACGTTTGGAGAAAGTTCATCTTGTTGCTTGTCGGTCTTCAACTGAACTTCTTTGACTTTACTCTTACCGGTTTGGTTGACAATCGGTCTCGTTTCCTTCTTTGCGACTTTGTCTTTCAGTGGAATTTCTTCTGAGTTTTTGTGCTTTGCTGGGATTTCAGAAGCTCTACCAGTTTGAACAATGACATCTGGCTCTGATGGCGTGGAATCCTTCAGTGGATGTTTCTGACTATCTGCCATCAGTGACTCTTTAGGAGTCATTCTGAACCCTGAAGAGACCGAGGACGCTCCTTCAACTCGTTCTTGCTCTACTTCGTTAATACGAGTCTTGAGTGTCTCTTCATCAGTTTCATCCCTAATCTTTGACTGGACATCATCAGTTTTGCCTTTGCTCGGCTTCTGCTGTCTCTGCTTCTGAGGCTTTTCTTTTTCCTCAATGGAAGGCTTTCTGAAATGTCTCTTCTTTGTTTTCGGCTCTTCGGTGGGAATGCATGTGTTTGTTATATCTCCTTGGACCTCCGACTGAACTTCATCTATATTAGATTCAGATTTTAGTGGAACTTCTTCCATTTGAGGCCTTTCTGACAAAAACATTTCCTTTTCTTTTTCAGTTCTAGATGTTTGACTTTTACCTGTGACCCGTTTTAACTGAACCTCTTTAGTCTCTTTGGTGGTGGCTAACGTGGATTCTGGTTCTAACGTGGGTTCTGGTTTCATGTCATTAACAGTTGATGCTTTTCTTTCACTTTGTTCTGGTCCTGTGTTGATGTTTTCGGCTGCAGTAACCAAGAGCTGTTCATCCTCTGTTATCCTCACTGACTGGTCTTTGGTTTCTCTTAACATTTGTTCCCTTTCTTTAACATGAAGATCCTCTTTTCCTTCTTTCCTACCACTATCCCGAGCTTTAGAGGGATCTAGTTCTGGGACACATGTTTGCTTTAGGGGTCCCTCTTGCTCAGATTTAAAGCAGGACTGTGAGTCAGCTTTACTCTGTCTTGGTTTGGTCTTTTCTTGGACACGATTGTCTTTAACAACAGTTTTGACTCGGTCCTCATCCACTACGTCTTTCTCTTTAGAGAAGACTTCAGCGCTTTGAAGGGTTTTTACACCCGACACGGATACTGGGTGTCTGACTTCTAAAGTAGAAGAAACCGAGTCTGTGGATTTCATCTCTGTTGTTCTTTTCATCGGACCGACTTTGACCCGTTTGTCTTTAAGTGGAACTACTTTGGACAAAACAGATCTTGTAACTGATAAGTCAATGTCCTCTTCTCGTCCCTGAGAGATAACACCTTCCTGCTCTGCTTCCACCACCTGCTTCTCATAAGAAACAGCTTTGACTGACATGTCTAGACAAAGAAAAGCTTCTTTGTGTACTTTTGTATCTTTTTTAATGTCTTTTATTCCTACGCTCGCTGTTGTTAAATCATTTGTTTGGACAGAAATCTCTTTTGGTTTGGTCGGGTCACGCGTAACCGACGCAGCTGTTTTCCTCTCACGGTGACTTCCTGTCGCTAAGAGACGTTCTTTAGTTTGAGGACCCTTCGTCTTGAAACCATCAGTAACAGATAAATCTCCACTGACTCCAGACTCCTCACTAGGTTCTACCATTGGACTTAAAATCCCTTCTTGCTGCAAAGCTTTAATTTCTTCTTCTTCCTTGTGATGAGGTTCATCTTCATCTTCATCTTCTTCCTCGAGCGTCTTTGCAGAGGATGCTCTTTCCTCGGCCTTTGAAGGATCGGTGGTGGCCGCTTGAGGATTTTAAAAGGTGTGAAGAGAAAGCACCATGTAGCGGTACCAAGAGATTAGGGAGGACAACAACACAAACACAAACAAGTTAAACCAGACAGACGGATAAGAAAGAGGAAGCAGCTGAGGGAGAACGTGCTGTCGTTGTACCTCGCTTCGCTCCTTTGCCTTTTATCTCCAGTTGCTCAGGAGGCGGAGCCGCAACAATCGTCTCGGCCTCTACTTCGGCTTCTTCATTGAACAATAAGGGTTTAACGCAAGATGTTAACAAGGAGAAGAAAGTCTTAAAATCACAAAGGTATACAAAAAAGAAGCCTTTTAAATCAAAGAGTGATGTAATATGGGAAAACAAAGAACATTGAAGTGTTGCCCCCTGGTGGTCATCAAAAAAGAACAAAGACAAAGTTAAAGAGGTCATGAACAAGAGGTTAGCGTCTCTCTCCGTACCTCTGGAAGCAGCTTGAGGGGAAAGCCTTCTCTTCTCCACCGCTCCATCCTTTAAAAGACTTGTTTCTTCATCTTTAAACTCCTTCTTCTTGGTTTCTACTTTGAAGTCAGAGTCCGTCTGTCGGATCCCTCCTGGCCTTTGGGGCTGGATGTCTGTTACTGACTCTTCTGCTGCTCCCCTGAGGGTCACCTCCTCTTGAAATGTTGCTTTCTTAATGACCTCAACAGACTTGAACTTCTCTTGTTTCACTGGTGCTGGCTGAACTACCATTTCCTCTCTTCTACTCTTTTTCTCTTCAACCCTTCTCACTCGAGTGACTAGTGCTGCTTTGTCTGTAGCTGCGACTTCTTTCTGCTGGACCGTGATCTTCTCAGCTCGACTGTCCTCTTCTTCTCGTTTACCTGAAATCACCTGGACTGATTCATGGTAGGAGTCCTTTCTACTGAGCGTAACTGGCTCAGTAGTTTCCGACTCTATTTCTTTAATTGTCGTAGTTTTCCTGCCTTCCTGTCTCTCTCTGCTTACTGTGTGCATGCTGGTCTCGGCTGCCTCTGTGACCTTTGTGATCTCTGTGACCTTTTGCTCTTGCAGCCGTCTGACTGGAAGGTCGGGAACCTCTCCGGGCGACTCCAGGGTCCTGATGAAGACCTGGTCTCCCCTTGTCTCTCTTGTGGTTCTGTCCTGCGGTGCCGGGAGCTCCCGGTCTCTGTCGGCTTCCTGGACTACAACAATGGTTTCTATTGTTTTCTTGTGTTTAATGGTTTCTTTCCTCTTTGAAGAGCCAGTAACAGACATCTCAGCTCTCAGCTCAGACCTCTGATCTCCGGCCTGCTCTGTAGAACTTGAGAAGTCTCCTGACGACAACACAGCCGTCTCGCTTCGAGGAGCCACGTCGTCCTCGTAGGACGCGTCGGCGTGCACCTCCTCCTCCACCTCCTCCTCCTTGTGCGCCCACGCCTCCCCCTCGTAAAACACTTCCTGAACCTTCTGAGCTCCTCTCTGTCGCTCCATCTTCACGAGACCCGTGGTCCCTTTAAGAGGTGATGAAGAAGAGGCGTCATGCGGCGGCGCCAAGAGGTGAGGACAAGAACACAGAGACAAACATTAGTGTTGGAAGAGACAACAGATGGGTTACAGGTGGTGGAGCACCACCAGGAGTTACTGAGGGGTGGAGGAGAACTCCGTCAGGGTGGCAGACGGGCGCTACCTTGTTCTGGAGGAGAAACAGACTTCTCTCCATAGCGCAGAGTCTTCTCAGGCTTCTTGCTTTCTATTTCTTTAAAAGAATCAATCCGTTTTTTAATCCAGGAGGTAGAAGATTATTTAAAAAAAAGAAAAAAGAATTCAGATATTTAACAAACACACTTGTAGAAATAAGCAGCAAACATGAAAGCAGCTGAAACTAGACCCATGATAATACCTCTTACTTCAAACTTCATTAAAATATCATATTTCATCATTAGATGTAAAAGAAGATTGAACTTGTTCTGGTTTCTACCACTAGATGTCGCCAAAGTACATAATCTAATAATGACGTCTGAGGCTTCTTCATCTTTCTGCTGCTTCAGTGATCTTTCCCTTTAGTTATTAAACTGGTTTCTTTATTTACATTTATGAAGTGACTAACAATTAGAATTAGTATTCATAGTAAAAGTCACAACTAACTGTACCTCACACAACTCAACACAGACAGCAATAAAGGAGGTGAGGTCCTCCTCCCGTAGATCTCGGTCTGTACCTTTAGGAAGACTTTCTTTGGGTTTAGCTTCAGGTTTGGGTTTAGCTTCAGGTTTGAGTTTAGCTTCAGGTTTGGGTTTAGCTTCAGGTTTGAGTTTAGCTTCAGGTTTGAGTTTAGCTTCAGGTTTGGGTTTAGCTTCAGGTTTGGGTTGATATTCAGGCTTGGGTTTAGCTTCAGGTATCTTCTCTGGTGTTTTATCTACAGAGATCCTCTCTGGTAGTTTCTTGGACACCAGGGCAGGTTCCTCAGGTGTCTCCTCAGGAGGAGACCTCTCTGCTACCTTCTCCTCCTCTGCCCTCTTTGGAGTTTCCTCCACAACCTTCTCTAGGACCCTCTCAGGGGTCTTCTCTGCCGCTGGAGGCCGTCTCTCAGGTACCACTTCAGGTATTTGAGCAGGTTCCTCAAACACCTTCTGAGGTACTGGTTCAGGTTTAGGTTTGGGCTTCAAAGCTTGAAGAGGGTTCAACACAAACACAGGACTCAAGACACGAAGAAGAGGAAGATGTGCTAGCGCACGATAAAGTGAATCAAACACAGCCGTTACTCAAAAAGAATGTTCCTGCACCAGAAGAAAAGACCAGGAGGAGCAACAGCCCCTCCTGGTCCTCATAAACATCACGTTCAGTATTAGATTTAGTGTGGAAGTAACATTGTTTACACTCTGACGGTTTAAAGCAAAGGAACAGGAAAGAGCTCCATCCGGATCACGGCCGTACCTTTCTGGGTCGGCCTCAGCCCTTCTTTGGGAGGAGCGGCGGAAGCCTCTGGTACCTTGGCTGCTCTTGGAGGCTCGGGTAGTTTTTCCTCCACAGGAACTTTAAAGAGTACCATTCAGACATTAGAAGCTTCTCAAAGAACCCAAGAGTGTTAGAGGACAAACCCAAACACTCTGTCGAGTGAGACAAGAGAAACCCGACTGACGTGCAGCCTCAGAGACATCACAGGAACCAGGTTAACGTTAGCAAACAAAGCAACACCGCGGAAGAGAGAAGAGGGAAGAGGGATGGGGGGAGGGGGGGTTTAGTGACTGGTTACGAGGAGGATGAACTGGTTTGCTCTCACAAACATAAGAACCACAAACAGGATTAATAAGCACACATGAAACCACTACAGGTGAGGATGAAGATGTTAAGGTTGGATGGTGGAGTTAAGAAGATTAAGAAAAACTCCAGAGCCGCATCGCAAGACGTGTATACCTTTCTTAAGAGAGTCCTTTGGTGCAGGCTTCGGTTCGGGTTTGGTCTTCGGAGCTTCTGCTTTTGGCACTTTAACTTCAGGTTCAGCTATTTTCACTGCAGGTTTGGGGACCACTGCAGGTGCAGGTTTGGAGACGACTGCAGGTTCAGGTTTGGGGACCACTGCAGGTTCAGGTTTGGAGACCACTGCAGGTTCAGGTTTGGAGACCACTGCAGGTTTAGGTTTGGGGACCACTGCAGGTTCAGGTTTGGAGACCACTGCAGGTTCAGGTTTGGAGACCACTGCAGGTTCAGGTTTGGAGACCACTGCAGGTTCAGGTTTGGAGACCACTGCAGGTTTAGGTTTGGGGACCACTGCAGGTTCAGGTTTGGAGACCACTGCAGGTTCAGGTTTGGAGACCACTGCAGGTCCAGGTTTGGGGACCACTGCAGGTTCAGGTTTGAAGACCACTGCAGGTTCAGGTTTGGGGACCACTGCAGGTTCAGGTTTCTGGACCACTGCAGGTTCAGGTTTGGAGACCACTGCAGGTTTAGGTTTCTGGACCACTGCAGGTTTCTGGACCACTGCAGGTTCAGGTTTCTGGACCACTGCAGGTTCAGGTTTCTGGACCACTGCAGGTTTAAGTCTCTGGACCACTGCAGGTTCAGGTTTCTGGACCACTGCAGGTTCAGGTTTCTGGACCACTGCAGGTTTAAGTCTCTGGACCACTGCAGGTTCAGGTTTGGGGACCACTGCAGGTTTGGAGACCACTGCAGGTTCAGGTTTCTGGACCACTGCAGGTTCAGGTTTGGGGACCACTGCAGGTTTGGAGACCACTGCAGGTTCAGGTTTCTGGACCACTGCAGTTTCAGGTTTCTGGACCACTGCAGGTTTCTGGACCACTGCAGGTCCAGCTTTCTGGACCACTGCAGGTTCAGGTTTTTTAACTAGAGGTTCAGGTTTTGTGGCAGCCGGTTCTGGCTTTGCTACAAGAGGCTCGGGTTTACAGACTTCTGGTTTGGGTTTTTCTGGCTCTGGTTTCATTTTTCGAACCTCTGGTTCTGGCTTTTTTACCGCTGGTTCCTGCTGGATCTTTGGTGGCTCTGGTTTTGCCTCGGGGACTTAAAGCAACATTTAGTTTAGAGACGAGACAATCAGGACACACAAAGTCAAAGAATCGCTTCCACACTGAAGCTGAGAAAACCCGGTTCGGACAGAATTTCACATCAACTCACACACAAAGAGCAAGAATAAGTACCTTTGGATGGAGGCGTCACCGGCTTCTTTACCGGTGCCGGCTTAGCTTCGGGCTCGACCTTGGGTCTGGCTTCGGGCTCGACCTTGGGTCTGGCTTCAGGCTCGACCTTGGGTCTGGCTTTGGGCTCGACCTTGGGTCTGGCTTCGGGCTCAACCTTGGGTCTGGCTTCGGGTTCTGCTTTGGGAGCCGGTGTGGGCTTCACTTTGGGTTCTGGTTCTGCTCTCCGTTGGGGTTCGGGCTCAGGCTTAGCTGTGAGTGCCACCTTTTTGGTCTCAGCAGGTACCTGAGGCTTGGGCTCATCTTCAGGTAGGCAACACAGACATTTGCTAATGTTAACAGGAAGTCGTGGCAGCAGAGAAGATTTATCAAGAGATGCTCGAAAGAGTGAGATGACATTTAACAGAGTGAGACACACTGATGAAGAGTGAAACTACATCAGAGTTCTGAGAAACTGAAGGTAAAGACAGACATGAAGAGGCGAGGCGCTGGAAGCACAAGGAAGCTGCGACCGGGAAGGTAAGTACCTTTCTTTGGCATTCCCGGCTTCTCGGCGGGCGTCGGGGCGGCAGCGGCAGGCTTCTGTACCTCCTCTGGTGCTTTTAAGATACATTATAAACACAAGGTCAACCGGAAGGTCACAAACAACTGAGACGACGAGACTCGCTGAAGCACCAGGACGGTGCCATCAGCAGAGACGTGGAATCAGACTTCTCTACCTTTTGGAGACGCAGCTTTCTTCTTCTCTGGGACTAAAACTGCGACAACCTTCTCCTCCACTGGCTTTCTGGCCTCTGGAGCTTCAGAGTGTCAGTGAGATGAAGGTTAACGGAGACTCAAACATTCAGAAGAGATTAATGCATCAGGAAACAGGGGCATGCCAACATCAGAGGTGTGCCGGTACCTTTTGGTGGCGATGGCTCCTTCACAGCTGCCACCTGCTTCTCTTCAGGCCTTTTCTCAGCTTTGGGAACTTAAAGAGACAGCGACAGTTTAAGGACAAGAGAGAGAGAGATGCTGAGCGTGTTCAGGCCGAGCAGAGAAGCGCAGCAGAAGAGCAGAAGATAGAGAAAGCAACTACAAGAGATCTACTATAACTCCATCTGGAGCGCTTAAGAGAGGAAAGGAATGAAGACAGACAGTCCAGATGTTAGTGCAGGAGGACAGCGGCGGTGAGTCAAGAGGCACTGAGCTGAAGCAGGGAGGCGTTCAGGCGCTACCTTTGGTTGGGGTTTCCTCTCTCATTTCAACTTTCTTGGTCTCCACTTTCTCCTCAATGGCGACTCTGGCAACTGATGGAGAAACGGATACAAAGCACATCCAGAAACATCACCGCCTGAAGAACAGCCTCCAAAGACCTTTAGTTCCTTCTAGGAATCAAGTCCAGTGCTTTCCTTCTTACCATGAAATGAAGTTCTCATCTCTAACATTCTGGATCAAACCTCGTGTTGTGTTATCATCACAAACCTAAAACAATGTGTTGTGTAATAAAGTGTAGACTCGTTGCTCTAAGATTCAGTGCACATGGGAAACAGGGAGCCAATGAGAAGAGAAGTTCAATGCAAAGCCAAATAATTACTGTTCTACATTCATGCTTTTGGAGAAAGACATTTAATAGATTTTTAGTGGTCAGCAGAAGCCACAAAAAGGACCAGATGGACTTCAGTTAAGACCAAGAGAGGTTATTCTGTCAAACGGGTGAGACACATGAAGACGAGCATGAAGAGAGCGCCAAGGTTCAGACAAAGTGGCACAGGGATCTGATACCTTTGGCCGAGGACACCGAGGACACCTGCTGTGTCACCGTCTCTTCGGTCCAGCACTCAGACTCCACTGAAGGTGTGAAGACCACAAAAGGGACAGAAGACAACAAACGTGAGGCCCAGGCTCTCGTCGTCTCAGGGGACATTTCACTCTGAAACTAGACTTATCTACAACTATTGGCCAAAAAGATTTTAAAAAGTGAATACATCATTAAGCAGACCCCTCAATAACAGGTCTGGGGGCGCAAAGGGCCAAGGGGCCCCTGAGCCAGAGCTTCTGTTAACCTTACTGGTTCGAAGGTCAAAAAAAGAAACACACAACAACCTCAAAGATACACCCAACAAAACAAACTCAAAGAAAAACACAACAACCTCAAAGAGACACAAAAAACTCAAAGAGAGATAAAAGGAACACAAAAAGACAACACAAGTTCAAAGAGACGCAGAACAACCACTTGGACACAAAGTGACTACAAAGACACACACAAGGACTACACAGCTGTTTCTTTGTAGTCATTTTGTGTTGACGCCCGGGAGTCCGTCCTCTCGTAATCTGTTCATGTCTGATTTTGTTGTTGTGGCAACTAAAGCCAACCTTTGACCTTTCAAGAGAAACTAACTAAACTCAGATTAACATCTTAAACAAAAGACATTGATGATCTGAAGTTAGTGAGTGTGATGAAGAGATGAAGATGGGATGAAGGTTAAGAGTAAAAAAAGGAGAACACATCCTCAAAGAAGACAAGACAAACCAACAATAATAATAATAATAAATAACCAATAGGTCAGTCAGATGATACAATGATGATGTTATAATGAACTCAGAGGCAGATGTGGGTACATTTACATCATAAGATGCTTACGAGCTCAAATCATTACTATCATCATTACTATAATTATTACTATCAAGGATAGGCCGCTTATAACAACCGTAACTGCAGTGTGGGTTATCTTTTGCCACAGAGAATAAGTTCTCATAGCAATAACAAGTCATTTTAAAGATTATTTAAATAAAGATTGAAAAGCACATTGTCAGAATTCTTTTTTCTTTATCCTTATTTTTGTAATCTTGTGAAGTGCAAAACAAATAAATATATTAAAACTCTATATATAAACTTCTTCTTTAATCACATGATTTCATCTAGTCTTTCCCAGATCTGCTCAGGTGGTTTGATGGAGTGAAAGATGGAAGAAAAGATATAAACATGTACCTCTCTGCTCCACCTTTTCCTCATAGTGATAGGAGTATTCAGATGATTCTTCAGGAAACAAAAGGATGTTTTGTAAGAAATGTGAAGATAACAATGATAAACAAGTGAATTCATTGTGTTTTCATATCTGCCATGTAACTCCATGACAAAGAAAACCAGTTGAATCATTTGTTTTGGGGGTAACATCTGGTGGATGGAGGACGTAAGCAGAGGTTTATAGAAACAGTAAATACCTCTTTGTTCCATCTCTTCCTGATGGTGATAGAATTCAGCAGATTCTTTAAAGACAAAAACACACGTTGCTTTCATTATGTCGTCAATTTTTTTTATCCATAAATAGTCAGTTTTAGACCAAAACATTTTTTAAATCACGTTTCTGATGATTCCAGTCTTACCTTGAATTTCGGGTCTCTGAACTGACGAGTCCGGGACATCTACAGAATATGGGATATGGTTCAAACCAGAACTTTAGTTCAAAGAAACTATCATAATGCATCGGTTATTGAAGAAAAACATACAAAAATACTGAAGTTAACAGTTCTGTCCTTAAAGGGACAGGCTGATATTCTGGCCAATTCCTCTAGTTTCCCAGTGTTTGTGAGTTGTTAGGAGGTGTAAAACAAAACTAGCAACAATTCACTTGTAACTGCAGGCAGAAGATCAACCGAATAAAAAACGCTCAAATAATACAGAGCTGGATGTGATTGTAGCTTAACTACCACTGGTCGTGGTCAATGTGGGGTTATCCCTATATTCCCAGTTGCCTAAATTCCCAGAGTCTTAAATTCCCAAGTTCCAATGGTCCTAAGTTCACATGTTTCAAGTGGCCTAAGTTACCAGGGTCCTACGATCCTAGGGGTTATGTCATCAATTGTCTGGGAACATGATAACTTGGGAACACAATGTCCTTTGTTCTCAGAGTACTATGTTCCCCTAAGTCAGAAGTTCCCAGGTCCTATCTTTCCAGTGTCCTATATTTCCTGTGTACTATCTTTTTCAGTGTCCTACGTTCCCAGTGTCCTATGTTCCCAGTGTCCTATGTTCCCAGTGTCCTATGTTCCCAGTATCTTACGTTCCCAGTGTCCTTTGTTCCCAGTGTCCTATGTTCCCAGTGTCTTACGTTCGCAATGTCCTATGTTCCAAATGTCCTAGGTTTCCATTCTCTTAAGTTCCAAATGTCCTATCTTCCCATTGGTCTATGTTCCCAGTGTCCTATATTCCCAGTGTCCTATGTTCCCAGTGTCTTAAGTTCGCAGTGTCCTATGTTCCCAGTGTCCTATGTTCCCAGTGTCCTATAATCTATAACATAAATAAAGATTATGCTAGCTGTTTTTTGCTAAGCTAGGCTATACATGTCAGCAGAGATGAAACTGACGAAGAGGACAAGAGGATTTCCCCCAAATGTCCCCGATAGATTAAAGTGTTCTAGAAGATAAAACACTTACCGAAGGGCACCATTGCCAATTCAATTTCTGTAGAAGAGAGGAGAGTGAAGACGGTTAAAGACTGAAACGCATACCGCCGAAACAGAAACAGAAAAAGATGGCATCTGACTGGAAACTGTACCTTTGCCAGACAAATAAAGCTCAGCTGTGCTCTTAGCCTCTCCTCTGGGCTCCAACCTCACAATCACAGAATACACGCCTACACAGGATTATCAATGAAGACGTTTAGCATATGATAATATTGGGAAGGAGAAGAAAAAAAGAAATCTGCAGGTCTCCTTGTCGGCGCCTTTGTGGCCCTTCCTGGCCCCGATGGCGCTCTACACACCTTCGTCTTCGATGGCCACGTTTCGGATGATCATGAAATGTCTTCGGCCCTCGCTCGTGAAGTTGTACTTGGGGCTCTCGCGCAGCTCCCAGGTGTCTTTGTACCATGACACAACCGCGTTGTCGAAGGACACCTCGCACTCAAAGGTGGCCGCCTGGCGCTCGTTGACTTCGATGTTGTGGATGCGTTTGGTGAAATGAATTTGTTCGGCTAGAACAGATAAAGACGGTAATGGGTAAACGGCACCACAGCTTGTGAGATAGAACTTGAATGGTAGTTGTTTAATGGACAAAACATCCACACGGTTAGAGGAGATGATGAGGACTGCTGGTTGCGTTTAGGGGGAGGGGCGAGTTCAGACGAATGTAAGTAGACAACGAATGAGAAGATGGCCTGACAGTGTTTTTGGAGGATAACTCAGGAGAGAGGTGTGAAGAGGATTAAGACACAGGAGGACAAATCCCATAAGAAAGAGGAAAAAAAGAGGAAATCAAACGTCCATCCCAAGAGGTTAGTATACGGAGAGCATCCATCACGTCTACAAGGTCCAACGGTTCCCGGGTACAAACCTTCGACCCAGAGGTCTGCGTTGGACTCCAGGTTCTGGTACTTGCAGGTGTAGCGACCCTGGTCTTCAGTCCTCAGGTCTCTGATCAGAAGCTTCTGAACCTTGTTATGGACCTCTGACGAGTACCTGCCCTTCATCTCTAAGCGCTGGCTGTTTCTAAACCACTGAGCCTCTACGTTCGGGACGGACAACTGACAAGACAGAGAGCACAGCTGGCCTTCCTTACCCGACGTGTCCTGCAGATGTTTCTCCACCTCTGGAAGACAAAAAGAAGGACAGGAGGCCGTGAGGATCGGCTGCGTACAAGTACTGACTTTCAGAGCATGAAGTACCCCCTGGCTGTAGGGGGTACGTAAGTACTGTCTTTCAGATAATGAAGTACCCCCTGGCTGTAGGGGGTACGTAAGTACTGCTTTTCAGAGCATGAAGTACCCCCTGGCTGTAGGGGGTACGTAAGTACTGTCTTTCAGATAATGAAGTACCCCCTGGCTGTAGGGGGTACGTAAGTACTGCTTTTCAGAGCATGAAGTACCCCCTGGCTGTAGGGGGTACGTAAGTACTGTCTTTCAGATAATGAAGTACCCCCTGGCTGTAGGGGGTACGTAAGTACTGCTTTTCAGAGCATGAAGTACCCCCTGGCTGTAGGGGGTACGTAAGTACTGCTTTTCAGAGCATGAAGTACCCCCTGGCTGTAGTGGGTAGTCAAGTACTGCTTTTCAGAGCATGAAGTACCCCCTGGCTGTAGGGGGTAGTCAAGTACTGCTTTTCAGAGCATGAAGTACCCCCTGGCTGTAGGGGGTAGTCAAGTACTGACTTTCATTTCATTGACAACAATGTATTTTAATCATAGTCTAATCAAGGAGCCCTTGCTGAAGGCCTCTGGAGGACCTACAAATGCGAGTTACTGACCCATGACGGTGAGCTTGGCGCTGGAGATGTGCGGCCCACACACCACGCGGTAGTTGCCCTGGTCGGCGGGCTGGCAGCTCTTGACCTTGAGCAGGTGGCGCTCTCCACTGATGCTGATGTCGTACTTTTTGCCAGTGTCCAGCTTCTGGGTGCCCTTGTACCACGACAGGATGATCTCTGGATAGTTGATTTTGACCTCGCACTCAAACACCGCCTCCTTGTTGGTGGAGACGGACATGTCGGCGATGTCCTTCACCACGGTGACGGGCTGCGGGGGGAAACGGCATCGCGTGTGATTATCAGATGTTCTGCTCGTCCGTGATCTCTCGTTGTTAACAACAAATAAAAACGTTTATCTTCATGCTTAATATCTCTCTGGGTCTGGATTTTCACTTGAATGTAAAACAATCTGTCATTTCAGGTGTGTGTTTTCCCAGCGGTCAGTGAACGTGTCCTGACCTCGGTGCGCTCCATCCTCTTCTGCAGGTCGGCCACCAGTCGGGCCATGTCCTCGTCAGACTCTCTGCTTCCACGTTCCACTTCCTGTCAACGACGACATCCTGTTACACACCAGAGACGCGCGCACACACACACACACACACACACACACACACACACACACACACACACACACACACACACACACACACACACACACACACACACACACACACACACACACACACACACACACACACACACACACACACACACACACACACAGCCCCTCGTACCGGTCTGCCGCCCTCCTCGGCCTTCTCCTTCTTCAGCTGCTCGATGGCCTGCAGCAGGCCCCTGTAGTCCGTGATGCCGTACATCTGGTACTCTAGCTCCACGATGTCAGCACTTCTCGTGAGACTCTTCCCACGTCCTCAGCAGCTCCACGATGTCCGGCGTCAGGGGGAGACAGGCGGTCAGGAGGGAGACAGGCGGTCAGGAGGGAGACAGGCGGTCAGGAGGGAGACGGGCGGTCAGGAGGGAGACAGTCGGTCAGGAGGGAGACAGGCGGACAGGAGGGAGACAGGCGGTCAGGAGACAGGCGGTCAGAGGAGACAGCGTCAGGAGGGAGACAGGCGGTCAGGAGGGAGACAGGCGGTCAGGAGGGAGACAGGCGGTCAGGAGGGAGACAGGCGGTCAGGAGGGAGACAGGCGGTCAGGAGGGAGACAGGCGGTCAGGAGGGAGACAGGCGGTCAGGAGGGAGACAGGCGGTCAGGAGGGAGACAGGCGGTCAGGAGGGAGACACGGTCAGGAGGTCAGAGAGACACAGCGGTCAGGAGAGACAGACGGCCAGGAGGGAGACAGGCGGTCAGGAGGGAGACAGGCGGTCAGGAGGGAGACAGGCGGTCAGGAGGGAGACAGGCGGTCAGGAGGGAGACAGGCGGTCAGGAGGGGAAGGCGGTCAGGAGGGAGACAGGCGGTCAGGAGGGAGACAGGCGGTCAGGAGGGAGACAGGCGGTCAGGAGGGAGACAGGCGGTCAGGAGGGAGACAGGCGGTCAGGAGGGAGACAGGCGGTCAGGAGGGAGACAGGCGGTCAGGAGGGAGACAGGCGGTCAGGAGGGAGACAGTCGGTCAGGAGGGAGACAGGCGGTCAGGAGGGAGACAGTCGGTCAGGAGGGAGACAGGCGGTCAGGAGGAGACAGGGTCAGGAGGACAGGCGGTCAGGAGGAGACAGGCGGTCAGGAGGAGAAGCGGTCAGGAGGAGACAGGGTCAGGAGGAGACAGGCGGTCAGGAGGAGACAGCGGTCAGGAGGAGACAGACAGGGTCAGGAGGAGGAGACAGGAGGTCAGGAGAGACAGGCGGTCAGGAGGGAGACAGGCGGTCAGGAGAGACAGGGTCAGGAGAGACAGGCGTCAGGAGGGAAAGCGGTCAGGAGCGGTCAGGAGCAGGGTCAGGAGAAAGCGGTCAGGAGACAGGCGGTCAGGAGGAGAGAAGCGGTCAGGAGGAGACAGGCGGTCAGGAGAGACAGGCGGTCAGGAGGAAGCGGTCAGGAGAGACAGGCGGTCAGGAGGGAACAGCGGTCAGGAGAGACAGGCAGTCAGGGGGGAGACAGGCGGTCAGGAGGAGAAGCGGTCAGGAGGAGACAGGCGGTCAGGAGGAGACAGGCGGTCAGGAGGAACAGGCGGTCAGGAGGAGACAGCGGTCAGGAGGAGACAGGCGGTCAGGAGGGGTCAGGAGAAGGCGGTCAGGAGGAGACAGCGGTCAGGAGGAGAGACAGGCGGTCAGGAGGAGACAAGGCGGTCAGGAGGCAGGAGACAGCGGTCAGGAGGAGACAGGCGGTCAGGAGGAAGCGGTCAGGGTCAGGAGGGAGACAGGCGGTCAGGAGGGAGACAGTCGGTCAGGAGGGAGACAGGCGGTCAGGAGGGGAAGGCGGTCAGGAGGGAGACAGGCGGTCAGGAGGGAGACAGGCGGTCAGGAGGGAGACAGGCGGTCAGGAGGGGAAGGCAGTCAGGAGGGAGACAGTCGGTCAGGAGGGAGACAGGCGGTCAGGAGGGGAAGGCGGTCAGGAGGGAGACAGTCGGTCAGGAGGGAGACAGGCGGTCAGGAGGGAGACAGTCGGTCAGGAGGGAGACAGGCGGTCAGGAGGGGAAGGCGGTCAGGAGGGAGACAGACGGTAAGGAGGGAGACAGGCGGTTAGGAGGGGAAGGTGGTCAGGAGGGAAACAGTCAGTCAGGAGGGAGGCAGGTGGTCAGGAGGGGAAGGCGGTCAGGAGGGAGACAGGCGGTCAGGAGGGAGACAGGCGGTCAGGAGGGGAAGGCGGTCAGGAGGGAGACAGTCGGTCAGGAGGGAGACAGGCGGTCAGGAGGGGAAGGCGGTCAGGAGGGAGACAGTCGGTCAGGAGGGAGGCAGGTGGTCAGGAGGGGAAGGCGGTCAGGAGGGAGACAGGCGGTCAGGAGGGAGACAGGCGGTCAGGAGGGGAAGGCGGTCAGGAGGGAGACAGATGATCAGGAGGGAGACAGGCGGTCAGGAGGGAGACAGGTGGTCAGAAGGGGAAGGCGGCGCTTGGCGAAACGGCCGTTCGAGTCCTGAAAAAAACTCACTTCTTCAGCTTGGCGCGCAGATCTCCGTCTGGTTGCTCCGCCCCTTTCTTCTCGTCCACGTGCATGTCGGCGCCGCACTCGATCTCGCCGTGCGTGTTGGCGGCGACGCAGCGGTACTGACCCGAGTCCGACTTGGTGACCTCCCGAATCTCCAGCTTGGCCTCCCGGCCCTTCTGGGCGATGGAGATGCGGCCGCCGTGCGTCACCTGGCGCCACTTCCCCTTCATCCACTTCACGCTGGGGATCGGGTCGCCGCCCACTTTGGCGATGAAGGTGGCGACAGATTCTGTGGAGGGACGGTGAGTTCAGGGTCAGAGTTACGCAACGGGAAACTGCAGCTACGCCCCGCTGTGGAGTACATGAGTACTACATGTATACTCTGTGTACTCTGGTGTGTACTATGTGTACCATGTGTACTCTGGTGTGTACTATGTGTACCATGTGTACTCTGGTGTGTACTCTGTGTACTCTGGTGTGTACTCTTGTGTGTACTCTGGTGTGTACTATGTGTACTATGGTGTGTACTCTGTGTACTCTGGTGTGTACTCTTGTGTGTACTCTGTGTACTCTGGTGTGTAGTGTGTGTACTCTGGTGTGTACAGTGTGTACTCTGGTGTGTACTCTATGTACTCACTCTCCGTGACGTGGGCTGTTCTGGGCTCCTGGATGAAGAACAGGTTTTCCAGCTTCTTGGCCGGAGCAGCTGGAGCTTCAGCAGGAGGCGGAGCTACTCCGGGTTTCTCTGTGGGAACAAGGAGCAACGCTACAGTATATATGCGTATATATACACACATGTATGTATATGTATACATGTACTAATAGCCTTTACCCTTGACGGTGACCTTGGCCTTGCAGAACTCGCTGCCGGCCTCGTTGCAGGCCTTGCACAGGTAGTCCCCGGCGTCGTGTCGGGAGGCGGAGCTTATCTCCAGGCAGGCCGTCCCGTCGGAGAAGCTGATCTTGGTGCTGCCGCCGGGCGCCACATCCTTCCTGTCCTTCATCCACGAGACCTTCAGCGGCGCCGAGCCACACACGTGGCAGCGCAGGCTCAGCCGGTCGCCCTCGTCCACCGTCAGAGGCTTCAGGGCCACGTCGAACACCGGGGGCTTCTTCGCCTCTGGAGGACGGGAAGAGAGAGGAGAGAGGAGAGAGAGAGAGAGAGAGAGAGGAGAAGAGGAAAATGAGTAGAAGAGGAGAAAGGAGGAAAGAAAAGAGTAAAAGGGAGGGGAATGAAGGGGAGGAAGAGGAAGACAAAGAGGAGAAGAGGAGAAAAAGGAGGAAGGAGAAGAAGAGGAGAAGAGGAGAAAAAGAAGAAGAGGAGGAGGAAGAGAAGGAAGGAGAAGAGGAGGAGTATGTTTCAGGATCCTGAGGAGACTTTACGTAATTTCAACATTTCAACTTTATTGATTATTAAGTTTTAAAAAAAGAAAGAAAAAAGAGAAACTAAAGTAAAGTAAAGAAAGAGAGAAAGAGACACAAAGATAGTAAAGAAAGAGAGAAAGTAAAGAAAGAGAGAGAGACACAGAAGGAGGCTGTTCTCTACCTGAGATCGCCATGACGATGTCACAGGAAGTGGCGCCCGCCTCGTTGGCGGCATGGCAGCGGTAGCGGCCGCTGTCCTCCAGGCGGCTGCTCTTGATGCAGAGCACGGCCACGTTGCTCTGGAAGCTAACGTCGTAGCGCTCGGAGCTAACGAGCTCCGCCTCCTCGTGGAACCAGCTGACCGCCACGGGCTGAGAGCCACTGAGTCGGCCCTCCATCTTCACCAGCTTGCCCTCCACGTCCTCCACGCGCTCTGAGGGCCTCTTGGTGAACACCGGGGGGGTCTTACGCTCTGAGGAGGAGGAGGGGAGGGGGGGGGGGGGAGGAGGAGAGACAGTGGCCGTGAGGAAAGGAGAAGGAGGCGTGTTTCCTCCACACAAAGGAAACAAAACGCCATCAGAGACGGAATGAGAGGTAAAGAAGAGGAGAAGAGAGGGAAGGAGGAGTAGAGGAAGAACAGAAGGAGAAGAGGAGGGAGGGGAAGGAGAGATGAGTAAGGAGTAGAGGAAGAAAAAAAGAGGGGAAGAGGAGAAAAGGAGAAGAGGAAGAGCAGTGTAGCCAGGAGTAGTGAAGAAGAGGAGCAGTGAGGCCAGGTGAAGAATAGGAGGAGCAGTGGATCCAGGAGAGGTGAAGAATAGGAGGAGCAGTGGAGCCAGGAGAGGTGAAGAATAGGAGGAGCAGTGGAGCCAGGAGAGGTGAAGAATAGGAGGAGCAGTGGAGCCAGGAGAGGTGAAGAATAGGAGGAGCAGTGGAGCCAGGAGAGGTGAAGAGGAGGAGGAGCAGTGAGGCCAGGTGAAGAAGAGGAGCAGTGAGGCCAGGTGAAGAAGAGGAGGAGCAGTGGAGCCAGGTGAAGAAGAGGAGGAGCAGTGGAGCCAGGTGAAGAAGAGGAGCCCCTACCTTTGACGGACACGGTGGCGGAGCAGCAGTCTTTGCCCACGTCGTTGTGGGCGTGGCAGAAGTAGCCCCCCGTGTCCCCGCGGTCGGCCCTCAGCAGCACCAGGTGCGCCGTGTTGTCCACGCAGCTCACCTGGTAGTTGCCCCCGGGCCGGATGTCCTTGTGGTCTTTGGACCATGTGACCTTGATGGGGGCAGAGCCTGTCATGTGACACTCCAGCTGCACGCTGTCGCCCACCGTCACCTCCTGGGGCGACAATTTCCTGTCAAACACCGGCGGGTATCTGGGTTCTGATGGGGAAGAGGAGGAGGAGGAGGAGGAGGAGGAGGGAGGAAGAACACAACAACATTCAGTTCCAACCTTTAGTTCACCACTACTCTCAGGAGGAAGAGTCAAGAACATCTCAACAACTACTCTCATCTCAGGTTCCTCCAACAGAAGAGGAAGAAGAGGAGGAGAAAATGAAGCGGATAAAGGAGAAAAAAGGAGGAAAAAGGTGAGGCGGAAGAGAAGGATCAGGAAGAAGGAGAAGAGGAGGAGGAAATAGGTGAGGCAGATGTGAAGGATGAGGAAGAAAAAGGAGGAAAGGTAGTAAAAAGAAGCTAAAATAAATGAAGTAAAGTGAACCAACCAATCAGGAGGCTGCATTTACACCCTAACACTGAACCAACCAATCAGCAGGCTGCACAGACCTTGCAGCGTGAGCTTGGCCCTGCAGGAGGCGGAGCCTACGCTGTTGGTGGCCACGCAGGTGTACTCCCCCGAGTGGCTCTTCTCCCCCTGGAGGATCTCCAGTGCCGCCGTGTTGTCGTCATGCGTCATGGTGATGTCGGCGCCCGGCCTCAGCGGCTCGCCGTCCTTTAGCCACGACACGTCCACGGGCGCCGAGCCGGCCACGCGGCACTCGAAGCGCACGGCCTGGCCCTCGGTCTGCTGCAGGCTGGTGATCTTCTTGGGGAAGGTGGGCGGAGCCTTGGCCGCTGGAGGGGGGAGAGGGACGGTTACTATGGCGACTAGAGGGACGGTTACTATGGCCACCAGAGGGACGGTTACTATGGCGACCAGAGGGACGGTTACTATGGAGACCGGAGGGACTTGACGCTGCTTCAGACGTTTACTTGTGACACTGACTTAAACATGACAACATTCATAGATACATCAAATCATCACTTAGATATTTA
Organism: Liparis tanakae; assembly: GCA_036178185.1. NCBI lineage: Eukaryota > Metazoa > Chordata > Actinopteri > Perciformes > Liparidae > Liparis > Liparis tanakae. Next base: position 8,243,054 of record CM070107.1, read on the forward strand.
TACTTTTGATAATACTTGTAATTGTGTAACATTTGAGTATTTTTACTGTCAGTTTTCTTAGTAAATGATATATATATATATATAAATAAAATAAAGTTATATTACTATAAATGAGCCCAGAATGTTCTTTGTTTTATTTCTTCCACTCGATTAGTATTTTGTAGTACTTTGTTTAAGTATTTTTTCTGAGTAAATTATATAAAATAATTATAAATAAATAAGTTTGAGTATTTGTTGATCTTCGGACGTCTTTCCAGCGGCTCATTGAATAAACGCGTGACAGGTGTGAATGTGTCAGGTGTTCACCTAGAACGTTGAGTTTGCAGGTGGAGGAGGCGGAGCCTATCTGGTTCTCCGCCTTGCAGGTGTACTCTCCGATGTCGGCCTTGGCGGCCTTGCTGAGCTTCAGACAGGCCACGCCCTTCAGGTACTCCAACCGGCAGGTGGGGCTGGACCGGACTTTGCCGTCGGCCTTGAACCAGGACACCTTGATGTCAGGGGTTCCCGCCACCTGACACTTGAGGCACACGCCGTCTCCGGTCGTCACCTCCATGGGCTCCAGGGGCTCCACGAAGTACGGCGGCTCTGAGGTCACAAACGGGAGACGTCGGTGAGAACCACGACCCTTGCTGGTGGACACGGAAACCGACCGCCGCAAAGCGGCTCTGCGATTGGTCGTGGACGGCCTCGATGGAGAACCACAGAACCAGCGGTGGATTGAAGTGAAGCACCAGTTGAACCAATCGGCTGCTGCTGGTCCCATAGAGATCCAGAGAGTGAAGCTAAGCTAAGCTAAGCTAATGGCACCAAAGGACACGTAAATACATTCAGAAAGTAAAAACAGTCAAATCTACGACAGCGTATGTATTAAAATATATAACTGAGTCTAAACCCAGACCAGGGGCGCGAGGCTCCTCCAGGAGGAACTGACCGAGGATGGACACAGCGGCTTCACACGAGTCCTTCCCGGCGGCGTTGGCGACCTCGCACCGGTACCTCCCTGCCGCTTCCTTGTCGTCGGTGCTCAGACACTCGAGGATGCAGGAGCTCTCTGTCGTGGTCACGTTGTACTTGTAGGAGGAGAAGATCTGCTGGCCGTCCTTGAACCACGTCACCGTGATCTTCGGAGATCCAGAGTACGAGCACTCCAACGTCAAGGCTTTGCCCTTTTCCACCGACACATCCTTTAGCTTCTTGGAGAAGGAAGCCGGCTCTGAGGGACACCCAGGGGACGGGTTAGAGCCAGGACATCATCAGGGGACACATACTAGTTTAGGACAGGACATCATCAGAGGACACAGATGATGGTTTAGAGCAGGGGTCACCAACACGGTGCCCGCCCGCAGGGACCAGGTGAGTCGCCCGCACGGCATGTTCTAATAATAGTCAACATTGAGCTCCGTCAAAAAAAAAACATAATCTCCGGGCACTAGGACCTGGGGGGAGGCTGCTCCTCTGGCTTTCTCACTCTGCAAGGAGCGTCTCTCAAAGAGCCAGGATGACAGCCAATGAGTTGAGCTTGAAGTAGTAGTAGTTACAGAATGTCAGTAGTTGTTATTGAGTGTAATATTTTTCTCAATTGAATGGTAAATTAGACACTGAACTAGTTCATCTTTATCTCAGTGATAGAGTCCAAGAGAGCAGAATTTCAGAGTCATGGTGATAAAATATCCCTTTGACTCTGACATTGTGTCTCCAACAATGGATCCAGGGCTTTGAGAGAAGAGGCGGCCCAAAAGCCCTCTGCTTATTAATATGAGGGCCTGAACACTGACAGTGGGGCAGAGGACCTATTGTTCTTAACATCTTTAGTATTACTACGTGTCTTTGGCACAATCTATGTTCTTCATCAGAATGTTGGCCAGAACAATCAAAACACCGTAGTTATAAAAGCTTCAGGTTACATCAAATCACGAGGATGTCGTGTGGCGGCTCGTTATTATTAAAAGGTGATTCAGGCAAATTAGTTTTTTGGGAAGTTTATATAATACAAGTAGCCCTTCGGATTATTTTGTACCCTTGAAGTAGCCCTCGGTCTCAAAAAGGTTGGTGACCCCTGGTTTAAAGACATCACCAGAGGACAGACAGATGATGGTTTAGAGACATCACCAGGACATCACAAGCCTCTCCAGACACTGACCTTTGATGGTGAGGTGGACGGGGCAGCTCTCCTTCCCGGCGTCGTTGATCACCTGACAGGTGTACTCTCCGCCGTGAGACGCGTCCACTCTGAAGAGCTCCAGCAGGACCTGGCTGTCCTTCAGGGAGAAGTCACAGCCGTGTCCAGACAGGATCTCCTTGGTTCCTCTGAACCACTTCAGTCTGAGGGGGGCGCTGCCCTTCACCATGGCGGAGAACGTCACATTGGAGCCGGGCATGGCTTCCACCGGCTGAGGAGGAACCACGAAGGACGGGGGTTCTGGGTACCAGAGGACAGAGACGGGTCAACCCTGGTGGACCCTGGTGGACCTGATGGTTTCACTGAAGGAGTTCTCTCTCTATTCTGAAGGGTTTGTTAATTTAAAGCCTGATTTATAAATGTTCTTTAAAGACATGTTGTCATGCTGTTGAGAGTATTTTCAGATTCACGGATTGAAACAAATAAATATAAAAAACTTCCCTCAGTGAAAACCTTTGACTCTCATATGTCAACAATATGACTCAAAGTACTTCTATCAGGACTCTATTTTTCAATTTCTACTCAACTTTTATGAAATCAGTTTGTTCTGAACCAGTAAATTAAACAAGTAACTAAGTACATGTACTTACGTATTGTCGTTAAGTACACATCTGAGGTACCTTAACTCAACCAGACTACTTCTACTTCTCCACTACATCTCAGAGGTACTGTACATATAGTAATTCTTACTGCACTACATCTCAGAGGTACATGTTGTACTTCTTACTGTAAAACATCTCAGAGGTACATGTTGTACTTCTTACTGTAAAACATCTCAGAGGTACATGTTGTACTCCTTACTGTACTACACCTCAGAGGTACATGTTGTACTCCTTACTGTACTACACCTGAGGTACATGTTGTACTCCTTACTGTACTACACCTTTAGAGGTACTTGTTGTACTCTTTACTGTACTACACCCCAGAGGTACTTGTTGTACTCTTTACTGTACTACACCTCAGAGGTACTTGTTGTACTTCTTACTGTACTACACCTCAGAGGTACATGTTGTACATTACTCCAGAAGAACTGTAGAGCTCGGCCTCATTATGAGTCCTTGTCAGTGAATGATGTAAGAACGTCTTTCTGACCTTTTACGACCAAGGCCGCCGTGGTGTCGCTGGCTCCGGCCTTGTTGACCGCTTTACATGTATACAGTCCGCAGTGGGCCAGCTGCAGCGTGGACACTTTGAGCGTGCAGCTGTTGTTGCTGAAGGCCAGCTCGTAGTTGGGTCCGCTCTGGATCTCCTCCCCGTCGTGGTACCACGACACAGTGAAAGGCGGGGAGCCCGACACTTTGCACTCCATCTCTCCAGCTGCTCCGATGACCGCGTTGTAATCCTTTAACTTCCTGGAGAATGTCGGGGGTATGATCTTATCTGTGGGGGAGGACGGCGTTAGTGGTGCATCGGGACAAACGCAGGAGGACGTGTCGGCGGTGACCGGGCTGGGTAAGACCAAAGTCTCATCTTGCCAGGTGATAAACATTTGGCTCTTTCTTTCATTAAACAGTTCCTGGTTTTAATCAAAACTTGTTCCACTAAAATTACAGGTGGCCTGAGTCTGCCTCCACCCATTGAAAAGGTTCTAGAAACCACTGTTTGCGTTTTTCTCTTTTGTCACCACATCCATGTTGTTTGATGAAGTCTCAACACTTTTAGAATTACAACTACGGTCATGTTATTGTTCTGACCACAAAATAATAAATAATGACAATAAACAGTTTAAGCGCAAAAGGTCCTCCGATCTGACGAAGCCGTATAATGATAGTAGTAATAAATATACATTATCATTATATATAATATGGTTAAAGTCATTCATAAACCAACTCTATTCTGCCTCTACCTGGTTGTCACAATACTAACATTATAACTTCTATACCATACCTGCCATAAATATCAGGATACCAGATACAATACTATAACAACAATATGATACCATGAATAAGAGACTGGTATATGTATCTATAATAGTAATAAATTCAATATATGTATGGTTCACTTCTTACCAACTTGTTCCAACACTTAACACATGTCAGTAATATTAGTTTTAGCCTACAGCAAGATATTAATGAAACTCCATGGAGCCGTCATACATTGATTATACACTATGAGGCTGTTAGTCTGTATCTGACCAGATGATATCAGGATGAGCAGCTGTAGAGTTACACAACTTTACAGACTGTCTGCATTAGAGACAAAGTAATGAAACATTTCACTTCTGACAATTTTTCTTTTAAGCCGAAGACGGTCTCAAAAGATCGCCACGTTACGCCCCTCGCTGTGAGCTGCGCTGCGCAGCGCAGTGCAGACAGCATGACACGGAGCGGATCACGGGCTCTTTTAATGAAGTATCGATACTAAAAATATGCAAAATCACATCGCTCTTAATACGGGTCCTTTGTTAGTATCGCTACACCGTGCAGCGTGACAGCAGCAGATGTAGCGGGCTAACATTCAAGCTAACCTAAACCACCAAACTCTGAAGACATCTAAACGATGATTGGCCGAGACGCGACACGTCCCATCAAAGATGTTTTATTGCGAAGAGCAACACTCCACATTTTCTCTGCGTTTCCACGATTCACGTGGACGACCTATTTTAATTTCAAAACGGTGAATTTCACCGAAAGGTGACAAGTTTGCAGGTCTGTATTTGGTATTATTACCACATCTCAAGGATCAGATGGTCACTAACCCAGCACCAGTCATCAAAGAAGAAAAGGGGCACAAACCTAAAACTGTGAGGTTAATTTTACTCAGATCCTTCCCGACCTCGTTCATGACCTCGAATGTATATTCTCCCGAGTCCACCTTCTCAGCAGAAAGGACGTTCAGGCTTGAAATCATCTGCGAAAAGGAGATCTTGTACTTCCTCCCGGAAGCCAGCTCGACACCATCCTTGAACCACTTTGGCGTCAGCTCTGGGGTTCCACACACTTTGACCTCCAGGGCAGCCATGTCGCCTGCCGTCACGCTCAGAGCGTCGGGCTTGTCCACTATCTTAGCAGGTTCTGGAATTAACAGAAGAAGCAGAACATGTTCTTAATCAAACCTGCAGGACAAAGGAAAGAACAAAAAACTGCATGAGAAAGAGAGAATTATATGATTACGAACCTAGAACAGTCAAGTTAGCGAAACACTCCACACTCCCAGCATCGTTTCTGAGTTGGCATGTGTAATTGCCTGCCGTGGTTGCATCAGCCTTAAATACTTTAAGAGCGACCTTGTTGTTCTCAAAGGTGATTTTCCTGTTGTCACCGTCCCTGAGAATGTGATCCTTGTCTTGAACCCAGGACACAGTAATGGGTTCAGAGCCTTTAACATTGGCCACAAGGGTCACCTCCTCTCCCAGTATCACCGTCATCTTTGACAGTTTCTTCACAAATGACGGCGGCTCTGAAGAGAGGAGACAAACAACGCAAAAGGGAAGGTCAGCAGGGTGACAAAGTTACCTGGAAATCTAATACTTCTGATTTGGATTTGAGATTAACGCAATTTCTACTGACCTCTGAGTTTAACTGACGTCTTGCAGGTGTCACTTCCTACACTGTTTGATACTTTGCACTCGTATTCGCCGGCATCCAAGGACTGTATCCCAATGACATGAAGCGTAGCCGAAGTGCCCTCGCTCACCATCTTATACTTCCTGCTCTCCATCAGAGGTTTCTTGTCTTTGAACCAGTTGATCTGGAACGGAGCTGTACCGCTCATCTCGCAGTACAGACTCACGTCCTTACCCTTTAACCCTTCAGCGGGCTGAAGTACTTTGACAAAAGATGGGGGGTCTACAAAAAGATCAGTAAACTGTTAAAGAGGCATACACGGGAAAATAATCCATGACTAATTCTTAAAGCTGAAATCCGTAACATTGCATGTATTGTTACAATCTGTAGTGGCAAAAGATGGTGGTATGGGTAAGATAACGTAAGGAAGATTGTTGGAACTACAGTAAGATGGTGGTAAGGGTAAGGAGGTTTATTGGAACCATACTAAGATGGTGGGGCTGGTAAGGATGTTTTTTGGAACTACACCACGGTGGTGGAGTTGGTACGAAAGTTTGTTGGAACTATTTTGTGAAATGGTGGAGTTGGTAAGGAAGATTGTTTGAACTACACTAATGTGGTGGAGTTGATAAGGAAGTTTGTTGGAACTTTACTAAGATGGTGGAGTTGGTAATGAAGTTTGTTTGAACTACACTAATGTGGTGGAGTTGGTAAGGAAGTTTGTTGGAACTTTACCAAGATGGTGGAGTTGGTAAGGAAGGTTGTTGGAACTACACTAAGATGGTGGAGTTGATAAGGAAGTTTGTTTGAACTACACTAATGTGGTGGAGTTGGTAAGGAAGTTTGTTTGAACTACACTAATGTGGTGGAGTTGGTAAGGAAGTTTGTTGGAACTTTACCAAGATGGTGGAGTTGGTAAGGAAGGTTGTTGGAACTACATTAAGATGGTGGAGTTGATAAGGAAGTTTGTTGGAACTACAATAGGATGGTAGGGCTGGTAAGGAAGGTTTGTTGGAACTACAGCCAAAATGGCTAAGGAATTGTTTTTTCCGGAAGTATATCTGACTCCAGAGGTTCCAGGATCTTTCAATGGCATTTCCCAAACAAAAGGGGTAACCCAACAAGCTGACAAACATTTCTAAAAAGCGGAAATAGGGAACGAGTCTCCAATTTGGGAGTTTGAGCATCTGACGATATCCACCATAATAAAAGACTAAAGAAGAATATTACGTATTCCAGCTTTAAGCAATACAACCAAACTTTAACCAACACTTCAACAAGCACTGAACAGCCAGTGCATCAGAAAGTCAGACCATGAATGATAAACAATGATGAGGAAGTCAGTAAGAGGCTGACCTTTAACGGCAAGTGTGGTGCTACAGCTGACACTGCCAGCATCGTTCTGAGCTTCACAGGTATAAACTCCCTCATCATCAAATCTGGCAGAGAGCAGTTCCAGGACTGCTACTGAGTCAACAAATGAGGTCTTGTAGTTGCCTCCATCCGTGACCTTGGTGTCCTGTTTGTACCAAGTCACTTTCAGAGGGGCAGTGCCACTGACTTTGCACTCCAGTCGGAGCGACTCATCCTGCTTCACAAACTTAACGGCAGGGAGTTTCAGCACAAACTCAGGTGGTTCTGGAAAGCCAAGATAGAGATATATTAGCCGCTGGAAGATGTAGGGGCACTTAAACTAGATTGTTACAACGGGCAGGAGGTGAGCAGAAGACATGAGCTGACAATGATGGGGTTAGCAGCAGAGACTGGATGGTTGTGGAAAATGCAGGTGCATCAAAAAAGGCAACAAACACTTCTTAATAAGAAGCTGCAGCAGTGGACAAGCTTATGAATAATATAGAAACAATGAAAGTTTCACTAGAGAACTACTAGTTTGAGCCAGCAATGCAGATATGAGATGAATACAGCAACGCAAGAGTCGATTCAAAAGATGCCCAACCTTTGACTGTCAAGTCTGCACTGCAGCGCACAGAGCCAGCTTCATTACTGACTTGGCAAGAGTAGACTCCACTCTGGGTGATGCCCACTGAATAGAGGTCTAAGAAGCAAGACAGGCCCTCCAGCCCTGTGAAACAAGTGGGCCCGGTCATGAGCTCCGAGTCCTCCTTGAACCATTTGACCGTGAAAGGAGGCGTTCCCTTAAATGCGCCTTTGAAGCGTACGGTTCCATTTGGTAGAGCCGCTTGGGACTCAGGCAACGTCACAAAGCTGGGAGGTTCTGAAGAGAACAAGACGGACGGCGTTAAAAGAGGTACTTACCTTTGAGTTAGGATTGCGTGACCAATCACTTGGGGAATCAATATCTGACCTTTGACCATGACAGATCCACTGCATCCACAACATCCCGCTGCATTGGTCAGTTTGCAAGCGTAGGATCCTGCATCGGATCTCTCCAGCTGTTCAATTTCAATGGACACTGAATTGTCCTGTTGAATCAGTTTGTGTTTCACTCCACTGGAGATTTTGTTCCCATCTTTTTGCCATTCCACAGAGATCGGGAGGGAACCAGATATTTTGCAACATATCTGAACAAAGGAGCCCAATATCTCCTGCATGTCTACCAGGGGTTTGATGAAGCTCGGAGCAATTACTTGATCTGTTACCAAAAGAATAACAAGATAGTTATCAGGCTGTATTCAACATGCCGCTACGTAGCGCAGGAGTTTCATGTTTGTCACACCAACCTAAAACGATCACTTTGACTTTGCAGGTGCAGCTACTGATGTGGTTCTCCACCACAAAGATGTACTCTCCTCCGTCCTCTTTTTGAGCCGACTGAAGCTTTAGGCTGCTGACGTTGTTCTCAAAGATAAGCTTGTGCTGTCTGATGGACTGAAGCTCTTTGCCATCCTTCATCCATTTCACTTTGAGCTCAGGTGAGCCCGTCACCTTACAGTCCAGACTGACTGGATCTCCCAATGTAACCTTTATCTCTTCAGGTTTCTCTGTGATCTGAGGAGGTTCTACAATGCAAAACAAATTCATAGATTCATATGGTTTCTCACAAAGTCAGGACCATGGAAAGCTTTGATACCATAATTAGTGAAGCACAGGTATACCTTGCACCGTCAGGGTGGCAAAGCACTTATCCTGTCCGGCCTCGTTTACCACCTGGCAGGTGTATTTCCCGCTGTGTGTCAGCTCGCAGGCGGGAACCCTGAGAGTGGCCACATTGTTCTCAAATGTTCTCTCAATCTTTGGATCCTCCAAAATCCAGTTCTCATCTTTTTGCCATTGTACGGAGAGAGTGGGAGAACCCGCCACAACACACTGAAACTCTGACACTTTACCCAGAACAGTGGAAGTGTTCTCAATCCTCTTGGTGAATGTTGGTGGTTCTATTAGAGGAAACCAATGACATGTTAAAGTAGAGGGTCGGGTATTACCTCAAATTAAGAAATTAAAAGAATGTGGATTTTAAATTTGACTTTTACTAACCTTTGAGGTTGAGGGTAGTCTTACAAGTACAGCTTCCCACCTCATTAGCAACAGTACACTGGTATTCACCGACATCTACGGCCTCACATTTGTGCACCTCTAGCCCCACAGTGTCGGTCATCTGGGAGAAGCCGTGTTTGGCACTGGGTTTGATCTCCTTTGCATCTTTGTGCCACGTTATCTCAAAAGGACCAGTCCCAGCTACCTGACACTCAAAACAGGCACTAGAGGCCTTCACGACATCAGCTGGAGCCAACTCTTTAATAAATGATGGTGGTTCTGAGATGAGAAAGAACAAACGTTCACCTATCTTTTTCTCAACAGTTCATTTTCTAAATATTATATGGCACAAACAGATACAGGTACATTTGGAAGCAAGGTTTCCCAACGAACTGTTTTTATCTGGCTTGAGACAAATTATGAACCGATGAAGGTCCATTCGCCTTTTGAGTTAGCTGATTGTTAACAATCTCATTCATCTTTTAATTTTAGGAAGCCAAATGTATAAATGCTAATGAAGTTCTTTCTAGAAGAATGGCAGATGACCCATGAAAGGTTGGAAACCATTGCCTCCAATCTGCCCAATGAGCCCAACGTCTCCTGACAAAACTAACCTTTGACCTTGAGCTCCATGCTGCAGCTCTCACTGCCGGCCTCATTGCGAGCCTCGCAGTAGTAAAGCCCAGTGTCTTTGGTATCAGCCCCACAGATTTCCAGCACAGCCACAGAGTTAACAAAGACCAACTTGTACCGATCACTGGGGCTGATCTCAGAGCCTTCCTTGAACCAGTAGATGTCTATTTCCGGTGTGCCGGTCACCTGGCACTCAAACACTTTACTCTGACCGGGACGGACCACGGACATTCGAGCCGGGGTTCGTGTGAACTTAGGGGGCTCTAAGAAACAAAATAAAACAATAGATGTAACCATCACACAGATGGCGAGGGGGAAACCATGATCTCGATAATGTCTCCATCCAAATGTTGCTCAAATTTAAAGCAAGTAATTTTTTCCATTATTTGTTTCGAGAATATTCGGAAGAGGCTAAACCAAATGCCTATTAGCCACATTAGCTTCCCTAGCTAATGTGACATTTATTTACTGATTAACCGTAACTTTTTGGTGAGTCTGAAATAGATAATTTTCTTTGACTTACACTTACAGCTCACTAAAGAATATACTTGGGCTTTGTGGTTTTCAAGTGATTGTGAGGCTGGTAAACAGAGCTACACAGGGTCACAAACCATCCCATTTAATTTAAGTTTACACTTCCTCTTGACCCCAGCTGGTCATCTTGTTTTCAGCGTCAAGTCAAAGTAAAAGGAGCTAATTCTGGATAAAAAAATACCGATTGGAACAGGTGGATAGAGACATTTTCACTGACTCAGTTTGACATGAAGAATCTATTGACCTTTGACAAAGAGTGTTGCCCGGCATGAAGTGGAGCCCACGTCGTTCTGTACTTCACAGACGTACTCTCCAGAATCAGAGGTTTTAGCAAAGAAGAGCTCGAGTGAGGTGGAGATGTTGTCTTTGATCACAGAGCAGTCAGCACTGGATAAAATCTCCTTCTTGTTTTTAAACCACTTGGTGGTCAGTGGCAGCGTGCCAGACATCAGTACTTTAAACTGGACTTTGGAGCCAGGCAAAACATTCATGGAATCGGGCTTTTCAAGAATACATGGTGGTTCTGTAAGAGAAAAGAAAGGAAATACGGCTTGTGAAAGCTGCATCTGTAACAAAGCTCCTTCAGGCCTTTGATGAGACACAGCCAGCTTCTCATAAATACCACAAACAAACCTTTGACCAACAAGTTCCCGGAGCACTGGACGGTTCCTGCTCTGTTGTTAGCGATGCAGGTGTAGCTGCCGCTGTCTTTACTCTCAAGATTAGAGATTTCCAGGAAAGCAACATTCTCAAAGAATGTGCATTTGTGTTTCTCATCAGCCTGGATCTCTTTCTCTGCTTTGAACCACCGTACGGTTATCGGCAGGGAGCCAGAAACCAGACACTCCAGATGAGCAAACGATGCTTTGATACCTTCCGTCTGCTTCAGCTTTCTTGTAAATGATGGCGGAATTATTTGATCTGACATTAATGGAAGATAAAGAGATGGGAAGCAACATTTAAAACACAATGTATGTAAACAAAACCAATGTTGGGTTCTTGATTACACATTAAGAACTGACCGAGAACGGTAAGGGTAGCCTCGCAAGAACTCTGGCCGACATCGTTGGAAACCTCAAAGGTGTAGTCTCCACTGTCGCTTTTATCTGTTTTAATAATCTTGAGCACAGAGCTGGTGTCTGTGCTTTGCACTTTATATCTCTGGCCTGAGGTCAGCTCCTTGCCTGCCAGAAGCCATCTGGCCTTCAGCGGTTTTGTGCCTGAGAACCGGGCCTCCAGTGTGGCCGGATCCCCCTGAGTCACACTGATGGACTTGGCCTCCTCCGTGACCTTAGCCGGCTCTGCGACATCAAACAATAGTCAGCAAAGAATCTCTATCTGCATTCACTGCAGCACAGCATGATTATTAAGTCAACATCTAAGGATGCTAAAGATGCGCTTGATCATTATCAACTCGTAACATCCTCACAGCTCAATGCCGAATCCATCCTCCACGAAACATCCTGTGGAGGATGTAAATAATGGAGGACGACCATCGAGTCCACTGGTTCGTTCTGGTTTCAGCTGTTTGACTTTATAACTCATGGAAGTTCTCCACTGAAATTTAACACTTTGTGGCCATTTGAGGGAAATACACTTCTAGGAAACCTCTAAATGTGTGACTTCACGAGTTGATAAGGATCGCCTGAACGCACCGCTGGACATATTTTAGAGTATCTTAACCAACCTTTGACGGTCAACACAGACGAGCACGTCTGGCTCCCGGCCTGGTTCTGCGCCTGGCACGAGTATTTGCCGCCATGTTTTGCCAGTAAGTTGGTGACGCGCAGCAGAGCTGTGTTGTTCTCGTATGTGATCTGAACGTGTTCAGCCTCTTTGAGCTCGTGGTTGTCTTTGGTCCAGGACAAAGTCATAGGCTCGGAGCCCTTCAGGGTGCACTGCAGAGAAACCTCACTGCCCACCAAGGAGCTGAGGTTCTCTAGCTTTCTCACAAATGATGGCGGTTCTAAAAGGAAACATTTTATATGAATATGATTGGCTTCGCTACTGAATGTTAGCCTCGCAAAGTCAGACTTCCTCCTGCTAGCTCAGTATTTCCTTGAGATTTATCGGCAAATTTTAGACCAATTAGAGAGCTTGGGCCAGAGTTCAGGTCGCCATTGGCTGCGTCTCTAAACCGCTGATCAAAGAACTCGATGGGAAGAAACTAACCTTGTTGGTCTTTCAGAGAAAATAGCAAATGACCAGTCAGAGGTCGTTGGTTCTTGTCGCTGGATGGCGATCAGTGTTGGACGGATTGTAAAGCTCTCGAAGACAAACTACACAGAAGTGAATGCATACTGAGGGTAGCAAAGGTTAGGATGAAGCTTTGCGAGGCTATCCCAAAATATTGTGCAGATTTAAATGTTTTTTCAAATATCAGAAGAATTATTCAAAGACCCGTCCAAAGCATCTAAACCAACCTTTGAGTGTTACTTGACAATCACAGGCGACCTTCCCCACTTCGTTCTCAACCGTACACTGGTACACGCCCACATCTCCCGCCTCTGTTGCCAGCACCTGCAGTGCTATCAGGTCATCTGTCACCGTGATCCTGTGTCTCTTGTCATTCCTGATCAGCTTTGTGTTCTTATAAAATGATACTGTGAAAGGGGCGGAGCCAGAGACCTGGCCCTCCAGCATCATCTCAGAACCTTTGACCACATCTTTGGGCTCCATGCTACGCACAAACAATGGCGGCGCTAGAAGAGAACAGTGGACTTGTCAGCGCATCACACTGAACCACACAAGAGAGATCTAAAAGTCACAGAATTCACTTGAGTTTCACACTAAGGGGAACTTGTTCTGAATGACTTCTTCAGCTCTGATGACAAGACATCTCAGTGTTTACCCGACAGAGAGGCCACGCTCCATTGGTCTCACCAGCGGTGTTCGATTCTGTCCTCCTCCAACAGGGGGCGTGGCGTCTCGACTGGATAAATGCTGACGTTTGGCATTTAAACTAAAGCAAAATGTCTTCACGGTCACAGCACAAGTCTGAAAATGGAAGTAAAAAGAAACACTGGAACCAACCTTTGACTTTAACGCTGCTGCTGCAGCGGTCACTACCGGCCTCGCTGGACGCCATACAGACATACTCGCCGCTATCCGCGACTCCACAGTCGACTATTTCCAGAGACGCCACTAAGTCAATCAAGCCCATTGAGTATTTAGGACTGGAGCTGATCTCCATCTCGTCCTTGAACCATTTGAAACTGACGACAGGGCTGCCCGTCACTTTGCACTCCAGCTTGGCGTTTCCGCCACTGGTGACGAGCTTGGTCGCCTCAAGCTTCCTTACGAACACGGGAGGTTCTGGGAGAAGAGGTTAACATTCATCATCGGACAGTCAAGGCGTGGTGTTAATGTCAAAAGAGATATTGAAAGATATTCTCATGCAGCTGCACACAACACCGAAGACAGGCACCTTTCACAAAGAGGACTGCGGTGCAATCCACCTTCCCAGCATCATTGGACACTTGGCATGTGTACTTGGAGGAGTCACTGGGTTTCACAGAGTGAAGCTCCAGAGAGCTGGAGGAGGCATCTTTCTTTATGAAATATGAGCCTTGAGATACAATCTCTTTCTCCTCTCTGAACCACTTCACAGCCAGAGGAGCTGTTCCAGTGAAGGTTGCTTTGAAGCACAATGTGGTTCCTGGTATAACATCCTGGTTGTCAGGTGTCACTGTGAACACTGGGGGCTCTAAAGGCCGTAAACAAAAACAAACATTGCAATTCATGTTAGCATGAAATCATTGATGGATTTGTACACAACAAGTGGCGGCAAAACAGAAGTTGAGTATTCGTGACCTTTGACATAGAGTGTGCCGCTGGTTTCCTTAAAGCCAGCTGAGTTGGTGGCTCTGCATTTATAAACTCCAGAGTCGGCTTTCTCCAGCCGTATAATTCTCAGCGTAGCAGAGCTGTCTTTGAATTCAGGCTGGAATTTGGACCCAGCCGTGATCTCCTTGTCATCTTTGAACCACACTATAGTCATGGGTTGGGACCCAGACACTTTACTATCCATGGAGACGTCATTACCAAAGTTACCATCAACCCTTTTCAGGGACTTGGTGAAAGTTGGAGGCATTATCCGATCTGGTTGTTGAAGAAACAAAACATCTCATGCATTAACACAATGTCATATTGTTTTTAGTTATTTTTAGGAAAATAACACTGTCTTTAACTACAATTAAGTCGATTTAAACATTTCAGTTCTAAGACTTTAGTGTGTGTTAAAGTTAGTTTCCTTGTGGTTAGAAAGATAATCAACAATTATGGAATTTGGTGATGTAAGATGTTTTGAGTCACTCAGTCTTGTCGTCACATAACTAACCTAAGATGGAGACCGAGCATGTGCACTGGTCTTTCCCCACTTTATTCGACACCTCCATCTTGTACTCTGAGGTGTCTCCTCTTTCTGCCGTAAGAATCTTCATGGTGGCAATATTGTCTTTCACAGACATCTTGTATTTACGGCCGCTGATCATCTCTTTGCCGTCTTTGAACCACTTCACTTTGAGTTCTGGGCTTCCAGAGAACGTGCACTCCAACGTGGCAGAATCTCCTGCCGTCACACTGATGGACTCTGCAGGTTCTACGATTCTGGCAGGTTCTGGGATAAGATATAGTTATTAAGATACGAGAAACACAAGAACCTATAGACCTCAACATAGTATCTCTGCATACAAGATGTCAACTGACCTTGCACGGTCAAGGTCGCTTCGCATTTCTGTTGGCCAGCCTCGTTCTCGGCTTGGCACGAATACTTGCCGCCGTGGCTGATGGCCACTGCTGTTATGGACAAGCTTGCAACATTGTTCTCAAACGCCATCTTGATATTTGAATCGTCATCTCTCAGTATTTCAGAGTCTTTTGTCCATTTGACAGAGATGGGAGGCGAGCCCTTAAGGGTCCCCTGTAGTTTCACTGTATTACCCAACACTGCTGTAACACTCTCAACCCTCTTTGAGAAGGTTGGCGGCTCTACAAAAAGATTAAATACGAGTTTGAAGAATGAGATGAAACCTCGGTGAATAACATTGATTCTAATCAGGTGTACTAACCTTTAAGCTTAGCGAGGGCCTTTGTGATGACTTTGCCCACATCATTGGATATGACACACTGATAATCTCCAACATCTGCACTCTCAAATGGCTGAATCTCCAGCCTTAACAAGGTGTCTTCGACGACTATTTTATACTTCTGATCGCTGGAGATGGCTTTTTTATTTTTCAACCAGCTGATTTCAAAAGGAGCTGTTCCTGTGATCTGACACTCCAGCTGAGTAGCCGCTCCCTTCACCGCCTCTAGAGTCTGCAGCTCTTTTCTAATTGATGGTGGCTCTGGGTGTCAAAAGGGTAAGTGAAGCGTTAACACCAACGATTTTCTGAATTCATCGGTTAGTGTGAAATAAATGCAAGATATAACAAACCTTTGACGGCTATAAGAGTGTTGCAGCTCTCGCTGCCGGCGTTATTTGACACCTCGCAGGTGTAGCTCCCACTGTCTGTGACCACAAGGTTTACTATCTCCAAAGAGGCAACTCCGCTCTTGAAAGAGATTTTATATTTGTCTCCATCAACTAGCTCTCTCTCATTCCAGAACCAATGGATGTGAAGTTCGGGCGATCCTTTGACGGTGCACTGTAAGCGTGCAGCTATGCCTTGTTTCCACGTAATCACGGGTTCCAACTTCCTAACAAAGGCAGGGGGCTCTGCAAGGAGTGTTTAATTCAAGATCGTCGTCAAAAAGGACACAGGAAAAAAAAGAAACAACCCAGACAGAAAAGGGCAAAAAAACAAATGCAAAAGGAAAGACGAGAAGACAGCGGTGCATACAACAACAACCCACTTGCTCATTTTTCATCAAAGCTAACGGAAGGATCTTCTTTCGGAACTTACCTTGAACAGTTATCACAGCCTCACAGGACGAGCTCCCGGCCTCATTCGTGGCCGTGCACACATAGTTTCCAGAGTCTTTCTGTTTAGACTTGGGAATGTCAACAACGGCCACTTTGTCCTCAAAGGACAGTTTGCACTCCATGCTCTGGTGGACTTTCTTGCCATCCCTGGTCCAGGTGACGGTCACACCAGTGTCCTCGTCCACCTGGCACTCCAGCCTCAGCGGGTCATTGACGGCAGCGGCCACCGGCTCAACGGTCTTAACAAAGCTGGGCTTGTTGATAACCTTGAGCTCTGTGGTAAAGGTTGCAGTGCCAACACTGTTGGAGGCCTTGCACAGGTACACTCCCTGATTAGTCAGCTCAAGAGTCTTAATGAGAAGGGAATACTTGTTCTTTTCAAATTTCACGACATAGTTCCCCTCGGAGACGGCTATGTTGTCCTTGTGCCAGACGACTTCCATGGGTGAGGATCCAGTGAGCGAACACTGGAGCAGAGCTTGTTTGCCCACAAATAAAGTCATTGGGTCTGGTTTTGATACAAATACCGGCGGGTACATTTCTATGGAGAGCAGGTAAAACATAAAATTTGAAATAAATGGGGTATAAAATACACCAACAAAAAAAATCTCAACTTGGTGCTCGACGTAGATTTAAACAATGTGATCTTCAACATCAGTAAATCTTGCCAAACGTGACACGAAATCCCTTCCACATTGCACCATAACGATTCATTGAAAAACACATTGCAAATATATAATTCTCTCTCTCTCAAAACAGATACATTTGAAAAGCAATACTTTAACAAACAGACAAACAAACATGGAATCCCACTGGGTCTTACCAGTGACGGTGAGCATGGCGATGCAGCTGTCAGTGCCGTGCAGGTTGGAAGCCTTGCAGGTGTATTCATTGCTGTCGGCTTTGATCGGGTTCAGGAGCTCCAATGAGGAAATGCTGTGGCTGCTGAGGATTCTGAACTTCTCGCTCTGTTTGATCTCAATGCCAGACTTGTACCATTTGAAGGTCACACTTGGAGCGTCGTCGATTTCACATTCGAACTTGGCTTGGCCGCCGATGTTGATCTCCAGAGGGAGGATTTTCAGCCTAAAGACGGGTGGCACTGAGGCACACACGGACAAAAAGGAAAATGTTACTCATGGAATCTGTGAAGCTCTTTTTAAAAGAAACCAACAAATGACAGTTCAGGAGCAGGAATGGTGGAATGTACAGCAATGGTGGACACAGGAGTGACTGTGGAGGAGAAAAATAGCAAGAACATTAGCCCCATGGTGTCTCAACAAGCTGGTATGTTTGTATCATGACTCCCAAGGGGCTAGGGTTCAGACTAAATGGAGGAGAAACAAAAAGGTTGTGAAAGATGAAGCATTGTCAGGTTGAAGCCCTGGAATCATGCAGAGACATTGTGGAGGAAATGGACCAAAAGGAATGTGACGGAACATGGGTTTAAAACAGAGGAATCTGTTGACACCAACATGCCAAAGTGACCATGAAAAAAGAAAAACATGAAAGTTACCTGAAGACCAGGATCATGACAACCATTATAATAAGAAGCTTACTCACTATAGAGCCTTCAGCTCAGCTTGCATGGCTGTGACGATTCTGGTCTTTAGGCGATATTTAACCACACAGTGATGTGGAACAAACAAGACATGGTGAGTTAGTACCATCTAGTGATCTGAGGGTGTTCATGCCAAGATATGAAATGAATAAAGAGACCAGAATGAAAGGAGTCTTGGATGAACCGATTCATGTGCTTGATTAGTCGTTCTCAGAGAAAGTGGATTAATGAATGACACATTAAGTGTTCCTGTTATCAAACCTCTTGAGACTACAGTGAGTCTTGATGATGTTGTCGTCTTGCCGGCTTCATTCTCCGCCTCACAAACATATTCTCCTTGATGCCTCTCCTTGACAGCTTTGTCGATAACCAGTGTGTATGTGTCGTGGTCTTTAGAACACTTGAACTCTTTGCCAGATTTCACCAATTGCCCATTGAAAAACCAGTTTGCCTTTGTGACGTATTTAATGGTGGTGCTAAAAGTAATTTTACTATCCTCGTCGAAGGATAAGTCTTTGAGGGACGTGACTATTACAGGGCATTCTCTCTGTTCTGCCCTGGCTACTTTGATCTCCTCTTTAAAGATCTCCTCCATCTGCTCCTTCTGGATACTGACATCCACCACCTGTTCGTTGGGAATGGTGGTGAGGGGCAGGGTGGTGGTAACAAATGCTGCACCTGTGTCTTTCTCTGTACTTTTTACCGTCACTGACCTCACCTCCTGCCTCGATACCTGCACCGACTGCTCAAAAGACATGCGAGACTCCGTGGAGACTTTGATCTGGGATGAGATGGACTGTTCCATCATTGCGGTCTTGGACTCCTGCATCACAAGCTGTTGCTGAGTGGCAGCACATTCAACTGCCATTTTAGTCTCCGTCTTGAGAGCAGCCGCCTGAGATTTAACAGCAGTGAAGTCTGCTGCACTCTCCGCCACGCTCACAGTCTCTACCGTGGACGACTGCAATTGCTCAGAGCGGGCCGAGGCGACCTGCGCCCTCTGAGGTTTGTCTAGCTGCATGGTGCCCGGCTGTTCTGAGGTAAGAACATGGGCTTCCCTGTAAACTATGGATTGGAAAGCTGCTTGTAGTTCAGTCCTGAGGTCAGCTGTCTGAGGGTATTTACCGTCAATGGCCAGAGTGATCTCCATGGGGGCGCCAGTTGTTGTGATCAGGTATGTAAACATGGCCCTTTTGGGCTCTCTCTGAACCTTGACTTCCTGAACCTCAACAGGCTGCAACCGTCCCACCACGTCAGCCAGTAACACCGGTTGGTCGCTGGCTGTAGCAGACTGAAGAGCGTCTCTGAGCTGTCGCCGAATATTCAGACTGAAGGGTTTTGGGATCTGAATCACAAAGGTCATCTCTTTGGGAAGAGCTGTGCTGTCTTTCGACTCAGATACCATAAGGGCCAGTTTCGGCTGTGTGGTGACGACGACTTGAGTGGATTGAGACTTGGTGATCTCCTGAGAGAGCTCACCAGTCAGCACTCGCTTCTCGTCCATCACTATAGACTGCCTGACCGACTGTCCTTCCTGGATCTGAACGGCAAAGTCCTGCTCTGCTGCCTCTAAAAGGACACTACTCTCAGTGGAGATCTCCTTTTCCTCAATTTGGATTGGCTCTGTGGGAAGTTTTGGCTCTACCGCCATCTGGCAGGTGAATTTATCCACAGATGCCAGACTCTCGGTGTGGCCCTCCAGTAAGGCCTGGCTGACGGCCACACTAGGAACGTGCATCGTGTTCAAGCGATCCTCCTTCTGCACCAAAGCTCGCTGTTGCTTGATGTCGGAGGTAATCGGCGTCTCCTTCGGCAGCTGCATGGGCTGGAAGGAGAGCTGGAGGATGTTTTGAGGCCTGGACTCGGTCTGAAGCCGGGACTGAATGCCCGTCACGGACAGATCCAGCTCTGTATGGAAATCTGCTGTGAGCTCCCTTCTCTCCTCCGAGGTGGCTGCGTGCCTCCTTGTCTTTTCTTGTTTCTGCGCTGCCATTTGCTGGTCAGGCTTTTCGATTATGAGAATACCCTCTTTGGGTAGCGCCTCTAAAGGTTGAGATGACTGGAGATGCAGCAGAGTAGGAGCCTCTTTCTGTGGCTGGATAGTCATGGTGCTAGCCTTGGCCTCAAACTCTGACGTATCCTCATAAACTACTGTCCTCTGCTCGTCCTGGATAACAGTGTGCAGCAGAGTGGGGCTCTTCCTGGCTCCTGCCTGCTCTGATGCTGGTTTCTCACAGGTGAAGCTACTCTCAGATGGAAGGAGGTCCTGGTCTGTGATCACCTGCAAGTGCAACAACTGCTCCCCTTCTACCTGGGACTGAATGGACATGGCACTGTCCAGACTTGGCAGCTGCTGAGTAGGCTCAGCCTGCATCATGTGTTTCTCTTCATTAGTTAGAGTCACATTCATCACTCTATCCTTGCAGAGATGGGCTGTCTCCTCAGTGGGCCTAGTCATGGAGAACTTAGTCTCCTTGGAAAGAGTCTGTTTAGACTCGCTGACTGAGGCCAAGACAGGTCGGTGCTGTTCTTTCGCTACAGAGGACTTCACAGCAGAGTCTGCTGTCGCTAGTTCAGTTGTGTGTCCCTCAGCAAGCACCCGTTTCTCTGCAGACTGGGCTGTGTATAAAATCTTAACACCTTCTTTGACCTTATAACCCTTCTCCTGTTGTGGTTTGGGGATATCCTGAGACTCCTCCCTGAGAATGGGCAGTTGTGACTCGACTTGATGCCCACTGATGAGATGTTTAGGCTCTGAAGTGGTCCTGACGGTAGCTGACTTCTTGGCGGCCAGAAGCTCTGTGCTAACAGTAGACAATGGGGTGAACTCTTCAGCAACAGCAGACATCACCATCAACCTCTTTTCTCTCGCTGCCTGAAGCTCAACGACCTCTGGGCTTTGAATGCGATCGCAGTGCTGCTCTGTGAGGTCCTGGCTCTCTTCAACAGATGACGTAAAGGCCGCTGTGTGAAGCTGCTTCACGGGAACAGTCGAGACCTGAGGTGGCCGGGTGGGAACCACAGCCACCCTCTCCTCTACTTCGTGAGTCTGAAGCACTGCTGCCTGGTGGGTCACCTGCTCGCGATGGACAGTGGCTGCAGAGATTTCTAGTTCACCGAGGGAGCCCACTTGCTCACTGGGAATTATCTGCCGGTCCTCAGTGCCGATGGTGTAAACCATCTGATCTGACCTGGCTCTGTCTTGGCCCGGGAGGCTGACTTGGTACAAGCGAGACTCTGTAGCTTGTTCAGTCATAGAAACCTTGTAGCTCTTCTTCTGAACAGTTGTCACCTGCTGCTGTTTGTGAGTAACAGAGACAGACTCTCTGAACACAATAAGCTCAGCGCTACAAGACGCCTCCCCAAACTGGTTGGAGGCCTTACATGAGTAGAGGCCACTGTCTTCCTGTTTCACATTCTTGATAGTGACGGCGCCACATCCATCTGAGTTCGCTATAACAACACAGTTTCTACTGGGCTGGATCTGGAACGCCCCCTTGAACCACTTCACGTCAGGGATTGGATCACCACTGGCTTTGTAATTAAAAGAAACCTCCCGTCCTTCTGAGCACCTCACAGGTTGGATCTCAACTGAGAAAGTAGGCGGTTGACCCGAGACCTTGAACATCTTCTCAACCCATTTCTCGGCCTGGCTAACATCTGACTTTTTCACCTCAAGGTATGTGGTCCATGTTGTCTGACCAAATCTGTTGGTGGCAGTGCAAGAGTACTCTCCCTCATACTCGGATGTGACCTTTGTGATTACTAGTGTGTGCTCCTCCTTCTGCTCTACCAGCTTGTAAATGGAGGAGGTCTTAATGACCTTCCCGTTGTGAGACCATTGAATGGTCGGCTTTGGAAGGCCGGACACTGTAACAGTAAACCTGGCTGTTTCCCCGGAGGTCACAGCTGCTGGGGCGAGCTGGCTGAGGAAAACTGGCTTTTCTTTGGTCTTCTCTAAAGAGGAAGAATAACGTTTGGCCTCTGGCTTGAGTTCAAGTGTTTTTGTTTTCTGTGGTAACTGGACACCAGTGGAGAAGGTTTCCTCTTGCTCTTCCACAGTGGTGACGGTGGTGCTACAACGTTCTGTTAGGAAATATTGAGCAAGACTGATAACAATATCCACAACACAAAGGCTGTAATATTAACATTGAATTAATTAAAGGAATAAACAGAGGCGAGGGCTGTCCTTAACCACAAAACTTCTTAGTCCACTAATAGTCGCAGGATTTTCTCCAATGAATCCATAAAATGGCTAAAAATAATGACATGCAGCCAATCCATACTACAAAAATATAATCTTTCAGTTTACAAAAGGCCCTGATTACCTATTAGTTGACTAAGTGATGAAGAGACGACAGCCCTGCTACATAGAAAACATGTTTAAAAAAAGAGGTTAGAGTAATCAAATTAAAATGTTGTGAAAAAAAAAGTTGTTTCCCCCAAACGGACTTCTTGACCTTTTCTCATCAGGAAAAAGTGGTTTAGAATTTATTTTTTATATACAAAACAATTCCTATTAATTACATGGCACATTTTGGTAATTAGTTTAATTACCAAAACTTTGATTTTCATTTTTTTCGTGGAAAAAAAGAAGATTAAGTTTGTTAATGTGTTGATACTGTATTGATGACAAAGTAACTATCTATCTATCATACTGGTATCAAAACATTAACATCCATATTAAGTAGGTTGTTTTTGACACCTGCATTCTACACAACGAATTATAAACAGAACACGTAAACGCCGGGTAGTCGCTTTCACACATGGAAAAACAAATCAGATTTCAATTTTGGGTCATTAATATTTTATTATATAAACTCTGAGGAAAACCAACATGACGTCTGTACAAATAAACCATGAACTTCTCTCAATGCCGATCTACTACACATACACATATTTACAAGACATCAAAACTAATATTGAACATTTAAAAAACGTTTCACAGTATTATCCATTTTTTTAAATTGTTCTACTCTAATATGAGTTACCAGGTTGCATTATGCAAATCCTAAAAATGTCAATTCACTCTCGAAAAAAAACAGAAAAATCCACAAAAAAAAGTTCTAGCTCACACAAGCAACAATAAAATTAGTCTTTTGAGTGGGAATTATTATTATTATTATATATTTTTGACTTTTGATATGACAATTTTTGTATTTAATAATTACTGTTTTTGTATCCATTTCTTATTATTCAAATGAGGCTTATTTAAAACCACACCTTCAGCATTTTCGCACAAAAGTCTGAATAAATGTTTTGATATTTTTTCCTTCTGCCAGATAAAGTTCTTTATTTCATTAGTTTGAGTTATTTAGCGATTTCTAAGTGGCATTTAATTTTCACTGCTAGACATTTTGACTGCTATCTGGTTAAAGTCCTGATTATTGGTAGGTAATAAAGTTTATTCTCATATACATTTACTATGATAAAAAAATCTCTACCGCTTCATTTTGATTTCGTAGCTTCTACACGGCTATTGTCACTAATTTAACTAAAATAAATACCTCAAATAATAATAATAAAATGTATTTCTGTATAAGATAGTTGTTTCAGACAACATTCCTCTTTGTTGTTGTTATCTTCTGTAGTGCAAACAGCACAATGTTAGAAACAGACCTATAAAGACATTACTTCATAATGTCATACGTAAATTGACCAGATAACAAAAGTCCACAAAAAACTTTTTCCATGACAATAAAGAAAAAACATGACCACGAGCTGGTTGCACAAAAGATAATTGACTAACATACTTTTAAAAGTCTTGATTTGGTAGACTAATACCTCCAATGTACTTGCAATTTATAAATAGTAACAAGCAAGCAATGACAAAAGAATGTTTTTAGAGGGCTAAAAATATTTTAGTTTCATGAAAGCTGTTGCATCCATCACTCATTATCTGTTAATCAGTGAAGCAGCTTGTACTTTATGTAAAAGTTTCTTCCTAATCGTGAACACAACCTTAAAGTAGTGAAGAATTAGCAACGTACAAAAAGACAAGACTACCAGAAAAGGTATCTTTGTGCCACCAGCCCCGGACCTTCAGCCTCTAGAACACCTTGAGCAGTGCCGCGGTTTCAATGCACCCGGCCGTGTTTAGGATTATGCACCTGTAATCCCCAGCATCACTCTGGTTCACATTGGTAATGAGCAGATTGAAATGGCCTGCAGTTTTCTCCTGGATTATACACCTGGTGTCAGTGACACGGTCTCCATCTTTGAACCACTCGGCGGTGGGGTTTGGTTTACCACTAGCGAGACACTGGAGGATAACAGGCGTCCCTACCGCCGCCGTAACGTTAGTCAAGGGGATGACACATTTAGGGGGAGTCTCAGTCACCTCGAAATGGAAGCTACACATGTCAGAGGACTTCCCTTTGAACTCTATCTTGTCATCTTTAGCTGGTTCGGCAAAAACATCGAAGTTAACGCTCACGTATTGCTCTCCCTGTTCGCTCATTTCGCTATCGGTCTTGGCCACCAGCCTGACTGCCCGCTGAGACTCATCCGCCTCTTGCTCAAACTCAAACTCAAGCTCGATTTCCGACACCTGTTCACTGTCAAACGATGTGTTGCCGACCACCAAATCGAACTTCTGCGGCTGGACTATGGCGCTTCCTAACGACACGGCGGTCAGCTCCCTGCCTCGGGCCTTCCCTGAGAAAGATTTGGCGTTTAACACCACCAGAGAGGCCCGACACAGAGTCTCCCCAACAACGTTGATAGCCCTGCAGGTATACACGCCACTGTCCTGTGTTATGACTTTAAAGATCTTCAGGAAGTGGTTGTCTCCATCAGATGAGTGCAAGTATTTATTATTATTGTGAGGAATTTTTGTGTCACCTTTGAACCAGGACACGATGGGAGATGGAATTCCCATCAGTGAGCACTCAAACATGACAATGGTACCTTCAGGGGTTTCCATGTCACAGATTGGATTAATGAACCGCGGCGGCATTTCAGTGACCTCGAAAGCTATTTTAAAATCGTCGTGCTCCTGCGTGATAAAGTCCACGGCGCCCTCCTCGTAAATACTCGGTAACACATCCAGAGAAATTATCATGCTCTTGTTGTCGGCGGTGTACTCGGGAATGGTGATGATCTTAACCTGTTTCTCAAATTCCCTCACCTGGTATTCATCAAGTTCTACTTCGAGCAGAATCTCCTGAGGTGAAGGAGAACGAGAAGAGTCGTCTTCCTCCACGTCAAACTCCATCACATGCTGATGGGTGACAGCAGGTGGAGGAGGCATGAACCTCAATTCCTGCGAAACAACTACCACTAAAGCAACACTTCTGGCTTCCCCGACGTAGTTCACAGCCTCACAGATATATTCTCCCTGGTCCGCCTTTTTGACTTTGTGAATCGTTAGTGAGATGCTATCGCCGTCTCTCTCCATCTTAAGTCTGCTATCTGCCACCAGTTGTGTTTTGTTGCAGAACCACCTCACCTCAGGGGAAGGTAGGCCGAACACCTCAGCGTAAAACGTTAGGGAGTCATTCTCAAACACTCTTTTCTTCATGAGCGGTTTGAGGAAGGCAGGAGGGATTCCCTGCACTTTCTCTTGGGTCGACAGGCCCAAAGACCCTAATCCCTTGGTGAGGTATCGAGTATCATCCAGGTTTATTCCAGGAGGTGTCGTTTCAATGCCCTCATCACCAGGCGATAGCAGGAACTGAACAGGAGAGAAGAACTTTTCGCTGGAGTCTCCTGTCGAGGGTCGCTTGTGTTCTACAGGGGAGAAGGGATATTCCTGAGGGGTCATGAACCCACCAGGGGTATCAGAACTTGGAGTTTGAAAGGACATGTGGGATTTAGGAGTGTGGAAGGACTCTGCAATTGGATGCGAGGCCCCGGTGGACGAGGCCGGGGTATAGAACCTCTCAGCTGCCTCGGCCAGCTCTTCACTCACAGTGCTGCCAATCTCTATGGACATCTCAGACTCGGGAGACAGCGGTCTTCCCCAGTCTGTCGGAGGGTTGTAAAAGTCATACACAGCACCAAAAGTGACCTCCTCTTCCTCCATGGAGCTAACTGCTGCTACTGCTGCTCCTCCTCCAGCTTCAGCTGCTGAGGCCTCGTCCAAACTACCTTGTTCCTGTAAGGATGTGACTGGGCTCTGAGGTCCCTTAGCAGCAGCAGCATCCTCAGGAACGACAAGCTCTTTAACTCTGCTGTCATCTTTGGGCTCAACAAGAAGCGGTTTAGGATTTGGATTCAAATGGAAATTAATTATCTCATCTTTACCCTTGATTTCAGAATGAGGCTCAACTACATCAGCAGCCATTTCCTCTGCTACTTCTGTTACATCAGCATGGGACTGTGGCATACTGAGGAAGATACCACTGTCCATTGAGGGCTCTGGGATTAAAATCAGCTCTTCCTCTGCAAGTACCAGACTGACAACTTCAGCCTCTCTGTGAACAGAGGAAGACCCTCCACTTACAATTTGTCTCTGAGGTTTGAGAGGTGCAGCGATAACTTTTGGCATAACAGCTTCTTCGGCTGGAGCTGAAGTTCTAACAGAACGTTTCACTGCAGGAACCTTTTCAGACTGGAAAGGAAAGAAGCTGCTAGTCCGGTCAATTGCGTGCAACGGGTCCTCCCTCACCATCTCCATTTCACAGGCCTCAATTTGTTGAACTAAAGTAGGTTTCAGTGCTTTAGGCCTGACCAGGTGTGGTGACTCCTGCACTTCCTCCACAAACTGTTTAATAACTCCATAGCTTTCTGCAAAAACTGCTTCCTCTTTAACGTCACCAGATATCATTGAGATCTTGCGGTCTCCCTCCTGAGAGGAAGTGATCTGGGAGGTCATGGCAGGTTTGGGTACTACAGGAGTCTGGGAGGTAACGGCATCCTTGGGAGAACCTGGATTTGCTGTCCGAATAGTAACAAGTCTGTCACCAACTTCTGCAAACACGGTGTGAGATTCAAGTATGTGTTCCTTCTGGTCAAGGGAAAGGGCCACCGCAGGTATATACTCCTCAGGGAAAAGAGTTTCCTTACTCTGCTCCTCTGGAGAGGGGGATGTCAGTGTTCCAACCGGAGATTCAAAAGCTTGTTTAATCTGAGAAAACTTTATCACAGCGGCAGAAGCCGGCAAACCACAGCCTGATGCAGTCGGTGTGGTTTTTGGGGCATTGGCCACGTCTGATGGCACTTGTGAACTCAGGAGCTTATCTTTTGACTGAATGACACTACCATCAGTGTGAGTGACGGCAGCTTTGTGGAATACGGCAGGTTTCTTAACGTCCTCGATTAAGTTAACGGGAGACCTCCTCACTCTTCCAGATGGAGCAAAAGCAACAACCTCTGAGAATTGCACAGGCTCCGCATCTTTAAATGACCCATCAGGGATGTTTGTAACCTCTCTCACTTTATTTCTAGCAACACATGTGTATACTCCAGCATCAGTGTTGCTCTCAGAGCAGGAGGTATTATCTAATTCGCTGACCACATGACAACCATCACCAGTCAGATCAGAGGAGAAAGTAAATTTGTGTTTGACGTCCTGAGAGGCTCTGTCATCGCTTGGCACATCTGAGCTTTTCTCCATAAAAGCCAGAGTTTTCCCCTCGCTGACTTCCTCTCTCCTCTCAGGGAGAGGAGTGGCGGCGGTGATTCTGATTTCTACAGCTGAAGAGCTAAAAGATTCATCTGAGCAGCGGCGTTTGTGGGTCACCGCCTGAGGCACCTGTAGCATTGCCTTGGTGGAATTTGTGTCAGTTTTATGTTCAGCTTCAACCATGTGCTCTTGGTTTTCGTCTCCCTTCTCTTGCTCCGCTCTAACTACCACCTTCTGTGTGGAGCCTGGCCCTCTCGACACCTTTTTGCCAGCAATTTCAAGAGTGCTGCTGCAGATCGACTTTCCATGTTTATTGGTTATGACACAGTCATAAGTGCCCTCGTGGTCAGTTGTTGGATAGAAGATAGTGAGTTTTGATTTGTTGGATTTGCTCATGATCTCATAGTCGGGGTTGTGGGCTAATGGGTGGCCATCTTTGAGCCAGGTGACTGAGGGCAGAGGGTCACCGTGGAATTGGCAGGTAAACTCTGACATCTCACCAATTTTTACTTTAACTGAAGATATTCCTTTGACAAATACTGGCCGGGAGCCTCCAGCATCCCCTTCTTTCATCCTCTTTGACTCTTGAGTTTGGGAAACTCCTCCTTTTAAATTTGACTCCTCTGGGATCCTCCTCTCCTCCTTCTTTATAGCTCCGAGTTCAAGGCTTTCTGCACTTATTTTACCAGCCTGCTTTGCCCTGAATGAATCTTCACTTCTTTCCTCTCTACTTGCACCTGCAAAATCCTTCTGTTGACTCCATTCGCTGCTCTCTCTGGTCGTTCTCATCTCTTCTCTCCCCTCTTGGAGTTCTGACCGGAAGCGTTGGCTGCTGGATTTTTTTACAGTCATTGCGTATTCCTCCCTGCTTCGACTCCTCTCAGCCTCTCCTCCCGGATCCTCCTGTTGACTCCTGACTGAAGAAAACTCTCTGAAAGACTTATGAGGGCTCTCATCCCAGGATGAAGCAAGTCCATATCCCTCAATAGGACTGCTAGTATGTTGAGTTAGAGAGTATCCTTGAATTGGTGAAGCTTTGGGACCCAATCCATCTTTTGGAGAAATAGATTTCGCAAACAAGCTTTCAGGAGGCATGCCGACACATTGTGGTAAACCAACATGTGTAGTAGAAGACTCACGAGGAGGTGGCTCATACACAGTGCCGTGTTGAAGAGATGGAGTATGTTTTGTTGGCAAGACTCCACCAGCAAGAGTTGCATGTGGAGGTTGAAGGACACCGGGTTGGGTTTCCTGACAAAGGCCACCACGATGGGGTTCCTTGTCAGGAACATGGGACTCAAACAGCAACCCGGTGCCTGGCTGTTTGCATTGATTGTCCAAAGCCCACCCGGACTCAAGTTCAGCTACTTCCTCATGTTCAACCACGTCTTGTTGCCATTTCAGAATGCGCTGAGCCAGTGCTTCCTCCTCGCTGACGAAGTACTCACTGTCCCTCTGCAGCCTTGTTTCACGGCCTTCTGTCTGCAGATCACCCTCATTATCACGCTGCTGATCTTGAAAACCAGCAGGATCAGACTCCATTAAAAGGAACTTCTCTTTGGCTATTTTTCCTGGGCAGCTCTTCTTGCTGCTGACCACTTCGGGATGTGGAATTGATCCTAAAGCAGACGAATCTGTGACAATTCTTCCGGACTCAGTGGTCCTCTCTGCCTGGATCTTTGAGTAACCCTCCACCCAGTTGGACTCCGGTTTGACAGCTTGTTCTTGTTCCAACAGAACATTTTCTTGCCATTTCATTATCCGCTGAGTCAAGGCCTCTTCTTCACTGGCAAACTTTTCACTTTCATTCTTCAGCTCTGAGAGATTCTCTCTTGACAGTTGGAGCTCACGCTCTTCTGTTGTCTTCTCAAACAACATCTTCTCCGCTCTGGCTTTTGTTCTAGACGATGACTCGGCTTCCACTTCTGCTGCTCTGGATTTTAGTCGAGATGCTGGTGGCTGCATGCATGTTTCCAATTCTAGTCCGGGTCTTGCTTTCATTCTGGGTTTGGGCAAAGGGGCGGCGGCAGTTTCATCCTTTTCTACTCTATCTTTCTCTTTATGTGCCTTTGCTGTTGACATGGTACCCTGGTGTTCACTTGCTCTTTTCTCCAACACCTCTGGTGGGCTGTGAATGTGACTCTCAGGCTCAATGTATCGAGTTTCTGCCGACGTAGGCCGATCGGTTTCAGGTTCAGGCGTCTCCCCTTCTGACATTCGCATACCGTGCTGCCATTTCCTGATCCGCAGTGCGAGGAGTTTTTCCTCACACTGCATCCGTTCAGCGTCCAGACTCTTCTCATACTGAGCCCTTAAAGACTCCTGTGCACCTTCCTCTTCATACATATCAGCTGCTTCTGGTGTTACAGCTTCACTCAGGAACCTGTCTTTGTCAGATTTGACTTGCCTTGGCCTGGGAGAATCCTTTAGTCTCTCCTCTGCCTTGGCTTCTATGGATCTAAGAGACAATTCTGCTTTTACTTTTGCTCCTCTAGCTTTTATTCTGGGGGATGTTTGTACAGGCATGAGTGCTGCCTTGCATTCTATTTCCCCCGATTTGAATTCCATTGTGGCTGAGTTTGTAAGCAAGGAGGCAAACACTTCCCCTTCTTCGATAGCTTTTACTTTTGGAGAAGTTGGTGTTGACACATTTGCCCCTTCAGGGTATACCAACCGTGCCTTCCTTCTTGGAGATTTAGGAAAAGTCTCTGGCATTGACTCAGTTTCGACAGTTGTTACTTTCTTCATCACTTCTTCCAGGGGATAAATGTGCCCCTCAGTCTCCATGTACTGCATCTCCGTTGACATGGGCAGATCAGTTTCAGGGTGAAACGTCTCCTCTTCTGACATCCTACTCCCTTGTTGCCATTTCCTGATCCGTAGAGCGAGGAGTTTTTCCTCACACTGCATCCGTTCAGCGTCCAGACTCTTCTCATACTGAGCCCTTAAAGACTCCTGTGCACCTTCCTCTTCATACATATCAGCTGCTTCTGGTGTTACAGCTTCACTCAGGAACCTGTCTTTGTCAGATTTGACTTGCCTTGGCCTGGGAGAATCCTTTAGTCTCTCCTCTGCCTTGGCTTCTATGGATCTAAGAGACAATTCTGCTTTTACTTTTGTTCCTCTAGCTTTTATTCTGGGGGATGTTTGTACAGGCATGAGTGCTGCCTTGCATTCTATTTCCCCCGATTTGAATTCCATTGTGGCTGAGTTTGTAAGCAAGGAGGCAAACACTTCCCCTTCTTCGATAGCTTTTACTTTTGGAGAAGTTGGTGTTGACACATTTGCCCCTTCAGGGTATACCAACCGTGCCTTCCTTCTTGGAGATTTAGGAAAAGTCTCTGGCATTGACTCAGTTTCGACAGTTGTTACTTTCTTCATCACTTCTTCCAGGGGATAAATGTGCCCCTCAGTCTCCATGTACTGCATCTCCGTTGACATGGGCAGATCAGTTTCAGGGTGAAACGTCTCCTCTTCTGACATCCTACTCCCTTGTTGCCATTTCCTGATCCGTAGAGCGAGGAGTTTTTCCTCACACTGCATCCGTTCAGCGTCCAGACTCTTCTCATACTGAGCCCTCAAAGACTCCCCTGCACCTTCTTCCACATACGAATCAGCTGCTTCTGGTGTTATAGCTTCACTCAGGAACCTGTCTTTGTTAGATTTGACCTGCCTTGGGGACTCCGTTAGTCTCTCTGTTGCTTTATTTTCTGCTGTTACTGCTTCGAAGTGCTCCCTGATAGATGTGACTGGCTTAGGCCGGGCTGACTCTGTGAGCAATACCTCCTCTTTAGAAAGCACCACTCCAGCAGATACTCTACTTTCAGTGTACGTTGTCGTTTTTGGGTATGCTAATGTTTCAGAGTATGGGACCTCAACCGTTGTAGCCTCCACCGTTTGGCCAGCAACCACAGTCCGTCGTTCACTTACCATATGCTTGTATCGAGCATCTGCCCGAGATTCAACAAAACTCTCAACTTGTTGATCCTCCAGTGTCTCTGAATATTTTCCTCCCAATTTCCTTTCCGTCTCTGGCACCAGTGTGTCAACCAACTCCCCTCTCATGATCTGAATGGCCCTGGTTCTGGACTGAGGCTCAAACGAATGCCTCATACGAGGCCGAGAGGGCTTTCCACTTGACCTAATACCTTGAAACTCCCCTTGACTCTCCCCCAAATCGAAGGGCCGATTCAACTGTTGGACGTCAGGCAGAGAAGCCGGCTTGACTCTGAGCTTCTCTACATAATCTGCATAGCTCGACTCGCTGGCGATTGATTCTGACTCAAACTCAGAAGACGACATGGTGGAAATAGAGAGCCTCTTCTTCTGTTTGACAGCCTTTTGGAGCGTGGTAAGTTTAATTCTCACCTCGCTGTGAAGGCTCTCAGTGTCACTGAACCTCTCGCTGTATCTGTCACTGCACCGGTCACTAAACTTGTCACTGAACCTGCCACCAGTGCGCCGGTCGCAGTAGATATCACTGAACCTGTCGTTAAAGCGCTCAGAACGATCAAACATGGGGGGAGGGGACGAGGCGCGCTCGGACGCCGTCTCCAAACATTTGGACTCTTTCTCTACCCCTTTCTCTTTTGCATGGGAACCGGACTTGAAGTAAACGGTACGCACCAGAGAGCTCGTGGATCGAGATCGTCCACGATGAACTTTGGACATCTTGTCAAATGGAGACCCTACACACCTGAGGTCCACCCTGAACTTCCTGTCTGCCCTCTGCTCTGCCATGGTGTCTCTGCTTTCATGGGCTTTAGCAGAGCGTCTCACAGAGCCCACGTAGTTAGCAGACTGCTCTCCCCTCAGTGAAACCAGAAGTGATGCTGTGGACTCGGCAGAACCCTCCGTGTTAAACGCCATTACTTTATAACTGCCCGAGTCCTTGTCTTTGATACTATCGATAACCAGACAGGTGGTGTGCAGGTGCATCTTGCTCTCAGTAGAGATCCTATGTCTACGACCTTTAGGAATAGATTTATTATTATGAAACCAAAGGATAGTCGGTGGAGGACATGCAACCAGTTTACACTTTATCTCGACTGGTTCTCCTTCCACGACTGACTGAAACTTAAGCTTTTTGGTAAAAGAAGGTTTAATGTTCTCTGTCCATGAGCTGATGGGGGAGGTACTGGTGGGGCATTGATCGTCCGACACCAGGCCGTGATCAAGGACGTCCCCGGTGTCGGAGACGGCTCCACTGAGCTGCCGTGTGCCGGTGAGTTCTGAGCTGGCGGGCGTTGTTTCTTCTTTGTTTTCATGGTAAAACAGCTCTGCGAATAAAAACAGAGAACGGTCAGCCTCCTGGGGTGAGGAAGAGGAAAAGGATTTGAATGAATCATTAATGGAAATATTAAACACATGCTGGGAGTCACAATGCCATAAGAAATAATTTCACTCACCATATTTGTTCGAATAAACGCAAGACTTGATTCTTTTTACTAGAAACCTGCAGGAAGTTTTGATCCTTCGTCTGTGGAAATTTCTTCAAAACATAAATTATTTTATTACCATTAAAAAAAGCAAAATGTTTCCAAGATGGGCTGCTAGCATTCACTTGTCTACTTTTGATAATTGCTTTATACTTTAATATTCCTTACCTGACTTGCAGACAGGAGAATAAACGCCCTTTCTAATCCTTTAACTTAAGAGGCAATAAATGATGCACAAGGCAAAGCTCTCCATATCTTATTTTCCAATATTTAAACAACTGAAGCTGTAAGATTGGGTGAGAAGGCGTTTATTCGAACTAATATAGTTTACTGGTGTTATTTAGTGCAAACCACAGGAATCACATCCAACTATCTGCAAGCCAGGCTAAGAAATATATCGCAGAAGGAATCAGGTCTTAGTTCCAGATGCAGCGAACCTCCATATCTTTTAAAGGACATTTAAAATGTGGAAGCTTTAAAAGATACGTATCCTGCACCTTTTTCTGGGGGGAAAAAAAGATCGGAAGAACCTTCATGCCAAGAGACAAAAACAAACTTTTGGATGCAAAATCACAAGTGTAAAAACACTGGACCGAGCAAGTTCTATCAGTTCTCGCTTGGGGGAAAACCATGAAATGTGATCAGAACCAGAACAGGTGGAACAATACAGAACATAGGAACCTCCATACAGCAGACATGCTGCTGGGGAGAGATCACTTAACGGGACAGTTCAGCAATAATGACACAACAACTCTGAAAGCAGTCTGCTGATGCAGGACAACCAGAACCCAAACATACCATAATACATGCTTTGTGCTCTTCACTCTCTCAACAGCGTCTCCACATGAAAACACCGTGAGAGACTCAAAGCTTGGATCAAAGTTTCCCGTTGACAGAATACTTTCAACGGGAAACTCTTTTCCGTCGTGCCCAATTCTCACACAGGAAGACAGACTTGTGTTTTTGGTGAAACGCGATGGTCAGAGATCCGACGTGACCTTACCTTTGACTTCTTGCTCGATCTTGGCTTCGATGTGCTCCCTCACGTGAGTCACTGTGAGGAAGAAGAGACGAGCCGTGAGGACATTAAGACGGGACAGACGGGGAGACAAACCGGCTTCTCTTTGCTGGACTCAAATAATTCTCCCTTTTGTGTTTCAGCTGCAGCACGTTTTATCTTTTAATTAATGAAAATTTAGTTCTCAATGCAAAATGCAGTTTCTGAAAGCTTAATTACACGTATAACTCCATTCATCCACTTCTTCTTTTGTTACATGTCGCTGGTTTGTGTTTTCATAAAGAAAACTGGAAAATAGAGAGGGAAAATATATTTGAGTCCCAGAAGTAAAAAAAAACCTAGATTTTAAGCTAAAAAAAAGAGACAAAGTAAAACAAACATCATTTAACACATGAAGGAGTTGAGTTTCCTTCAGGAGGGAGAAGGTTATATGTGAGAGGAGAGGAAGGTGAGAGGTTATAAGTGAGAGGAGAGGAAGGTGGAGGAGGAGGGGAGGAAGGTGGAGAATTGCTGGAGGGTGCTCTGGAACCGTCAGGTTAGTTCACTCTGGAAAGAGGGCGGCTCGAATAACGAGGAGCAGCGAGGCGCGTGGACGATTAAAGCGTTGAGTGACGTTCTACAAGCGGCTTGGGACATGAGGAGGAACCAGAGGAGGAACATGAAGAGGAACCGGAGGAGGAACCAGAGGAGGAACATGAGAAGGAACTGGAAGAGGAACCGGAGGAGGAACATGAGGAGGAACCGGAGGAGGAACATGAGGAGGAACCAGAGGAGGAACATGAGGAGGAACATAATGAGGAAGTGGAGGAGGAACCAGAGGAAGAACATAAGAAGGAACTGGAGGAGGGACATGAGGAGGAAGCAGAGGAGGAACATAAGAAGGAACTGGAGGAGGAAGGATTAATCTTGTGCCGGTTTACGGGGTTCTGGCTGCAGCCGCCGGATCCGGACGTTACCTTCTTCTTCTTCGTTGGTCACGGTGAGGGCGGCCGAGCAGGCGGCCTCCCCGGCGCCGTTGGCCGCCCTGCAGGTGTACTCGCCGGCGTGCTCGGCGAAGGCATCGACGATGATGAGCACGGCGCTGCTCGTCTCCTCGTCGAAGTGGAACACCACGTTCTTGGTGGGACGGACCGGCCGCCGGTTGTGGAACCAGCTGATCTCTGGCTTCGGCGTGCCGGAGACACGGGCGTGAAAGCGCGCCACCTCCCCGGGCGCCACCGAGAGGCTCGCGAGCGGCTGCGCGAAAAGCGGCTTTTGGCCGACGGAAGGTTTGCGGACGGCGGCGGCGGAGACGAGACTCCGGGACGCGGCGGGTAGCTTGTCCCCTGAAAGGAAGCAAGTTGGTTCACTCCGGGCTCAGCGTCTCTCACTCATTACAGGAAGGGAACGCTCAGGGGTTCCAACCTTCAAACCATCTCAACCGTTGGTGGAAATGATTAAAGAAGTTCCCGAGACACAGAACTAAAACAATTAAAACAACAACAAACAGCTCTTCAGGAGGTCTGACTTGTTTTTGCGGACTCGTCAGAGACTCACCGTCCAGGCTGAGCGTGGCGGAGCAGGACGCCGCCCCGGCGGCGTTGGTGGCCACGCAGCGGTACTCGCCCTCGTCCTCGGAGTAAACGCGGGAGATCTCCAGCTGGCAGCTGTCGTCAAACTGAGACATCCGGAAGAAGTCCGACTGCTTGATCTCCTTCTCCTTGTGGAACCAGCAGATCGTCACATCTGGACAGAGGACGAGAACCATTAATGTTCTGGAACGCGAGCGAAGAGGAAGTCGGTTTTGAGCTGAATCCTCTCGGTTGTTTTGTACATTGAGCTGCAAGTGATTCTATTTCCATTCTCTCTGTGTTTGGTCTCCTCTTCTCCGGCCGAGAGCCGATTGGCTGATCAATAACTACCGGAGACAAACCGCGTCTCTCACCGTCTCCTCGGACTCGGCAATGGAAGCGAGCCGGTTCTCCCTCGCGGGCAGAGGTGGTGCTGATGGGAGTTATGACGACGGGTGGAGCGACGGTAGCGGCCGATTCCGGAGAAACCACCTCGGACACTACAACACACACGCACACACACAAAGACACACACACACACACACACACACACACACACACACACACACACACACACACACACAGAGTGAACACCATCGCAGACTTCATCTGCAGCGTCGTACACATTTGTGATATTGTGCCCCCTACCTTCCACGTGGAGCGTTGCGGTGCTCGTGGCGGCACCGTAGTCGTTCTTGGCCTCGCAGTTGTAGACGGCGGCGTCCTCGGGAAAAACCTCGATCAGCAGCAGCGAGTGCTCGTCGCCGTCGTGGAGGAACTTGCACTTGAATCCCGGCGACAGAGCCTGGGAATTCTTGAACCAGCAGACTTGAGGTGCGGGAACGCCGCTCACCCGCACGGAGAAGCGGGCGGGTTTACCGGCCTCAACCGCCTGAGGCTCCATGTGGCGGAGGATCTGAGGAGGCTCCGGGACTGAGGGGGGACGGCAGAGAACCGGTAAACGCCAAGATCCAGGAGAACATGTGACCAGGAGAACATGTGATCTTGATGTTTCTCTGATCATGTGACTTTGTAAACAACCAATCAGTGTTCAAACCAACAGGAGGAGAGCTAATAACATTAGCTAATAACATTAGCTATTAACGTTAGCTATTAACGTTAGCTAGTAACATTAGCTATTAACGTTAGCAGCACAGCTAACGGAGAATAAGCGGAGGTTCACTTCAGTGAACATGAGTACTGAAGGTAGATGATAACGTTCTCATGGTGCGTTCAGGTGTAATCTAGTAAAACGTAGTGTTGGTGCTGAACTGGTATAGATACCGATGTTTCCACATGACTATAAGACAGATGCATTATGGGAGCTCTTGACTCACTGTTGACGAGCAGGTTCATGGTGCTCCGGTTCTTGCCGGCGATGAAGGTGTACTCTCCGGCGTCGCTCCTGTAGGTCTCGGAGATGGTGAGGCGGTGCAGCTTCCTGATGGTGACGTAGTTGAACCGCTCCTCCACCGAGAACTGGACCTCCGCCCCGTTCCTCAGCCAGCGGCCCTCCACGTCATCCTCGTTAACCTCAAACTCGAAGGTGGCTCTGTGTTTCTCCAGAACCTGAAGAAGAAGAAGAAGAAGAAGAAGAAGAAGAAGAAGAAGAAGAAGAAGAAGAAGAAGAAGAAGAAGAAGAAGAAGAAGAAGAAGGGAGACCCCGTTTTTACTCTCCGTTTTACTCTCCGTTGTCCAGACGTTCGACTCTCAACTCTCCGTGGAGACGAGCGGCGCCGCCTCACCGTGATTTGCCGCTCGGCGGGTTCGGCGATGCGGACGTCGCGGCCCTCCACTGTCAGCTGGGCCTTGGAGACGCTGGACCCGGCCACCACCGAGTACACGCCGGCGTCGGACATGCGGACCGTCTGGATCATTAGGCGGTGAACGAACTTCTCCGCCGTCACCGTGTACCTGAACGCAGCACAAGACGAGACGGGCTCACGGTTCTGCCGATGAATAAGGCGGAGACGACGAAGGGTCGGTGACCTCTGACTGACCTCTGCTCGGACAGGTCCAGCTCCTGGCCGTCCTTCATCCACATCACCTGAGTATTGGGCTCAGAGATCTCGCACTCGAAGGTGGCCTTCTTCTTCTCTGTGATCTTAATGTCTCTGATCTTCTTGGTGAACTCAATCACACGAGCTGAAACCACAACAAAGCGGTGGCGTTTCACTACCGGAGGATTGGAAAGCGAGTTTCCTTTAAACCGTCTCCAAAACTACAGGATTTATTAGCCAGGAGCTGAAAAACGGATTCTTGTAATTTTTACGACGGTCCTTGAACACACCATGTGTGACGAACGCTTCAGTCAGAAAACATTACATTGTTTAAAATCTCTCCACGAATAAACTGTTTATTTTAATCAGATTGTGTTAAAAACAATACATTCTGAGCTCCTCAGTGAAACTATGACGTCATGCTCGACTCACCTGAGACCAAGTTATGTGACAACCAATCAGTGAACTCAAGTGCAGAATCTCTTTACCTTCCACGAACAGGTTTGCGGAGGAGGCGACGGAACCGGCCACGAACTGGTACTCCCCTCCGTCCCCGAAGTGCACGTTCCGGATGCTGAGCGTGTGCGTGAGCTGCCGGGTGCGCACCTGGCACCTGTCGGAGGACTTCACCTCCACGCCGTTCTTCAGCCACTTGTAGGTGACGCCCTCGTAATTCACGGTGACCTCGAAGGTGACGGTGTCCCTCTCCTTTGCGTTCAGGTCCTTCAGCATCGAGGTGATGAGGACGGCTGCAGAGACAAACCAAGGTCAGCGGACTGGAGACCGGCATGTGAGCCTGAACCTGGACTATGATCTAGAACCCTGATCCCTGACCCCTGAGCGCGAGCTTACGGCTGACGGTGAGCGTGGCGGACACACGGTCGTTCCCGCAGACGAAGGTGTACTCTGCGGCGTCGTTCCTGCTGGTGTTGGTGATCTTCAGCTGGTGCAGTTTTCCCTGGACCACGATCCTGAACTTCTCGCTCATCTGGATCTCCACGCCATCTTTCAGCCAGGTCGACGGCACGTTGAAGTGAGAAACCTCGCACTCGAACTCGGCCAGCTGGGTCTCCGGCACCTCGACGCTCTTCAGGGGTTTGGTGACCCGCAGGGCTGAAGAGACAACGTGGGAAAACTCGATTAATGGAAAGCATTAATAATAATGTATTAGTATTGTTTCACAGGAATCTTATTACTAACTTTAATTACATGAATGAATAAATATTATTCCCTACATTAGAAAAAAAGTATTAGAAAAAAAACATTCATGAAAACAATAAGATTTAATAATAAGATATACAAATTATTCAGATTATCTTAAGTAAATTAAAATAAATTTGGAAATTACAATAAACTAAAGCGAGTAATACATATGACGTATGGTAAATTTTAAGTAAACGGTTTTTATTCTCTAGTATTAGGAATTCAAAAAAAAAGGTACGTTTGTAATATTACTGACATAAATACATTTAAAAAAATTACTAAATAATTTCACAATCAAACAATTTGTGTACATAAATGATTTTATGATTTTAAAAACAAATTCATACAATTTATATATTTCCAAAGAAATTACAAAAGTATTTTCAATGTAAAGGATGCATTCTTCTCAATATGACCAAATCACTTCAGTGAAGTGTGATTTTAGAAGATGTATAGATGGTCGTATTAATACGATCGTCATCCCGGTTGAACGTACCCTCCACAGTGAGCGTGGCGCTGCACTGCAGGTGTCCCACCACGGCGCTGTACTCTCCCGCGCTGCTGCTGTCCACGTTCTGCAGGATCAGCTTGTGAGCTTTACGCTCCGACAGAATCTTGCACTTGTCGCTGGACTTTAGCTCCGCCCCTTTGAACATCCACTTGACGGCGATGTCGTCGTG
Source organism: Liparis tanakae (assembly GCA_036178185.1). Taxonomy (NCBI): domain Eukaryota; kingdom Metazoa; phylum Chordata; class Actinopteri; order Perciformes; family Liparidae; genus Liparis; species Liparis tanakae. Next base: position 8,282,306 of record CM070107.1, read on the forward strand.
CGACAGGCTCAACTCGAAGGAGCCGGTGCCGTCCAACAGCGACGTCACGTCCTTTATCTTCTTGATGATTTTGATGGCTGCGGAACAGAAGAACGGGGACGGATCAGATCCTCCCGGGTCTCCGGCTAACGGAGAACACGCGAGTGAGACGTTAGCGAGACTCACTCTCCACACTGAGCCGGGCGTTGGCCGACAGCTTGCCCAGCTTGAAGGAGTAGACAGACTCGTCCTGCGCGGTGCAGCCCTTGACCCTCAGCGTCTGCACGCCGCCGTCGGAGCTGATCTGGTACTTGTCTCCGTTCTGCAGCTCCACGCCGTTCTTGATCCACTGGGAGCCCTTCACGTCCAGGTGGGTAAGCTCCAGCGAGAACACGGCCTCCTGGGTCTCCGTCACCGTCTGGTTCCTCAGGGTCTTCTTGATCTTCACGGCTGGAAAAGGAACACAGGACCTTCACCTCGTGTTCCCTAGGTTGTACTGTCCACCGAAGCTAGTGGTGAAGACAACATAGACTCTGGAGCGGTACGTACCCTCCACCCTGAGGTTGGCGGTGGTCTTGGAGGTGGCCACCTGGTAGGTGTACTCTCCGACGTCCTGCGGTCTGGTGATGACGATGATGAGGCGTCTGACGGCCCCGTTCACTTCGCTCAGCACGTTGTCGCTGAAGTCCACGTGGTGGCCGTCCTTCAGCCACTTGCCCTCGGCGTTGGCGTTGGCGACTACGCACTCCAGCTCGGCCGTCTGTGACTCCGCCACCGTCACGTCCTGCAGGGGCCGAGTGATAGCTCCACCTGGCGGTGGGAAAGAAGAAGCGGTCGGTCAATTGGATGAGCTAAATTTTAACAATCTGGATCGATGACGCTGTAGTTCAAGAGGTTCCTCTTGAACACCCCTGCTGTAGCGGGTGTTCAAGAGGTTCAGTGTCACTTCCTGGATCAGGTGCTGACCGTGAAGGACACAAACCCTCGGTGTCTTGTTCAGACCGGTACTCTAAGAAACAAGCGGTTGTGTAAACGTAGTCGTACCGGAGACGGTAAGCTTGGCGCCGGACGTCTGTTCGCCGGCGTGGAACGTGTACTGGCCGTCCTCGTCCTTCATGGCGTCGATGACCGTCAGAGAGTGAACCTTGCCCTTGGACTCCATTTTGTATTTGGCTCCAGCTTTGAGCTGCTGGTTCCTGAAAGTCCAGACGGGGTCGATGCCGGCGTGTGACACTTCAACGCTGAAGGTGACGTTCTGGGACTCGGAGCACACTTTGTCCTCCATGTGCTTCACGATGTGTACCTCTGTAACAACAACAACTTGGTGAGGACACTGGACTGGGAGCTGAACACAGGATCAGAAGATGATTGAAGCCCGTCTTACTTTCCACAGTCAGGCTGCAGCTGGTGTCGACCTTGCCGACCACCAGTTTGTAGCGCCCTTGGTCAGAAGCGAAGGTCCGGGTGAAGACCAACCGCTGCTTGGCTCCCTTTGACACCAGCTGGACTCTGTCGCTGGCCGTCAGCGGTTTGTCGTCGTGGAACCATTTGACCGAGCTGACGTCCTGAGCAGAGATCTTGGCCTCCAGGACCGCCTTGGTGCCCTCAACGGAGGACACGTCCTTCAGTGGTCCCACAATGTCAATGGCTGCAACACAAGACGAGAAGCGATGAGTTCAAAGTGTTCCGGCGATGATTTAAGCCGAGTAACGCCAAGATCCGGACTCACTTTGAACAGCGAGTTTGCCCGAGGTGGAGATGTCTTGGGCGGGAACCACAAATGTGTAGGAAGCAGCATCGTCTCTGGTGACGTTCTCCAACAGCAGCTTGTGGATCTGCTTGTCGATGACCATGTGGACGCGGTCCGAAGCAGAGATGGCATTGCCGTTCTTCATCCAGGTTCCCTCGACGTTCTCCTGGGAGAACCTGACCTCCAGCTGAGCGATGTCGCCCTCACAGACCGTGAGGTCGGTCAAGGGCAGCAACAGGGTCACCGGGCGGACTGAAGGTGGAGAAACAACCTTGAGATCACACGAATTACAGCATCGAACCCAAGTAATCTGGGTCCCTCACATATCTTCATTCATATGATCGATGCATTAAAAAACTACGAGCATGCTGGAACGAATCCATAGAAACCCTGAGAACAGCATTGGAAGAAAACTAACAAGCTGAAGGTCAGAGTGGTCAAACAGACTGCGCTCCACATACTTCACTCTCTGTAAAGCTTCTTACCTTTCATCTTCAGTGAGGCGCTGGTCTTCAAGTCTCCACACACGAAGCTATACTTCCCCTGGTCTCCCTTCCTGACGTCCCTGATGGACAGGGTGTGTCTTCCTCGGCGGGAGGACATAATGTACTTGCTGCTGGGCGACAGCTCCTTGTTCCCGAAGAACCAGCTGCCCTCGGCGTCCTCGCGAGACAGTTCAACCTCAAACTCTCCCGAGTAAGTCTCTGGCACCTCAAGGTTCTCCATGTGGTTGATGAGCTCCAGGGCAGCACCTGGATAAGGAACCATACCGAGAACAGTCATCAATAGAACCCAAACAAGGCCAAAGGACGCTGTGGGTGGGATGCATTACCTTCAACGTGGAGCCTGGCGCTCGTCTTGATGCTCTCGTCGTCTACGATGGCGCAGGAGTATTCGGCGTCGTCCTTCATGTCGATGGTCAGCACAGACAGGAAGTGGACCTTTCTGTCTGAGTGCATTCTGTATTTGTCTCCGGAGAAGATCTCCATGTTGTTCTTGAGCCATTTGACTTTGATGAAAGGTTCGTTGGTTTCACACTCGAAGGTCACGATGGTGTCCTTCTCGTGTGCGCTGGTGTCCGTGAAGTCTTGGGTAAAACTGATCGCCGTCTTTGCTGCAATGAGAAAATATGACATGAGACTTTGACAGAAATTAGGACAAAGACGATGAGATGTGTGAGAGATTCGGTGTAACATTTCTTTACCTTGCACAAGCAGGAAGGCGTGGCTGGAGGCTTCCCCAGCAATATTCACGGCTTTCACCATGATGCTAGCGGAGTCCTCTGCCGTCACGTCTCTGATCACCAGTTCACACACCTGATCCTCAGGCCAGTACCAGTAAATGCGATCGGACTTTTCCACCAGAATGCCATTCTTGAACCACTGGCACTCGGGTTCTGGTCTGCCGACGACTCTGACGCGGAAGTTGACCTCATCCAGCGGAGTGACCGTCTTGCTCGTGATGCGTTCCAGGATCCTGGGCGCCTCCATGCTCGGGGAGAGCTGCACCCTGTCCGGTTTGATTGTGGGGATGGTGAGTTTTCCTTGTTCCTCCAACTTCTTCCTCTCAGCTTCTTCTTTCTCTCTCAAGCGATGAAGCAGATCGTCCTTAGTCTTCTTCAGTAGATCCTCGTAGGAGTCGTCCCTCTTGCGGGACCTGAACTCCACGGCGGAGATGGACTCGTAGAAACCTTCCTCGGTCCTGCGCTTGAACTTGTTCTTCAGCTCGGCCGACTCCTCTGAGCTTTTCTCGTGGACAACTCTCTGTGTCTTACGCAGCTTGACCACCTCCCTGTCCTGCATGGACTCGCCGGCTTGGTCGACCTTCACAACATCGAATCCAATCCTGCCGGGGTCGTGTGCAGCGTCTGCGGCCTTCTGATCCGGAGCGCGCCGCAGCACCGTCCTAAAGTCCTCTCTCTGTTGGATCTCCAGCTTCACGGTATGCTCGGTGGTGCCGAGAGGATTGTCCGCAACCAGCCTGACCTCTCCGGAGTCGTAGGACTTGACGTCAACAATCTCCAAGTAGTAAATACCGTCGTAATGAATCCTGTACCTCTTGCTCTTGCGGATCAGTTGTCCGTTGAGGTACCAGTTGACCTTGGGTAGTGGGTAGCCGGTCACACGGCAGCGGAATCGGGCAATGTCACCTTCCAGCACTCTGGCGGGTTCAGGAACGAGGACTATCTCGGGTTTGGTCTTCTCAAATTCGTCATCAGTGGTGACTCCGTAGGGTCCTCCCTCATGAGCCATGCGTTCAATCTCATCCATTCTGTGAATTCCCTTCCTGCCATCGGGGAGCTGCGACTCCTCGACCAGACCCTTCTCGTCCTTGACGATTAGAGTGGCCGAAGTTTGGTCGGCTCCGTACTTGTTGGTGGCTCTGCAGGTTATGACGCCGCTGTCTCTGGCGTAAGCGGCTTCGTAGTCCAGACTGCAGTAGCCAAATTCGTTGACCATGCGCAGCCTGTTAGCGGCGTCCAGGGGTTTGCCGTCGTGCAGCCACTCCGCCACCATGCTGGGGTCGCCGATAGGAGTCAGTCGGCACTCGAAGTGAGCCGGACCGCAACGCTTCATCCTGATGGAGGTCAGCTTCTTCTTGAACTGTGGTTTCTGCTGCTTCTCTTTGTCATACAGGTCGCCCTCCTCCCACTGCTCTTGGCCATACCGCAGATGAAGGGGCTCCAACTCTGGAGGGGCGATCTCCTTGGCCTTGTAGGTTCCTTTGGTGATAATGAGCTTCCTTTCAGCGTGGGGAGCTGCAAAGTCTACCTCAACATTGACCCTGCAGCGAGTGGTGTCTCGGCCAGCCCTGTTGATGGCTGTAGCCGTGTACCAAGCGCTGTCTGAGCCAGCAGAAGATGGGATCTGGAATTTGGCCTCTCCTTTAGTTCCGTCAATCCTGGAATATAGAATGTAGATGTATTAATAAGCACAAACTACTTGTTCTACAAACCTGCATCAAAAGATATATACATATTGGAGATACGTACTTGATTTGTGGGTGCTTGTGTGGGGTGATGATGTCACTGTTTTTCAGCCAGACGATGTCAGGCAGGGGGTTTCCAATGGCTTTGACGGCCAGTTCAACCAGAGTGCCCTGCCTCACAGTGAGGTTCTTCAGCTTCTCAACAAACTGAGGGCGCGTCAGGCTTTCTCGAGCTGTGGATGTGAAATACAATGCAGAGCAAAACAGAATTAATAATGGAATACTTGCCGTTTGGTGAATGCGCTCCAAAGGCGACTGCAACGACGCACTCAACAGACCATCTGACACAGACTTACCGTCAACTGTGAGAGTTACTGAGACCGAACTCCGTCCGGCTCGATTCTGAGCGATGACTGTCCACTCTCCAGAGTCGTGTGGCATGGCCGGGACGATGATCAGGGACTGGGTACCGTCCTCTTTGATCACTATCTTGTGGGTGTAGTCGTTGATCACTTGTTGTCCTGGGAGAAGGAAGAGTAAATGTTTTTAAGTGGCAGAAGCAACATATAAAATAAGACTCTAGAGTTTATTGAACCTTGTTTCTCTCACCATTATGGAACCAGAATGCGTCGGGCATCGGCCTGCCAACGACCTTCAGGTCGAATCTGGCGGTTTGCCCCTCGGAGCATTTAATGGAAGTAGGTTTCAGGACAAAAACAGGCTTGTAGAGTCTTTCCAGCTGAGCCTCGTCCGTCTCGTCAAGTCGGCGGGCCGGAGAACGTCCGGGAGAACGACTGGCAGAACGTCCAGGTGAGCGGCTCAGAGAGCGAGGAGATGTGGATCTGAGGAAAGAGCAGAAGCAGAGGCGTCAGCACGGAGCTCTAAAGCCAGTCGCTGGGCCTCCAGACCGAGACCGGATCCTCACCTGATCCTCTGCATCGCTGGCTGCGGTGTGAATCTCTGAGGTGTCGCAACTCCGGACGCCTCCACATAGAGCTTCCCAGAGCTGACGGAGTTTCCCTTCATGTTGGTGGCGAAGGCGGTGTACACGCCCTCATCCTCCGGGAGCACTACGGGCAGGCGGAGGCTGGCTCGCCCGTCCTGAAGAGCCTCCATCTGGTAATGGTCACCAGCCCTGATGCGCTGTCCGTCTTTGTACCAAGCAATCTGGGAGAAGACAGAAGATCATTTAATCCACCAATAGAAGTTCACAATGTCAGGTTTTTAAGCTTTTCTGGTAAGAACTCACTTAAGAAACTACTGCATGCAAATACACAACTACAACGACGCCTCTTAAAGGCTCAGCAACAGAGACAAACTCAGTTAGCCTTAAGGTTAGCAATAATAACAATAATGGACTCTTGTTGTAGAAACTATTAGACCTTCTCCCAGCTTTGTTCTGGACTGGAGAAATGCGGCTCTCCTTCGTGTAGAGGTGTTTTGATTAGACGTTCTCTTCGGTACCTTCGGCAGTGGGTTTCCAGCCATCTTGCAGTGGAACGTGACGCCCATTCCGTCCATGATTCTGTAGTTTTTGACTGGTGTGTTGAAGGCCGGCAGCACCGCCTCCTCCTCCGCCACGGTCACCGTCGCCTCTCCGTCCCCGGTCACCATCTCCGTGTAGGAGATCATCATGATGCGGAGCTCCACTTCCTGGATGATCCTCTCCTCAAATGCTGAAATTCGAAATTCCTGCAAGAAGAAGGTTTGCGTGAGCGTTTTTTACCTTCAAGCGACACTATGTAACTTTTCCTACCTGAAAATAACAGATTGAAAAAAATTGTGCGGCTACAATGACTTTTAATATGGTGATTTGCGCCTCCGCCACTGCCATCGGGGGTCTGTGGGGATAATACTTGCGGATGTAAGATTTTCCAGCTGCCCGTTCCCCAGCCGGAAGTACTTCGATCTGCTTTCTGGCAGTGATTACGCAACGTCACATAGGCGGATATTTTTTATTTTTTTTACTCAAACTCAAAAGAGCCATATGCGTCACCGGAACAGCCATATATGGCTCGCGAGTCAGAGGTTCACGACTCCTGATCTGTCGTAACTGGGTATTTACGACACTGAAGTAGGCGCTACAGGGAAAAACTACATAGTGGGGCTTTAAATAAGAACCGAGACTCAGATAAAACAAACTAAAAGAGGGGGATACCGTTTCTGAGATGAAGCTCATGGGGGTCGTCCGCCTCCTCTGCTCCATCTCGTACTGACTCAGGACCACAGAGGGCTCCTGGACCACCTTCGTCGTCGTCGTCGTCACTTCGGTTGTGTACGTCACGTCCTGTTGCCTCATGTAGGCGTCGTATTCCTCTGTGAACAGAGACGCCGTCCGGCCGTGAGACACAACGCCTCCTTCAATGCGTTGAAAAGCTCTTCAAACTAAACCAAAGGGACGCCAGTACCTTCCTCCAGCAGGTTGGCAGAGGCCGAAGCCTCGCCCTGCGGACTCTTCGCGAAGACGGAGTATTCTCCGGCGTCGTCAGCAAATGTCATGGAGATCTCTAGTTTACATTCTCCGGTCTCCTTCTTGTAAGTTACTTTGTATCTGAAGGACGAAGAGAAAACACAACGCACAAATTAGAGAAGTCAATTGTTTGCCAAATCACTCTACATTAATACATTTTATGAATTGGTAAATAATAAAATATTTAAATAAATGAATAAAGAAATATAATTGTTTTATTGTGCATATTATTTTATATGCAAATGAACATATATGATGTCTCATGATGAGCATTAAAGGTGGAACTAATTCTAAATATGTTTACATACTTTACTCAACAAAACATTTTCTTCTGAGACGTAGTAAAAGTATAAAGTGTCATCAACTGTAAACGCTCCAGTTGAAGTCCTGCCGAGCGTACCTGTATCCGGTGGTGAGCGGGATGCCGCTCTTCTTCCAGATGACGTGAGGTTTGGGGTTTCCTCCGACCTGGCAATGGAAGACGACGCCTCCTCCCTCCACCAGCTTCTGCATGGTGGGCTTCCTGATGAAGAACGGAGCGGCGGCCTCTCCTGAAACCACCTCCACCGCCACCGTCTGCTCCTTTGTCTCCATGACGACGCTGGAGGAAAACCCAACAGCCCCGTCAGCAACACGTTGTGATTAGATCGCCGCAGCTCAACACACCCAGAGCTTTGCTCACCTCTTCTCCTGACTGACTGCAGTGACCATCGTCACTTCCTCTCTGGTCTCTATCTCCTCCGACACTAAACAGAGGAAACCAGCTTTGAGAGGAGACGGCTACAGTTCCATGACTGAAAATCAATTTCTTTGGATCCAGCATGACAAAAAAAAGACCCAAACCACATGAAGCCCTAAGATGAGATCAAGGCTACCTTGGACCAGCAGGTAGCAGGAGGTGCTGACGGTTCCCGCCTCGCTGGTGGCGGTGCAGGTGAAGCGTCCGCTGTCTTCGGCGAACGCCTCGCGGATCACCAGCCGGGCGATCCCGCTGACGTAGCTTATCTGGAAGTCGATGGAGCTCTCGATCTTGTAGTCCTCTCTGAACCACAGGATGCCCGGAGCGGGGTGACCGCTGATCTGACACTCCAGGGTCACCGACTCGCCCTCCGTCACGTTTGTGTTCTTCAGGCCCTGAACGGAGAATCATAGATGCTTTCAGAGACCTTCTTACCTTATTGTGTCTTTAGCATTCTCAGCCTTTCATACGTCTTCCTGTGTCTTCTTAAGACTTCTTATCCTTTTACGTCTTCTTAAAACTTCTTGACCTTTCATACATCTTCCTGTGTCTTCTCAACCTTTCATACGTCTTCTTGTGTCTTCTTAACCTTTCAAACGTCTTCCTGTGTCTTTTTAAGACTTCTCACCCTTTCATACGTGTTCTTCAGCTTTTATTTATAATCTTAGGATATCATTGGCTCTGTTGCACCTTGACACACATCCAGACTCCTTCAGAATGTCTCTAGTTGTACTCACAGCGATAAGAGTGGGAGGCACGACGGGCTCCGGAGCTCTGATGGGAACGGCGGCCGCCTCCTAAAGGGAAAAACACAACAGGAGTCAGAGTCCAACCACAAGGAGGAGCTTGTCGGCGTTTGGAGTTCTGTGAGGATGGAGGAGTGAAGCCGTTAGAACAGATACAACCCCTGCTCAGGGGACAGAGGGATGGAGGTCAAAGGGCGGAAACAGGAAGAGGATGAGGAGGAGTCTTCGTGCGGCAGATGAAGGGCAGCGTGTAATTGAAGAGAAAGGAACGCAGGTGAGGGTCCACACAGGGTTAGAAGAGGGGAAGTGAAGAGGCTGGAGAAGAAGTTGGACCAACCTGAGGCTCCCAGTCCTCAAAGTCTTCCTCACTCACTGCCAAAGCTCCGCCCGCCCGAGACTGTCTGACGTCTCTGAAGGGCGGGGGGAGGGGCTCCACGCTCGAGCGCACCTCCACCGCCATCGCCCTGCGAGACGGACTGGGGGACTTGACGGGCTTGATGATCTTTCTGGCAGCAGTGGAGGAGGATAACCCTTTCTGCAGAGCTGCGATAGCAGAGCCGGCGATGGACACCTGACCGAGCCAACGAGAACAACGTTAACCGTCCAGCAGAGGCCAAACCCCCTTAACGAGTTCCTCTCAGGAGGTGGACCACGAGCACCGCGAGACTATGGCAACGACTCAAAGACGACCCGCCTGCTCACTGAAGAGATGTATTAAGTAGTATTATTGATGTCTGTTGGACATCATGAGGCATTAACAGGAGAAAAGTCGGAAAATGGAAAATGTTTGATCCACAGATCTTATCCTACAGGAGTACATGAGTATAACTGTTTTTATTGGAGGGAGTCAGAGTGAATCACAGCACAGAACACGGTGGAGACGGCGAGGGTTAAAGGTGGAATGGAGGACGCTGAGGCTGCTCCTCTCTTACCTCGGGGCTCGGCTCATGTTTTGGGACAGAAACTTTAGAAACTGTGAAATGTGGAGCCGGAGACGAGGCCGAAACAGCAGACACTTCTCTCTGAATCTAAAGTGACCGACAAGAGTTCACGGAGTGGTTAAGAGGAGTCGGACTCTTATGGTCGGACATCTTATCTGATGGCGAGTCCTCCGACCTGAGAGACTTGGACCTCGTGGGGCTCGGAGGTCACGGCGGCCACCGGCAGCTCGGCGGGAAACTTTATCGACGCAACGACGCGTTTCTCTTCCTGCTGCTTCATCTTCATCTTCATCTCGGCAGCCTCGTCATCTTCAGCCGCGCCGTCTTCCGCCTGCACGGGGCGGAGGACGCGAGCGAGATCCACGGCGGCCATCACCGTGGCCACCGCCTCGGCTTTAACCCCCCCCTCGGCCTGGAGACATAAAGACCAGCGTAGAGCTCAAGACTCCACAACAGGAAGTCTGGAGGGAGCTACCAAAGGACTGGGAGAGGGGTGTCTCAGTTATACAAAACATCAGCGAGACCGTGGGGTCAAGAGGTCAAGAGACCATGACGTGATCACGAGGTCAAGATGTAGTGTACTTGTAACACTAATAAATATTTATAAATATATATACATAAATATATATATATATTTAAATATATACATATATAACGATACATGTATATATATATGTATATATATAAAGAAATAATATAGAAGTATATATATATATAATTATGTATAAATATATATATATAGAAACATTTTAAAAGTAATATATATATATATATTTAAAGATATATATACATATGTATAGAAAAATGTATATATATATATAGAAAATAATTTTATATATATATATATATATATATATATATATATGCATAAATATATATGTATACATATATAAATATATATATATATATATATATATATGCATAAATATATATAAATATGTATAAATATATATATATATATATATATATATATATATATATTAGGGCTGGGCACGTTAATGCGTTAATCGTGCGTTAACGCATCACTTAATTAACGCCGACAATTATTTTATCGCGCGTTAACGCAGGTTTTATTATTAGGGTCCTCGTGACGACTTCGTCGTAGAGGAACCTATTGTATTTCAAAGAATTATTATTATTTTTCATATTCTCTCCAAACAAACCTCGTCTGGCCGCACACCGTACGCCCCAGCAGACTCAAATTTCACATGCACAACCAGACTGGCGAAAATTTTCAGATTCTTGAGTTTTTGTGTATACAAAAATGGCTCTCTAGCGCCCCCTAGAGCGTTTTTACCCACGGTTGTTTTCGATGATGACCAATTGACTTGAAATTTCGCGTACACGTCCGCTTGGACCTGCTCTACAACATTGCCATTAACAACCCTAAGCTCCGCCTACTTAGATTTTCCGCCATTTTGAATTTTGTAAAAAACTGTTTTTATGCACTTTTTTTCAAAACGCTTTGTCCGATTCCTACCAAATTTCCTGAGGTTCATTATTGGTTCAATTTAAAAGGAAATTGAATTAAGGAATTGTCGATATCTTATTGCGTTCAGAAGATATGGACCAGTTAACATCCAAGGGGTGTGGCCTAATATATAAAGACACCTAACTTCCAAATCACTTGGACTATCTTCACCAAATTTGCAGCCTATATTCACAAGGACACACTTAACCTACCTTAATTTTTCCATAATATTTGAACCTTAGGGGGCGCTACAATCAATCCCTGAAAATAGGCCTTTTTGGACTTTTTTTCATGTTTTTAGGGGTTGTAAAACAGTTAACTCCTCCTAGAGCGTAAACACGATTCTTTCCAAACTTGGCCAGTCTGGTCTTTAGACCTTTGTCTTGAAAAATCTTTGAAGGATTTAAAAAATATTAAACTATGTGCGTTTGCCGGACCGGCAAAGAAATGCTATTCGCCATGAAAATGTACGTCGTTGTAACTCGGCCATACATTGTCTAATCTGCTCCATATTTCTCATATGTCTTGACATACTGACCCTGAAGAGATCCATATGCTAAATTTTCATTCTGGTCTTAGCGCCAACTAGTGGCACTAGGAAGTAACATGTTTTCTACTTTTATGCCCTTCTCCTCACTGATTAATCCGATCTGTCTCAAAATGTACCAGAATAGACCTAAGACCTTGATGATGCTTCCCTGTGAAGCTCGTAGCGACACGTTGAAGTGCGGCGAATCTCTTCATCGGCAAACATTGATCCTTCGCCACGTTATTGCCCCCCGATGACCTTGACATTCATTATACATGTCCGCTTAGACCTGCTCTAAAATAAATTACATTATGACCATAAGCTCCGCCCACTTGACATGTCCACCATTTTTAAATTTGTACAAAACACATTCTTCTCAACTCCTCCCAAACGATAGTTGCGATTTCTACACGACTTGTCGTGGTTAATAAGTGTTTCAATGCAATCAAAAATCTTTAAAAGATTGTTGACATCTCATTGCGTTCAGAGAATATGGACCAATGAACATCCAAGGGGTGTGGCAAGCTATTTAAAGACACCTAACTTCCATATCACTTGGCCAATCCTCACCAAAATACTTGACTATGTTCACATGACATCCCTTAAGATACCCTAATTTTTCCATAATATTTGAACTTTAGGGGGCGCTACAATCAATCCCTCAATATATGACTTTTTTACATTATTTTCTCACGTTTTGGGGGGTTTGGAAAACAGTTAACTCCTCCTAGAGCGTAAACTCAATTCTTTCCAAACTAGGCCAGTAAAGTCTTGAGACCTTTGTCTAGAGAAATCTTTGAAAGATTTCAAAAATATTAAAGTTTGTGCGTTTTCCGGACCGGCAAAGAAACGCCATTCGCCATTAACATGTACATTTATGTAACTCGGCCATACATTATCCAATCTGCTCCATATTCCTCGTATGTCATCACATACTGACCGTGAAGACATCCATATGATAATTTTGAATTCTAGTCATAGCGCCACCGAGTGGCCAAAGCAAATCAGCCTAAAAATCATCACATTCACTTGTAGTTTAACTGACAAGGTCTACACTTCACGTGGATATACATGATGCATTTATATATTCAAATTGTCACAGCGCCCCCTGCTGGCTACACTGGACTGGCTTGAATCTGATCCAAACTTATCATGCTGCATAGAATTCACGGCTTGAGGATATCAGTTAAACGCCCGAACGGCGGTCATGCGTTCTCGGCCGACGGGGCCGGCGACCGGCCGGGCCCCCCCGACGTGCGAAGCAGGAACGAGGACCCGTTCGACGCTGCTTGCAGCTTTAATTAGGGCCCGAGACGACCGACGGAGTCGGTCCGACGAGGACCTATTGTTATTCATATGTTTATTATTATTCTTCTTACAAACCTTATCAGGGAGTTTCGAGGGTCTAGAACTGACACGACGACGTTCAAATTTTCCAGACATATCAGGATCCGCGAAAATACGGATCTGAATGTGGTCTCGGAAAAAAGTGAAAAAAATTAGCTCGCTAGCGCCCCCTTGAGTAAGAACGCGTATATATTTTTTCAACAATGTCCGATTGACTTGAAACTTGGTATATAGGTTCACCTGGACCTGCTCTACAAAAAACTCAATGGTGGCCATTTTTTTCACTTTTTCCTAAAACGCTTTGACCGATTTACATGAAAATCGCTCTGGTGTCTTATTGGGTCAATGTCATCATGACCTGTGAATATCTTGTTGATAGCTTATTGCGTTCAGAAGATATGGACCAATGAACATTTAAGGGGTGTGTCCTAATATTTGAAGTTGCATAACTTCCAATTCCTTTGGCCTATCCTCACCAAATTTCCTAATATTTGACCATTAGGGGGCGCTGCAATTAATCGCTCAATATCTGCATTTTCGGCCACTTTTTGCCATTTTTCACTTTTTTTGGCAGTTATAAAACGGCGAACTCCTCCTAGAGCGTAAACCCGATTCTTTCAAAACTGGCCCTTGATGATCTTGAGACCTTTGCCGTAAAAAATCTTTAAAAGAATAAAAAAATATTAAACTATGTGACCTCGGTCGAACTTTAAAAATTCCTTAAAAAACAAAATTCGCCATAAAAATCCTAGTTGATGTAACTTGGCCATACATCATGTAATCTGCTCCATATTGATCAGATATCATGACATACTGACCCTGAAGAGATTCATATGTTTATTTTTTTATTATGGTCAAAGCGCCACCTAGTGGCAACAGGAAGTTACATGTTTTCTTCGCATATACCCTGCTCCTCACAGATTATTCAGATCCCTCTCAAAATAGACAACAATAGACCAAAGACCTTGATGATGCTTCCCTGTGAAGCTCGTAACGACACGTTGAAGATTGGGACCTCGGCGTACCGGCAAATATGGTCCTCCGCCATGAGCGAATAAACCAATGTAAATCGACACAACATCATTGGATCCAATACAAACTCCACATGTGTGATGAGACCCCAGGCCTGAAGACCTCTGCAGTCTTTTTTTTTGTTGTCTTAGCGCCACCTACTGGTAGTAGGAAGTACATATTTATGTTATGCGCCATACCGGAAGTCGGCCAATTTGATTTCTGTGTGACTTTTTTCATGCTATAGTCTAGAAAAATAATAAAATGATTGCCCTATGTGCGGTGGGTCGAACTTCGCGTGGCGACATTCCCCAACGTGCGTGAATTATCGAGGGCCCGGTCAATGCTGCTCGCAGCTTTAATTTATTTTATTCTTGTAAAAGTGTGTTGCTCACAGGCTTTTATTTTGTAAAAGTCTGCTACTGATTGCTGCGGAACCGGAAAAGAAAGTCATTCGCGGTTTAACAAACACAGAGATTTTAAAGTTCTTAAAGACGGCGGAGTCGACACAAACAAAGTCATATGTAACCACTGCCGAGAGGAATCGTCTTATCACCGGAGTACTTCCAGTCTTATCATTTAAATGCTGAATGTTGATGCCGCGAATCATACAAAGACACACAGCGGAGCGAGGCTTCGGCAGACCGCTAGCTGCAGGGATGCTAAACCAAGGCAAGATAAGCTAAGTGACTCTTTTGGTGACATTCGTCCCGATGTGCGCGCACACACCGAGCTCTACGGCGTGCGAGACGTGTTCACACGACACGTAGAGACAGAATGACATGTTTTAATGACGTGCTGCTGTAGAGACGATCAACATCAGATCGGTCAGAGACGTGAGCGATTAACATCCCTCTTATTCTGCCTGTTTTGTGATATACATGCCTAAAAGGGGGATAACTTTCGTGTATCTGGCAACACTGAGATCAGTCGACCAATGACTGATCAGGTGGAACGTAAGGGAGATACCATTTACAAAACTTGTAGGGGGTAAAAACTAGTTTGTGAAAGACAAAGGGAAACACAAATATCCGACGAAGCACAAGGCAATAAGCTTTAGTTCTGTGTTTGTTTTGAGACCATTGTTTAAGTTGAGATTTACACAAAGTATTTATTTCATTTAACTGCTACTATATACAAATGCTGATGTTAACAGGTTTTATGGCACTTTAGTCCATATGGCAGAACATTTAAAATAAGTGTCAAGTTCTAGGAGTTGACAAACTGCCCTGAAAGTGTTTTCTGGTGTCTCTCTCTAACAGGACAACACATGTTATGGCACGTTCCTTCACCTGGTACAACATTTAAAATAGAAGTGCGCTATACACTACTTTTGAATTAATTATTGTATTTTGCGTATACTGCGTATATATAATCATGCGATTAATCGCGATTACAAATTGTAATCGTTGCCCAGCCCTAATATATATATATATATACATACACACACATATATATATATCAATATATTAAAATAAATAATAAGCTGGCTCCCCCCTGCTCACCTCTCTGGCTCCGCTGACCTGATGCTCCCAGTGCTTCTCCGTGTGTAGCTGGGTGGCGCTGCTCACACTGGTCTTGCTGGTCTTACTGATCATACTGACGTAACTGGCCTCGGACGCGTAGCCCTCCTGCTTCCACGGGGGCAGGACCTCGGCAGACGCGGCGAGCTGCAGGAGGAAGTGGGAGTGTCAGCGGAAGGGGGCGGGACTACGGAGGCCAACCCACCTGAGCGGCTGGCGAGCGCTCTCACCTGTTTCCTGGACATGATGGGAGACTTGACGGGTCTGATGGGGGACACGGACGGTCTGCTGGTGGGGGACACGGGTCTGCAGAGGACACACAAGACACAATACAACTCTCAGAGACTCGTCATTGATCCAGCATGTGGTTTTGCTTTCGCCTGCAGTTCTACAAGGATCCAGACTCCTGGACCCAGTAAACCATCTAACTATTCTAAATGCTAGGGATGCTCCAATCCCGCCACCCTGTAATTTTCGTCTACCTACTATTGAAGTCACCTCTCCCCTCCTAAACACTTCTTGGCTCGCGCTGAAGAGCGATGCGCGCGCCGGCATCAGGGAGCTCTACTGTGCTGCGCGCACACGGGTGAGCACTCTCTCACAGTAACACTAGCTGATTTTGTATCTTTATAGATCGCTTCTGAGATTTAGCTTGAATTATGCTAACATTAAAACATTTGTACTGTACCAAGGAAGAGTTTATAAAAATAAGTCAGACTTTTGTATGTTAAATAAAGTCCTGTATATAGATTTCCCCAAGAGTTCCAGGAAATGAATAACACAGATGTGTTCCATACATATCTGAAATCCCCTATAATAGCAATCAATACATTTTAATGTATCAATTAGGACACTTTTCAAAGTAAAAGTCCTACATTTTTACAGAAGAAGAAGAAGAAGAAGAAGAAGAAGAAGAAGAAGAAGAAGAAGAAGAAGAAGAAGAAGAAGAAGAAAAAGGAGAAGATGAAGAAGGAGAAAAACAACAAGAACATCAAGAACAAAAATAACAAGAACAAATAAAACAGGAACAAGAAGGAGAAGAAGGGAGAGAAGAATAACAACAAGAAAGACAAGAACAACAAAAAGAACAAGAACAAGAACAGGAAACAAATAGAACAAGAAGAAGAAGAAGATGTAGAACAGGAAGAAAAAGAACAAGAAGAAGAAGAACAACAACAACAACAACAACAACAACAACCAGAAGCAGAAGAACCGGGTGTGGTCCTACCTGACAGGTGTGGGCGTCGGCCCCTTCACGTGGCGAACAGGTGAAGGAGACTGATGGCGTCCGGCTGCCACCCTGGACACAGCGGAGGGCGACTTGGAGGTCGGCTTCGGGGGAACCCGGGGGGGCGTTTTATGAGCCAGATGCTGAGTCATCGCCCCTCCTTCCACGTGCATCTCCATCTGCACTCTGGTCTGGGACGCGGACCTCTGGGAGGACATCTGGGCTCCGGACATCTGAGCTCCGGAGATCTGGACTCCAGATCCGGATATTTGGGACGTGGACCCTGACATCTGGGAGGACATCTGGGCTCCAGAGATCTGGGATCCGGACATCTGGGCTCCAGAGATCTGGGATCCGGACATCTGGGCTCCAGAGATCTGGGCTCCGGACATCTGGGCTCCAGATCCGGATATTTGGAACGCGGACCCTGACATCTGGGAGGACATCTGGGACCCGGAGATCTTGGACATGGACATCTGGGAAGCGGACCCTGACATCTGGGAGGACATCTGGGACCCGGAGATCTTGGACATGGACATCTGGGAAGCGGACCCTGACATCTGGGACATGGAGATCTTGGACGCGGACATCTGAGAGGACATCTGGGAAGTGGACATCTTGGATGTAGACATCTGGGCCGCAGACATCTGGGCCATCTGGGCCATCTGGGCCATCTGGGCCGCGGACATCTGGGCCCCAGACATCTGGGAGGACACGATAGTCTTGGTTGTCTTCATCTGCACGGCTTCTTCCCCTGAAGACCAAACAACACAGCGGTTAAAAAGGCGTTTGAAGGTCTGGGAAAGGATCCGTCTGAAACCCCGAAGCCCTCCCCCTGATCCAGACTACAGTCCGTACTACACACATGTCTCAAAAGCCCTCACCCTGAACCAGCAGCTCGGAGGTGGAGGTGGCGCGTCCACTGCTGTTGGTGGCGGTCACAGAATACGTCCCAGAATCCTCTGGGAAGGCCTCTGCGATCAGCAGGCTGTACAGGTCTCCCTCCTGGAGGATCCCGAAGTCGGCCGAGCTCTGGATCTCGGCTCCCTCTCTGTAGAACTTCACCACGGGCGCCGGGATGCCGGCCACCCGGACGTCCAGCTTCACCTGGCTGCCCTGCCTCACCGCGGCGCTCTGCAGCCGCTGGAGGAAGTTGGGAGGCGCCGTCTCGGCTGCAGAGAAGATCGGAGTTACCGATTTAGAGCGGAGCGTGTTTTATTCCACTAGTCGGGCCAACGTCTGAGATCAATGAGACCTGAGGAAACTCCTCAAGTCTCACCTGTCCCCGTCCCGCCTCACCTGTGACGAGCAGCTCCGCGGTGCTCGTGGCTTGTCCCGCTCCGTTGGTGGCTCTGATGGAAAACCTCCCGCTGTGAGCGGCGGTCACGGCGGGGATCCTCAGGACAGCGCGGCCGTCGCTGAACGAGATCTGAATGCCGGGCAGAGCGGCGGCGGAAAGAACCTGACCGTCGCGGAACCAGCTCACCTCAGGAACCGGAGAACCTGCAGAGGAGAACCACAGCTGCCGTGAGAGGACCGCGAGAACTGCGACGCCGCTCGGCGGCCGGCGGACGACTTCTTACCGCTGACTTGAGCCTCGAGCGCGGCGGCACTTCCCTCGAGTGCCACCACGCTCTGCAGCGGCTGCGTGAACGTCGGCGCCTGTGTCGACATGTTGGTCGGCACCCTGCGGACACACAAACAAACACACAAACAAACACAAAAAAACACACAATCAGAACAAGAGTAACAGCAAACCTAAAAACACAACGCTAACTTCAGCTGAACCGTTGCCTCTGTGTGTTTATGTCATAGTAATAAAATTATTAATATTATCATCATTCATATTAATAATATTAATAATAATTATATTAATGATGTGTAGGATTTACAGTTATCAAAACTGATTGTTCTTTTCATTGTTACTGAAAGAACAATCAACGGTTATCTTTGTCTCAGTAACAAAACGGCAACCAAGACGACACATCTTGACTACACACCTGTTGAGAGGTGCCAATAAAACAACAAACAGTAAATAAATGAACATTTATAAATTAATGCTAAAAAGATTATTATTATACTTGATCAGACAGATTCAAAGGCAACAGATTCATCATTAAAACAATTAATTAATATCCATCAGAACCATAACAACTAAAACTATAAAAGACTGTAAAAATGATAAGATACTATAAATATTATAAAATAAGATGAACACTATCAAATACGATAAAAACTTGAGCCACACACAAAAAAAGGTTATCAGAAGCAGTGATTAAAGATATAAATGAGCGGGATACAATCAGCCAATCAGGGCTTCCCTTTCAAGAAGAACTGACCCGGTAAAACCAACAGGGACCGATCCACATGGTCAGAAATAATATCAATACTATAAACACTATAAGATACTATAAGCACTATAAAATAGTATTTTATAGTACTTAAAGTATATTATATTATTTCATAGTGTTTACAATATTTTATAGTGTTTGTAGTATTTTATAGTATTGATAGTATATCATAGTATTTTATAGTGCTTAAAGTATATTATATTATTTCATAGTTTATAGCATTATACTACACTATGAAATAATATAATATACTTTAAGCACTATAAAATACTATGATATACTATCAATACTACAAACACTATAACATATTGTAAATACTATAAAATAATATAAACACTATAAAATACTATAATATACTATAAGCAATATAAAATACATACACTATCAATATTATAAACACTATAGAATCCTATAATATTATAACAGATTATAAAGACTATAAAATACTATAATCACTATAAATACTGTAATCTCTATAAATACTATGAATACTGTAAAAACTCTAAACACTAAAAGATATTGTAAATACTATAAACACTATACATACTATAAACTCTTGTTACCTGATACTTCTGATAATAATCGGTCTGTTTATTATCAGGTCAACAGGTGCTCCCGTTCAATAGAACATTCTTATTATTATTTTGGTTTTATCGAGTTGCCCGGCAACGCCCCTCAGCCCGATGTCCACTTGTCTACACGTCACCTGGACCAGCTCCACAAAAAGCCTCTCAGACGCCTAAGCTCCGCCTACTTAGATTTTCCGCCATTTTGAATCTCGTGAAAACACTAATTGGCGAGTTCTCCTTCACGCTGCGTCTGATTCACACCAAACCTCCCGGACATCATGAATGAACCTATATCTCCTGGAGAAATGAAACACCTTCTTATATCTCATTGTGCTCAGGACATATGGACCAAGCAGGGAGATATGGACTCTTTGGGGCGTGTCTAGTTTTTCAATGCTCATAACTTCAACACCAGTGGGACTAATCACTCCAAACCTGCAGCATGTGTGCACGTTGGATCCTATAACACGTGTGATTTGAACACTAGGGGGCGCTACAATAGTTCACCCAATGTCTTTCAAGGATTATCTAAAGGCCTTAAAGATGAATAGTTATTAGAATGGTCTCCCATTGGCCTGACTGTCTTTCATTGGCCCTGGTTGTCTTTCATTGGCCCTGGTTGTCTTTCATTGGCCTGGTTGTCCCTCATTGGCCCTGACTGTCTCTCATTGGCCTGGCTATCTCCCATTGGCCCTGACTATCTCCCATTGGCCCTGGCTGTCTCTGATTGGTTCTGGTGGTCTCTGATTGGCCCCAATTGTCATAGTAATTTGTCTGCTTTATTGAATGCGTTTATTTTCTCAGTTTAAACTGTGTAATGTTATTGGGCATTTGTTATGTTCTGATGTTCTGTTGTTATTCTTCATATCAAATAGAGTTAAATAATCTGTTCATCAATTCTTCACCAACTATTTTAATAACTGATTCATTGTTTAGTATTTTTTCATTTTGTAAACATCCTCCAGTTCTGTTTCAATCTGTAAAATATAAATTTGAAATATATAAAACAAAAGTGAATCTTCTTCTTAAGGCGGAAATTCAGGGATGTTTTGTAAGTTTAAAGTTTCTGTCCCTTAAGCTAGAGATAAAATATAGAATCAAATTTCTGTCTCATCAAGGTTTCCGTGAGTCCCTGAACGCCCCATCAGGTCAGATTACAGCTAAAGTTAAAATTAACGGGCTGATACATGAAAGAGCTTTACCGGAGTACATCACCATAAAAGAGTACTGTAAATACTGTATGTTGAAGAGTTGTAAAATATGAATTAAAACGATGCTAAACATTAATATATCAGTAATAATATAGATAATCAATATCACAATGTGATCCTTTATGTCTATGGTTAAAAGGTACTGCTTTAACGATTAATCGATTTATTATATCAAACAAATAAATAAGAAAGACTTTAAATGGTTCCTTATAAATAGATAATAGACTTCTGGAGCTCGTCTGAGCAGGAAGTGGAAACCTTCAAAATAAGACAACAGCTGCAGGTCGACTCCACCTAAACCTAAAAATAAAAAACCCTAAAAACACACCAGCTGTTCAGTCTCTTCCAGAATAAAAGCCTCAGTGACGCGTCCCACTTGGTTTATCAAACACAGGACACCAGCTCTATAAATAGCCCCCCCCCCCACACATACACACACCTCGGGGTGATTGACAGCCACCATGTGCACATAGCTGGAGCAGCAACTGATATCTGTCCTGCCGATACCCTTAAAAAGCCCTCGGCCGGCGTCTGTGTGATGCTACCAGGCTATTCTGGGATGTCCCGTTATAACCATCAGCTCCAGCACCCACACTTCTTAAACACACCTAAATGAATGGAGTCTGGTGTGTGTGTGTGTATGTATATGTGTGTATGTATGTGTGTGTGTGTGTGTGTGTGTGTGTGTGTGTGAGCAGACAGACGTCTGTCCATCATCATCAGCTACTGCTCGGTCAAATCTTTTAAACTTTTTAAAAACACACTTACTTGTGTGCACAAGGATGCCTTGGCGGCCCCGGAGGAGCGGCGCTCGTTCTTCTCTGAACCTGGAAGTCTCTTTATCCACAAAGTTTAGTCCCAAAGTCCAGACGGAGAACCGGAGAACCGGCGAAGAACCGAAGCGCGGAAAAAAAACACCAAACTACAGTGGTCGCCGTAGTCTCGTAGTTCTCTCCTCTGACAGCGGTTCCTCCAGCCGAGGCGTCCAGGCTGGTTGGAACGCTGACTGAGCTCGGGGCCGGCGGCCGGGCGGGGGGGCTTTATACCGCCGTGACATCACGCGGGAGGAGGCTGCCATTGGTCGGCCGGCGGGGACTCAAGGGAGGGGGCCTGGCAGGGGGCGTCACACCTGTCAGTACTTAGTACTTTACTGGAACACAGTATGTTTACATACAGTTGGGTATTGGTACATTTACTGTAACAGAGTCATTTAGTACTTTGCTGTTAGAGTATTTTAACTGTGTTGTATTCGTACTTTACTGGAACATAGTACTTTACTCTAACACAGTATGTTTACAGTGGGGTATTAGTTCATTAACTGTAACGCGATATGTTTAATGTGTGGTATCAGTATTTTTACTCCAAGTCATTTAGTACTTCACTGATAAGAGCATTTAAACTTTGTGGTATCAGTACTTTTACTTTATTATTAACTTCATGTAGTTAAAATATCAGCAGTAAAAGTACCCATGTATTATCAACATTATGTAGTAAAAGAACAAATATTACTATGTTTATTTAGTTAAAGTATATTTCGTAAAAACTAAAGAATATAGTGTGACTTGTGTACTTTAATTACATAAAGTTTATCATATTTGTGTACTTAACATAAAACTGATACTTTTGTATATTATATACAGTTGATAATACTGGTATACTTTCACTACATAAAGCTGATAGCTGAACATGAACTAGTACTTTCATATATAAATTATTATAGAATTACGTTTTAACATCTTACCTCTGCTTGAGCCTCAGGACTTCCGGTCCGCAGCCAGAGTTTTCCCAGGCGAAACTAACGTTCGGCTAGGTGGCTAACGGCTAGCTCGTCGCAGCGCGCGCGCTGTAGAAACCATGGGTTTGAACGCCGCTGTGGCTCCAGAGACGTAATGTCGCTACGGAATGAACGCAGACTTGTGTGGGATCACATAAAAACACCCACAAGGACGAAAACCGCTGTAGAACGAGGGGAAAATAACGTTTTGTCTTGTTCCACCAAGATTTGGGGAGCTGACGTTACGTGATTGACTCCCGAAGTCACGTGATGCGTGCTGACGTCACAGCCGGACCAACGGTCGGCCGAGCTGGACATAATTCAAATCTATATATAATTTGAATTAAAGCTCTATAAACGTGTACAATGTTACAATGGTTGAGGTTTTCCTAAACTTACACTCTCATACAGATGTATATTATAATTTGAACACAGTTTCCCCAAATACTAAAATATTGTATTTAAACTTAATCTGCGCTTTATTAAAGGGTAAAACAACATTTTAAACTGCTTCCGTTTTCTGGTTTGCAGCTGCATTCAATGTGAAAATATTTAGTCTACACTAATTAGTCTAAACTCTGTTATTAAAACCATTGGCAAAAATGTTAGCTAATTATTCTGTTAAAGTTCACAAAATACATCATTACTCATCTGACTGTTGTATTTTATTCACATAAAATCTGGATTAAGCAGACATTAATGGGAAATAATTATCAATAAATAACAATCAAACACAGCAATGTGATTTTATAGCAAGGTTACATCATGAGGTGAGGCCTGCTGCAATCAATAACAGTAGTGGTTAGGATTATTCATCAATACTCTAATAATAATAATAATAATAATAATAATAATTAATCTAATTCAGCCTTCAGCTGCAGTTCTTATAATGTACACCAGGTGCTGCTGTAATGAAACTCAGAGTGAGTTCTGCAAGAATGGGTCCTACAGACGCATTATGACTTCATGTTGGACTACAGATGCATGATGACTTCCTGTTGGACTACCAACATATGATGACTTCCTGTTGGACTACAGACACATGATGACTTCCTGTTGGACTATCGACACATGATTACTTCCTGTTGGACTACAGACATATGATGACTTCCTGTTGGACTACGGACACATGATGACTTCCTGTTGGACTACAGACCCATGGTGACTTCCTGTTGGACTACAGGCACATGATTACTTCCTGTTGAACTACAGACACTTGATGACTTCCTGTTGGACTACAGACACAAATTGACTTCCTGTTGAAACACAACATACCTTCAGGACATTATGAGAAAACCTCTCTACAAAGACAAAGTCAGGACACAGGGTAGAACGTAGAACCTTATAGGTTCTCCAGGTCCATGTTCTGGATAGATCCAGGTTTCAGGTCTTTAAGTCCTGGAGTGATCAGGACTCATCAGAGTAGAATCAGGTAGATCAGCCACAGCAGAACACACAGCATACCGAACCAGGTGTGCCAGTCCACACTGATGATGTCAAACACCTGAGCAAGCAGCCACTCATCATGATCTTCATCATCGCCAACCGGCTGGTTCAACCTGCCATCTGACTCCTCGGAGATGAACAGGAAGAGTTTCCCGTCCTCACAGGGAAGCGGCGCCTCTCCATCTGTACACCTGAAGCGACCACGATGACAGGAAGTCAAGACAGCACACAGATCCTCGGATCACATGACGAGCCTGATGACGATAACAGCTGTGACCCTCTGAACCCAGGCCACAGACCCCTGATTGGTCACCTGGGGGTCACATGAGGCTGCGAGACTCAACCTTCAGTTCTCTGTGTTATACAAACCCAATGAAGAGGACAGGACTCACACACGCCTCCCTCCATGACGTGTTGTTAGCGCTTCAGAGCGGCTTTGTTTCATCATGAATATAATTGACCTTCATCAAATACTCATCTTACTGAATGTAGCTTGAACGCATCATAATGTGACTAAATGGAATCTCTGTAGGTTAGCGGTTAGCGCCGTTATTTAGCTAACGTTAACTATCTCTTCTACTGGTGATTTAACACAGATTTATATTTCTACTCTTTGGGAACCTTTAAAGCTACTGGGGAAAATAGAAGCGCTATCCACTTTCTGTTTTTACTTCGAGCATCTGTAAAATCGGACTTGCGGTAGAGCTGCAGACAGAAAGCAAACTTCACTAACGCAGTTGACGGGCAATGAATCGTGTATTTCAGTGAAATGCAAAACAACAACAAAAGCAGATGGGTAAGAACCCAAAGACAAATATGAAGCATTATGCATTATGTGTTAATGCAGCTGTGAAGGGTGCCTCAAGGTGATCTGTGTACTAATAACCTCATAAAGCTTGTGTGTTATTGTGGAGCTGGTTATAAGCTACCCACCAGGTGAGCCTGGGCTCTGGGTCTCCGGTCACCTCCACCTCTAGCGTCACTGGAGAGCCCTCCATGACGGTAGCTCTAGACAGGGGCCGGGTGAAGCAGGGGGGGCTGAGTTTAGAGGATTTCCCCATGGAAAGAGATGCAGCGTGGGGAGGAGCAGTAAAGGGAGGCCCTTGGATCTGAGGAGTAAGCCTGATCTCCTCACAGATGGTCATGGGCTGACAAAGGTTTGGGTCTTGGTCTAGAGTTAGTAGATGGGGTGGAGAGGAAAGGGGGGTGACATGCGGATTAGCCTGTAGAGCCAAAGCCTGGGTCTGTGGTTCGGGGGAAGGAGGTGCAGCGGGCTTTGTGGGGCTGCTGGGGGTCATGCCAGGGTCATGCACACACTGCTGGGTGCAGCTGGAGGTCAAGGACTCATTGAATGAGTACACTGTCTGGTTGCTCACTCTATTACTGCCAGATACACTAGCATCGCTGATACTGTTTGTCTCTCGAAGAACAGCGACCTCAGGTACACCTCCACTACTCTGGGAGAAGGGACTTTCTGCTTGGGACCTAAGATTAATGCTAGTCTGTGTCAGGGTGCAATGGCTGTTTGGAAGGGATGTCTGGCAGACGACGATTTGTTTGACAGTCGTGGCTGTGGTTAAGCTGCTGCTTTGAGGCGTGAAGAATGAAGAGGTCTCTTTGCTGGTTTGGGAGGTAGATACATCCTGATCAAGGCCACTCCCGGAATCCAGGGTTGACTGGGCAACGTTTCCATTCTGAGGGAGGGTTGGGGTGCTAGGGAGGCAAGGTGTGCAGGATTTGAGGAGCCCAAGGGTCCTGTCTTTGTGGAGAAAAGGGTCTGTGAGAGGCTGGGGGATCGGATCGATCTGTGGCAAGGTCTCACGTTGAAAGGAGGGGCAATGACTGTGTAAAGGGGAGGACTGGAAGAAAAGGATCTTCTGGGTAACTGTGCTCCTGTCGGTGAGAATTTCCCTTTGAGGCTTGGAGACTGCGGATGTTTCTTTGCTTGTTCTGGAAAAATGCATGCCCTGATGGAGGTCACTGTCAGAATCAGGGACGTTTTGAGGAAAGGTAGGTCTGCAATTGAGGAACTTGGTGCCTTGTGAAGGGGTGTTGTCTTTGTGGAGATCACGGTCAGGACCATCAAAGGGCTGAGGACAACAGCTGGACTGGGGGAGGGTGGTGCTGTGATTGAGCTCTGCAACCTGGGCAATGGGATCATTCTGTGGTGAGTTCTCCCCTTCGGATGCCACATGTTGGGTGATCTTACCCTGGATACCTGGACTCATCTGACTGTGGTGCTCCTCCCCTAATAAGGGTTCATTGCGTGAGGGGCTCCTCTTCTCAGCGACATCGTGGTCCTTGTTGGAACAATGGTCTGGAGGGTTGCTCTCCTGGGCTGGGTGTGATCCAGAAGGGAAGCCGGGCTCATGGAAGCCGAGGGAGAGGTCATTACTCTGGGTTGCATTGGCTGTGCTGGTCTTTTCAGTCTGCAGAATGCTGCACAGAGTGCTGGTGAGGAGACTCTTAGCAGGAACAGTCAGCAGACTCTGGACAAACGTACTGGACTCTGCTTTGAACCTGTAACACACACAACAGGAACAAACTCGTACCAAGAAACTTGCAGGTCTCCCTCCCGCCTCCCGTCAAACAATAACATTAGATCATACTTTAGTAGTGCTGGGTTGACTAGTAATGTTCAAGGTTTTTATTTGCCATTTGTGCCGAGACCAACAGTCCAGACACCTTGGAATTATTGTGCAGCGCTCTCTGAGTCAACAGAGGGGAAAACACACTATATCAACAAAAAACGTAAAAACAGGTACACTATTAAATAAAGTTTTAGTAGTTTAACAGATCAGCGTAATCCGTACTGATTCCGCCTGGTGATTCGTCTTAAAGTGTTAATGACACTCCGTATCCACCAATATTTAGTAAAATATGAGATCAGAATATTATTGATGTTTTTCTGGTCTCTGCTCTAATTTAAATGCTGTGTTTATGTGAAGAAGAAAATAAACACTATAACAACTCAAAGTTTTGATGGTTTACTGACTTCAGAGAAGTTAAAAGGCATGTTGTGTCCTTGTAGACCAGCTGCTATAATCAAACAGAACAGCATCATCGATCTTTGTCTGCCAAGATGGACCATCAACAATCGTCAGCACAAAGAATGGATCAGAGACTCCTCCAAATTATATTTGTTCCCTTTTTTCTTTTGTGCTGATCTGACAAAGAGGCGCTCTGAATAATAGCAACATGCAAGGTATTCTTGTTCTGTTCTGGGATTTGTCTCGACACAGACCTGGTGCTGCTGTGCCAGCTGGTTGGAGGAGTTGGACAGCTCTGTGTCCGGCTGGACTCTCTCTGTTGTCGGAATGTTCCAGGAGCGGTACCAGTACCACTGTGCTCGAACTGGTGGCTGGAGTGGCTGATGTGGACGCTGTGGGAACTGAAACACAATCCCTCCTCAACGTCCGACTGGACCATGTTGGACTCTGGTGTCTCTGCCAGCGGCGGCAGGGAAATGTCGTCAGGTGACGCACAATCGTATTCATCATTGGAGAGAGAATCGTCCGACATCACTTCCTGTTGCTGGAGCTGCTCCTCGGACAGGTTCTCCGCAGATGCATCCTGGGTAAAAACATGTGGATATACTGCTCACTGTAGGAACAGGGAGGTCTGTGCAGCGAGTTAGTTTGGGGAAAAATAAGGGTTCAAACCAATCTGAATAGTGGGTTCTGGGTGGAAGCTTTCACGAAAGTTATAGTTATAAACAATGAGATAGAGTTCTGGGAACCAACAAATGGTCTTCTTTGAGTATAAGCCCCAAAACACCCATTTTGGCCTAGTAAGCACCTATATTTGTTGAAGTGCAGCATGTAAACAGACAATAAAAGAGGATCTACATTAGACCCCTGAGGGACACCACATGTGTAATGAACTCCGTGAGGATTAACCTGAAGCAGTGTCATGTTCACGACCACTCGCTCATCCTTCTTCTGAAACTCCCTCTGGATGTCAGAGAACATTGGGCCAATCACAGAGGGAGGGGGCGTGGCAGGCTGTGATTGGCTGTGTATGGTGTGGACCCGTCGCTCCACTGGGTAGCAGGACAGGCTGAAGGAGTCGGCGGCGCGGTAGGAGGAGGTGAGCTTCTCGCTGTGAGACTGTTGTCTGAAGGAGAGAGGACACAGTGAACCTTTATTCATACAGATTAAAAGAATAAACAAATATTTCTCAGATGTGATTCATTGTGGTTATTATAAAAAAATAATCTAATCTGTGTACCGGCTGTCAGTCAGTCTGTCTGCCTCCTGACTGCGGCTCTTCTGTAGCGGAGGCTTCCTATTGGCTGCGCTCTGCCTCTTCACGGGAACCTCCTTCCCATCATGCACGGTGGTCAGTTCGGGGGTGTGGCCTGTCTCCTTCAGCTCGTACTGGAAGCCCAGGATAGATTCAGATGAGCTGATTATTATTTAATCTAATGCTATTGTGAATAGCAGCCTTAAGGCGTTGGTTGTATTTAGTTATTCTAGTTTGTATGTTTCAAACCAGCATATAAAAAAATCATTGTTACCATGTCCGCCTCCTTGCCAGTCTGCTCCTTCTTCATCTTTCTGTTTTCTTTCATCTTCCTCTCTTTCTCCTCCTTTTCCTGTATCTCTTCTTCTTTGTTCTCCTGGTTGAGACTCTCCAGCTTTGACATCAGTGTGTAAACAGTCAGTAATCAGCTGATCTTAAAGCATTACAGACAACAGAAACATCAGCATGAGAACACCACCTTGAGTTTTTTCTCCAGCTGCATCAGTCCGTCACTCAGCTCTCTGATGGCCTCCAGCATCTCAGCGTGTTTACTGACCGTCTTCTCCGTGTAGCGCCGCCCCTCCTCCACCCCTGGAACACAGACAATGTTAGTGTTTCTAATCTTGTCTTTATTCTATTGTTATTTTGTTTTGTTTGTATTTAACATAATCATCCCTCATTTATGAACTTTGCTAGCCTGACGATGTCATACTCAGAATTCTAGTCAGAATGTGAGTCTGATACCGCTCCGTTGGGCTGTGATTATGGGGCGTGTCTCAACAAAACCAGGAAAGCAAATGCCTCTTCGCTCAATTGGATAGAGCTACAACCAATCAGAGCAACGTAGTATGTGACGTGTTTTAAGCGACGCATAGTTGTTGAACTCAACTGCACGCACACTGGAAGAAGCAAGCGCCTTTTGATGACGTGGTTGGTTACGTTACTGTGGATCATCTGTCCGTCATTGTATAAAGCCCGCCCTGACAATTTGATTGGCCCGGTCAATTTTCCGACCGGAGAAAAAAATTCTCCCCAATGGAGCAATGCCAGACCCAACTTCCCGACCAAATTTGTTTAGGGCGGGGCTAAGTTCGATCTGGTATCCAGGCTAGAACTTTGCATGTGTAGTTGTATATCTTAGTATAAATATACCATGTCGTTAAAAGATATAAAAGAAATAAAAGAATTACAAAAAGAATATATATATAAAAACCTTTTTTTAAATATTAGTATTAAAATAAAAAAATTAAAATACAAACAACATAAATTAGAAAAACAAAAAGAAAAAAAAAAATTAATTTTATTTTAAAATTTAATTTTTTTTAAACAATACAAAAATTAAAAAAAAATATTTACAAAAATTAAAAAAGTAAAACATTATAATAGTTAAACATTTAATCATTTAAAAGTTAAAAAGTTAAACATTTAAAAAGTCAGAAAATAAAAAAATTAAACAAATTGAAAATTCTTAAAAATATGCGCTCCTGTTGCTCACCGTGCAGTCGGACCGCCAGCTCACTAATCTGACTGATCCTCTCCTCCTGCTGAGGAACCGTCGGCCAGACGAACTTCTCAAACTGCTGGTAGAGAACCGAGACGGCTTCCGTGCTACGACACTCGGAGGAAAACTTCCCGACACGAGCGATCGTCGCGCTGGCGTCCGCACACCAGAAGTGATACTGTTGAGGCAGAGCGACATCATCACACATGAGTCCAGGTGCGTAGTGACCTTTGACCTTTAGCATTCACCACATACCTCCTCCATGGCTTGATGCAATCGGCACGTCATCTCCAAAGTCTTCTGGTGTTCGTTGACACTTCGCTCAAACTCCCCCATCTGTCTCTGCAGCTCGTTGACGGCGTCCTCCGCTTCCCTGGCCACTCCCCCATCCTTGACCTCTGACCCCAGCCGGGCCGCCACTCCCTGCAGACGTTTACTGAGCACCTGCAGGATGTCAAGCACAAATAAAGCAACAGTTCACAGCTGAGGAGGACCAACCCTGATGGACAGGTGGCATGCAGCCCACCACAGACCCTCAGACCGGACTCACCTGCAGCTTCTCCTCGTACAGGTCCACCTGCTGCAGCTGGTTCCTGGCGGCCTTGGTGTTCCTTGTCCTGTCGTTTCTCTTCAGGAAGTTGAACCTCAAGTTGCTGAATCGCTTCTTCAGCTCCTTGAAGGAGTCGCGAAGCTGCGAAGAGAGAACACAGGAAGGGTCAGCCGAAGACTGATACAGTGCCGCTATTCCACCAGACACACAGATTATTCATCAGTGTTAAAAGATATTCATATTTAAAACCTGTTCCTGAACCCTTGGACCTGGTTTATTATCTTTGATTGATTGACACCTTCACCTTCTGTATTCTCTATTCATAAATATATTAATATATGAATATATTGATCACCTGTATGGGCAGAAGCAGGGATATTATTTAAGAATTAACATTCTCAACAACTATTGGATGGATCGAGATGAGGTGGACCTTTTGGGATTTGAACAAAACATATCAACATCTTGAAATATGGTTTGGTGAACCTCCAGCTCTCGTCTAACGCCATCACCGGGTCAACATCACTTAATGAAATGAATCGTGAACTGAATGACCAGACTTTGACCTCATGGTGGAGCTAGTTGAGAGCATTTCATGCTGCGGCTCTGGAAACCAGAGCTGTTGAGATATTTCACGAAAAGCCCAAATCATCAACTTGCTGCTGACGCTGCAGACTCCGAATCACTAAAGTCAAAGGGATTCATCCTCTGAGGAACATAAAGAGATGTTTCACATCACATCTCGGAGACATCCTTTGCTCTTCGCCCGGAGCTGGGCGAGCTGCGTGTCCACGTAACCAAGGAGATGGAGCTTTGATGACATTATTCTTAGAGCAGGAGGGTTTAAATCCAGAGGGACATTTCTGCCTCGGTGTCAGATGACTGATCTTTGAGCTGAGGACAGCTGAGAGAGACAGAGAGACAGTGAGAGAGAGAGAGAGAGAGAGACACAGCAACAGAGAGAGAGAGAAACAGACAGAGAGAGACAGAAACAGAGACAGAGAGAGCGTGAGATACAGAAACAGAGAGAGAGACGGAGAGAGAGACAGAAACAGAGAGAGAGAGAGAGAGAGAGACAGACGGAGAGAGAGACAGAAACAGAGACAGAGAAAGAGAGACAGAGAGAGAGAGACAGGGAGAGAGAGAGATAGTACTAGGAAGTACCACAAAGTATCTGACTGAGTACAATTAAGTACTTTAGAGGACCATTAAGACATTATCATAAAGTTCTGGGAAGTACCTTAAAGTATCAATGTCCCGCAGTATTGTGTAGCACGACAGAAGGATTTCTACAAAGAACCCAATTGTACCACAAAGTACACAACTGTATCCCAAAGTACACAATGGTAGTGAAAACCACCCGATAGCGGCACCAAGCACACAACGATACTGCAAAGTACTACAGCATACCAGGGACTACAAGGAAGATTACCACGAAGAACCACAACATGACCCAGAGTACCTCGAATCCCTATACAATGAAGTACCATGGAATACCCCCAACAGTACCCAGACACCAGAGTTCAGCTGGGGTGTACCTCTTGGGATCCTTAATGAGAACCCAAGATACTCTGAATGTCTGTGGTGAGAATAAACATCCATCTAGAGAACAGAAATAGATCCATGTTTCAAAAAGAAGATCGCGTTCAGGTGACTCAGCACTCAAGCCTTGCTCCCTCTGATCCAGTGTTCTCAGGTCCTGGTTGACTTAGTGGTGGCGTCCCATTACAGAGCTTCAGACGTCGCCCTGTGGGGTGGCAGTTAAGACCTAAAGTCTAAAGCCAACGGGGCCTTTCTGGGAGTCCGTAGACATTAGGTGTCGAGACGACTTCTGGACACGACAGAGAAGTTTGGCGGACTCTTGACAGACCTCCAGAGGTACGCACCTGGATAGTGGTCTGGTTTCAAATTCTCTCTTGAGCTGCGTCTCCATTCGGGCTTCATGTCCACTGAAGGGACGTGGTCAATTTTGGTCTGTCCTCCAGAGGACTGAACCTGCTACTCCTTCAGCCATAGTGCAACAACAACCAAGATACTAGAGGAAACAAAGGTGAAGGTTCTTCTTCGTCTTCGTCTCTCTGGAGGAAGAGTTGGGACATTTCTTGGCGCGTGATTACCGCCAACAGAAACGAGTATCTCATCATGTTCTTCTACTTGAGGCTACTTCATGGTACTACACAGTTTTAGGGCCCACTTATGGGTTTCCGGGTGGATCACACCAACACAACGGGGGCCTGCTCATCAGAACTGTAACGCCCCCTCAATGGTCCAACAGGAGAACCACGTTGACGAGGTTCCTCTCAACAGATCATGAGAACCAGAAGCAGCTTCACGAGGGGAACCCTTCCTCACTGTGTTTGACAGAATGAGTGAACATAAAGAACTTTGTCCTGACCGGCGTCAGTGATGTTGAAGTTAAGGTTCTACACTCGGGCAAAGGTCTTCTTTAATGTCAATATTAATATTAATCAATCGTTCATCCAAACTCTAAGAGTTTGTTTGAGTTTAGAGAGTCTCTGATTCTATCTCAGCTGCTCCTGGAGGGTCCAGGGAGCTGGTGACATGCAACACCAGGTGCATGATGGGAAATACCCATAGGCTGACTCTGCCTGTATTTCTGATCTGCCCCTCAGACCCTCAGACTCTCTCAGGCCTCCAACAGCTGCTGCTCTGCTGCTCAGTGACACAGCAGGCTGAGCCTCTGCTCTCCTGGGTCACAGCTTCACCTGAAGAGGGCACCGACACGTTCTGGGGTGACCATCCCCCTCCAACCTTTACTGGAGCCACACAATCAAACACACCTCACTCAAAGGTGCCGACTTCTACACAAACACATGCCTTAACATGCAAGGACCAGCGAGGGAAATCAGTGTGACTCTGGCACTCAGACAATCTGTCACTAAATGGTATGCGGCCGGCCGGCTGTGTGAACAAAGCTCTGATAACAAAACACCTGATCGTTATCTCAGGTACTTCTGTTTGAATTCGTATGAAAAATCATATTTCATCATATTCACGGGGTCCACCTGAACATTGAGAAAACAAGTTGAATGTATAACCTAGTGGACAATAGGGGAACTGCAGCTATTAATATTTTAATCAAATTAAATCTGTGATATGTATTTATTTCCCTTTTATAAAAGCTCTGAATGAAAGTGGAGCTTGAGGTCCAGTTTCTGAGAGACTCGTTATGGACTCGGATCTAAAAGTGTCCTGCTGACTTCAGTTATATTTAGACTCTGATAAACCGAGAGGCCGCCGCAGACATTCGCCCTGACAGATTTAATCTGAATGAAATCCGCTGTGAAGTGAATGTTCAAAAACACGTCAGAGGACCTAAAGTAAAGAAAACATTTATCTGGCAGATTCCTGGAATGAACTGTGAAAAAACGGTTTTATTGATTATAATAAATGAAAACTAAAGAATATAAGTGAGTGTTTCCTTTAATTCTTTTTCATTAGTTTTAGTGTATTTTAGTCACAGTCACAGACCTGCAAAATAAAACATTTCATGAGTCAATAATAAAACAAGGATACATTTAATTGATCCGAGTCTGCCAGCTGGTAGCAGCGCCCCCTGCTGGTCGTACTGACAAATAACAACCAACCTAGACTAGGGCCGTTTCTCAATCAGCGTACTTGTGCGTCCTTTCCTCTCCTTGTGTCCTCGTGACTCGTGAAACGTCCTCAGTCTCAGCCCGGGTACATGTTCCAATTCAAAGTTTGCTTTTCTTAAAGCACGGTCAAAATGCCCGGATGTGACTTGATCCTCCCACTTTACCCAGAATGCATCAGAGGAGACTTGTGCGTACTCTGGCCAGCATATATCCCACAATGCATTTCACCAGCAACCGGCAACAATAGCGGAGGAGAAAATAAACCACTGACAGGTGACTTTTTATAAATACTACTGTTGTTGAGTCAAGGAATGTCATTTTAGGATGTTTTGTAAAAAAAAATTGACACTGAATAATTACAATAAACTCAGGAGCAAGAACAGCTGATGTGGTGACGTCATCAAATAAGTAGCCGTTCCAATCGTAGAAAGACCGTTGACCCGTCCTCCGGAGTCTGGACTACCAAAGACCAGACTCCCAAGACCAGACTCCCAAGACCAGACTCCAAAAGAACACAAGTCTGCAGTCGTGTACTTTGAATTGAGAAACGGCCTAGATCTAGGTATAGATGGATGTCCCCCGTCCCCTTCCCCCTGACCTGGTTGATGTCATCATTGAGGAGGCGAGTCAGCAGCTTGTCCTGACGACGAGTCTCTTCATTGAGAGACGAGACACAACGAGAGTTCAGAGAAACCAGACGAGTCTCCAGCTGCTCCACTCCGAAACACGTCCAACCCTGGAGGTACACAAAGTATTCCTGGACTACTAGTACAAGTACAGCAATGTACCACGAGGACAAAAAGTCCTGCATTGAAAATAGTAATCCATGGACAAATACAGAAGTATTTCTGGTACACTATGGATCACGTATCTACAGTAAGATTACTATTACTGGCATCACGTTGTTAGTACTGGTCTCAGATCTGTAACATGAAGACATTAAGAAACTAAAGCTGAAGATAAGTGCAGTAAAACCTTTAAGAGGTAGAAGTAGAAGTATGAACAAAGAGTAAATTCTGAAGTAGCTCAACGTGGTACTCCGGTACAGTACTGCAGTAAAAGTACTCACGCTATGGGTGATGGCGGAGCAGATGTCGGTCCTCAGTGTCGAAGCCGTTTGAAACAGATTCTGGATCTGTTTCTCTCGGAGACTCTGATCGGCATCACTGGATCCACTGGAACCGGTGGACGCGGACCCAGTGGACCTGGTTATAGGGTCCGACTGGAGCAGTGCCTCCAGCTGGACACAAAGACAACAACGGTCACAGTAGTAATGAATACCCCCCGGTGGAAAACAACTGTACAAAACAATAAAGTCTTAACCGAGTCATATTTTCTATTAACTTGTGGTTTATAAACTTAACTTATATTAGGTCTTAAAGGAGGACATCATTTAGGGTGTGGCCTCTTTGAGTAACCGGTAGGTATGGTCAGTAACAATGCTGCTGTGACTCGTCCTCAGGATTAGGGTCTGACCTGAGGAGACCCATCGAAGTGTCTCTTGGTTTTGTCCTGATGGAGGTTTAGACCTTTGAACCTCCGTCAGGTGGAAGGAGTGAAACCCCACCTGTTGGTCTGTGAGGTGGAAGCTGCTGCTCAGGTCCAGGATCCACTCGCACTGACGGATCTTCTTCTTCACTCTCTCCTGGAGCTTCAGCAGCTCGGACAGATCCGTCTCCTTCACCCCCATCGACTCCTCCACCTCCAGCCGGTCCTGGACAACGCTCAGAGTCTCCCAGGTCTTCACCACAAACTCCACCTCGGTGTCTAGACGCTGGAGGGAGAAAGAGAGAGAGCAAGTCTGACGCTGAAACCAGCAGTTCACAGTTTAGTCCCTACAAGTAGTCCAAGGACCCAAAGGACCCAACAGTCTCTGCAGTGACAGCGGTCTAAAGGACCCCGGATCTAAAGATACCCAAGGACCCAAAGGACCCAACAGTCCCTGCAGTGACAGCGGTCTAAAGGACCCCGGATCTAAAGATACCCAAGGACCCAAAGGACCCAACAGTCCCTGCAGTGACAGCGGTCTAAAGGACCCCGGATCTAAAGATACCCAAGGACCCAAAGGACCCAACAGTCCCAATGGTCTAAAGGACCCCACAGTCTCAACAGTTCTTACAGTTAAAACGTTGCAATAGTCCAAAAGTTCTCGCAGGAGTCCTCATGACGAAGAAGTCCTGATAATGTCCCAGCTGTTCGGAGACTTACGATAAAATGTGGTCTGGCCTTGCTGAAGTGCTCCAGCAGCCGAGAGGTCTGCAGGGCTGAACCCAGATCTATCAGAGTGCAGGAGTCCAGCATCTCAGAGACACAGTTCAAGTCGTGCCGGGTCTGAAAACACAAAGCATTCTGGGTATAATGACCCTGCAGTATACGATCCAGCACTACCACAGTGGGTTTCCTACCTTGAGAAGTCTCTTCTGGTATTCCCTGCAGTACTCTACCTCCCGCTGGACCTGGACTTGGAGCTGACTCCGCAGCTCATTCACCTCCTGTTTGATTCTGCCGAGTCGCTCCACCGTCTGCTGCACCACGGACATCAGCGACAGACGATTTAACTCCCCGGGTGCCTGTCGCATATGAATGAAGGTCTCACTCCTTAGACCCAGTTTCATCTGAACCCCCGCGGCTGCTTACCGTAGAGACCGTCTGGGCGTAGTGGTCTCCCAGTTCCTGACAGTTGGAGACCTTCTGGAGCGTTTCCTGCCAGCAGGCGTCCAGTTGCTGCTTCTTCTTCCAGAAACTACCATCTTCCTCTTCCTCCTCTTCCTGTAATCTATTCCCGTAGACTTCCTTGAGTTCTTCCATCTCCTTCTGTACCTGAAGAACAGTAGCACCATCAGCTGATCACTGACGGACTCCCCCGGTCACCACAGAACCAACGTATGTGTCAAAGGTCCAAGGAAGACCAAGGAATAAGGTATGTTCAAATGGTTCTTTTGACTCTGCCGGCTTGAAGGACTCTCATGGACCTGGATCTGGATCCGCTGGACAGAAGAGGAGACTCTGACCTGCTCGGCCGTCCGGAGGAAGGAGACGAAGGGCTGCAACAGCTCCAGGTTTGAGTCGATCCTCTTGTTCAGAACCTGCAGCTCGGTCAGGACCAGGTTCACTCGACCCGAGAGTTCAGGACTCTGTGGACCGGTCGGGTCGGCAGAGGGAGGACCGAGCCCGGTTCTGGTCTCTCCGCTCGGCCCGCCTCTCTTCAGCTTCTCTGTCAGGGCCTTGAGAGGAGACAGCTGTCTGTCGGTCTCTCTGGGAGCCTGGGACCGGATCTGATCCAGGATCTGATTCATGCTCTCAACGTCCTGACCTGCAGACTGGAGACCAACACACACTGAAACCGACGCGCCGAGTGTGGTCATTTGTGTATGTATGTATGTGTGTGTGTGTGTGCATGTGTGTATGTGTGTGTGTGTGTGAGTGTACCTCAGCTTGTGCACTCAGCTGCAGGTGTGTGTTCAGAGTGTGTTCGGCCTCAGAAAGTTGGCGTCCTGCTTCAGAGCTGCTAGACAACAAGCTGCTGCTCTGCTGCAGCCAGCTGCTGACCTGCACACACACACACACACACACACACTTAGTTTCTTTGTGTAATTTTGATGACAGTCGACATCTTTATTGATATTTTATATTCTAGGTTATTTTTTTAAATGCTCTTTTAAAGTCCTCCGGCGGCCGTGTTCGGTCCGAGGGCCGGAGGTTGACCTCCAGCTCGACCTCCAGCTCCACATGGAGGGAACAGTGAAGAGGGAGGAGTCACCTTGACCTCCAGCCCCTCACATGACGACAGCAGCTGGAGTCTCCGATTGGTTGGGAGCGGTTGTTGAGCGTGGCCTTCTCCGCCAGCAGTCTCCTTACCCAGCATGCACTGCTGCACTGCTGCCTGCACACTACACCACAGAAGAAGAAGAGGAGGAGGTAGAGGAAGAAGGAGAAGAAGGAGGAGCAGGAGGAGGAAAGGTGACGAGGCTGAACACTAAGGTTTCCGGTCTTCATCGTGAAGAGGATCATGTGGATCTGACCTGGATCCAAACTGCTGCTTTCTGGTCTCCTCTGATCCAGATCCAGGCTGCAGGTCTGATCCAGATCCAGGCTGCAGGTTTGATCCAGATCCAGGCTGCAGGTCTGATCTAGAACCAGGCTGCAGGTCTGATCCAGATCCAGGCTGCAGGTCTGATCCAGATCCAGGCTGCAGGTCTGGTCCAGATCCAGGCTGCAGGTCTGGTCCAGATCCAGGATGCAGGTCTGATCCAGATCCCGGCTGCAGGTCTGATCCTGATCCCGGCGTCTTGTCCACTCTGGACCCAGACTGGAGGTCTCCTCTGGTCTCCTCTGATCTGGATTCAGGCTTCACAGATTCTGGCCTTTGGTCTAACCTGTATCCAGTCTTCAGGTCTCTGGTCTCCTCTGATCTAGAATCTGACTTGAGGTCTGATCCAGAATCAACCATCAGGTTTGTTTTGAGTCCAGACTTCAGGTTTATGGTGGCTTCTGGTTCAGATCCAGACTTTATGTCTAATCTAGATTCTGACTTAAACATTCTGCTCTCCACTAGTCTAAATTCAGGCTGCAGATCTAATTTGGATCCAGGTCTCACATCAGATCTGGATCCCTGTGTCTGGCCTGCCTGAGATCCAGGCTCAAGGTATCTGGTCTCCTCTGATTTAGAATCTGATGTGAGGTCTGATCTGGACCCAGGCCTCACATCGGATCTGTATCCAGGCCTCACATCAGATCTGGATCCAGGCATCACATCGGATCTGGATCCAGGCCTCACATCGGATCTGGATCCAGTCCTCACATCGGATCTGGATCCAGGCCTCACATCGGATCTGGATCCAGGCCTCACATCGGATCTGGATCCTGGCCTCACATCGGATCTGGATCCAGGATTCACATCGGATCTGGATCCAGGCCTCACATCGGATCTGGATCCAGGCCTCACATCGGATCTGGATCCAGTCCTCACATCGGATCTGGATCCAGGCCTCACATCGGATCTGGATCCAGGATTCACATCGGATCTGGATCCAGGCCTCACATCGGATCTGGACCCAGGCTGCAGGTCTGTGGTGTGTTGAGTTCTGGATTCTGACTCCAGGTCTACGTTATCTGCTGATGTGGATCCAGATAGCAGGTCTTGGTCCAGGATATTCCAGTCCTGTAGTGAGGACAAAGTACTCATGTTCACTGAGCAGCGCCTGAACACACCATGAGAACCTTATCATCTACTTTCAGGACTCATGTTCACTGAGCAGAGCCTGAACGCACCATGAGAACCTTATCATCTACCTTCAGGACTCATGTTCACTGAGCAGAGCCTGAACGCACCATGAGAACCTTATCATCTACCTTCAGTATTTGTGTTCACTGAGCAGAGCCTAAACACCTCATCATGTAACTGAACCTCCGTTCATACCTGGGGGTCCTCCCCTCGGCCCATGATGCAGTTCTTCCGCTCTTGGAGCAGCAGCCTGGCGGCCTGGTCCGCGGTCCTCCTGCGGTCCTGCAGCGTCTCCACCAGCTCCTCCAGCCTCCGGGCCGCCCCCCCGCTGCTCTGGGAGCTCTGGGAGGAGGACGATCATCAAACCACTGCATCCTGATGCAGCTGCAGCTGGAAGTCTGTCAACAACATGCGCCTCAGTGAGTCTGACCCAGAGCTGCTCCTCCTGCTGCTCCTCCTGCAGTGCTTCTCCTCTCCTCTGGAGGTCCTCGGTCCTCTGCAGCTGTCTCAGTTTCTGCAGCAGAAAGCAGCTGCTGGTTAAAAGCTGCAGAGATTTACCCAGAAGACCTAGAGGCAAACAAAGAGGATCTTAGAAAAGTGAACCAGGACCACAAGCAGCAGCTTCTGAGAGTTACTGGTTTCTAATAACTAGTACTAGCACTGGTTACTGATAACTAGTACTAGCACTGGTTACTAAGAACTAGTACTAGCACTGGTTACTAAGAACTAGTACTGGTTACTATAATAACTAGTACTATCACTGGTTACTATAATAACTTGTACTAGAACTGGTTACTATAATAACTAGTACTAGCACTGGTTACTATAATAACTAGTACTAGCACCAGTTGCTATAATAACTAGTACTAGAACTGGTTACTATAATAACTAGTACTAGCACTGGCTACTATAATAACTTGTACTAGAACTGGTTACTATAATAACTAGTACTAGCACTGGTTACTATAATAACTAGTACTAGCACTGGTTGCTATAATAACTAGTACTAGAACTGGTTACTATAATAACTAGTACTATCACCGGTTACTATAATAACTAGTACTAGAACTGGTTACCATAATAACTAGTACTAGCACCGGTTACTCATAACTAGTACTAGCACTGGTTACTATAATAATAACTAGTACTGCCACTGGTTACTATAATAACTAGTACTAGCACTGGTTACAATAATAACTAGTACTGTCACTGGCTACTATAATAACTAGTACTGTCACTGGCTACTATAATAACTAGTACTGTCACTGGTTACTATAATAACTAGTACTGTCACTGGTTACCTCTCCTCGTGGAGTCGTATGTGAGCTCAGTCATTCTGTCTGGTCTGGACTGTTGATCCTCCACCAGGTCCAGACTCACAGCAAACTGCACACAGACAGACAGACCGACAGGCAGGCAGACAGGCACACAGACAGAGAGAGAGAGAGACAGGCAGGGAGAAAGACAGATAGAGACGGACGGACAGACAGACAGACAGATAGAGACAGAGAGAGAGAGACGGAGAGAGAGACAGCAATCGGCTTTAATTGAAATATTCTGAGTCACAATAAATTGTTATTTTAATCCAGATTCAGAACATCTAGTTTCACTTGTTGGGGCGTAAAAACATCCACGAGTGGATTAACGTCTTGAGACCTTTAAGTTGAAAGTCACTTCCTGTCATGGTCCACGTCTCCTTGGTCTTGAGACCTTTAAGTTGAAAGTAATTTCCTGTCACGGCCCACGTCTCCTGAGGCGTCTCACCTCTGCAGCTCGCCGGTAGAAGTCTGCAGCCAGCCTCAGGACTTCCTGCCGTCGGTGCAGCAGGCGGAGCAGCAGCGACCATCCCTCCGTCAGAGAGGCCACCATGGCCTTGTGCACCTCCCGCTCTTCCTCTTGCTTCTTCGTCTTCTTGTGCTCCATCGCCCCTTCATCCCTCCATCTCCTCCTCTTCACCATCGGCTCTGTCTGTTGCCTTTTTTCCACCACAGCGAGAACTTCCCCCTCATGTTTCTGGAACGACAGACGGTCAACGAGTTCAGCAGCTTCAGTGTCCGAGGAGTCGGGTGGACACATGTGTCCGATAAGTCTGATAAGTCCGATGTGTCCGATATGTCTGATGTGTCCGATATGTCTGATGTGTCCGATAAGTCAGATGTGTCCGATAAGTCCGATGTGTCCGATAAGTCTGATAAGTCCGATGTGTCCGATAAGTCTGATGTGTCCGATAAGTCTGATAAGTCCGATGTGTCCGATAAGTCTGATGTGTCCGATAAGTCCGATGTGTCCGATAAGTCTGATGTGTCCGATAAGTCTGATAAGTCCGATGTGTCCGATAAGTCTGATGTGTCCGATAAGTCCGATGTGTCCGATAAGTCCGATGTGTCCGATAAGTCTGATAAGTCCGATGTGTCCGATAAGTCTGATGTGTCCGATAAGTCTGATAAGTCCGATGTGTCCGATAAGTCTGATGTGTCCGATAAGTCCGATGTGTCCGATAAGTCTGATGTGTCCGATAAGTCCGATATGTCCGATAAGTCAGATAAGTCCGATGTGTCCAATAAGTCTGATGTGTCCGATAAGTCCGATGTGTCCGATAAGTCTGATAAGTCCGATGTGTCCGATAAGTCTGATGTGTCCGATATGTCCGATAAGTCAGATAAGTCCGATGTGTCCGATAAGTCTGATGTGTCCGATAAGTCTGATAAGTCTGATGTGTCCGATAAGTCTGATAAGTCCGATGTGTCCGATAAGTCTGATGTGTCCGATAAGTCCGATGTGTCCGATAAGTCTGATGTGTCCGATAAGTCCGATATGTCCGATAAGTCAGGTAAGTCCGATGTGTCCGATAAGTCTGATAAGTCCGATGTGTCCGATAAGTCTGATGTGTCCGATAAGTCTGATGTGTCCGATGTGTTCGATGTGACGAAGGTGTCCATATGTGTCCGATGTGTCCGATGTGCTCTTCCTTCTGTTTGTACCTTGAGTTTCTCCATGAGCTGCTGTTGCTCCTGGATCAGACTCTGGTTTTCGTCCTGGTTGGATCCGATCTCACAGAGACCAGGATGAACTTGGACCAGCTGTAGATGGACCAGAGACCCGCTCTGTATAGGCAAATTAACAGCTAGTTAGCTCACTGGTCGTCACAAGGGCTCAGGTAGCTGGTCTGGGGTCTTATGAACAGAGGTGGGTTCCTCTGGGTTGTGAATAAATGTGACGTCTGTGACGTCATCATGAAACCTGTCTGTGGAGTGCGGAGAACCTGGAGGGAACCCACGATGCCGAGGGGAGAACCTCCAGACTCCACGTCTCCCACCATCTCCTCATGAACCTTCACTCTGACTCACCTGGAGGACAGAGACCACCAGCAGGGCTGGTCCGGCCTGGATGGCGATGGTGCTCAGCGCGGTGGCGGAGCGCGGGAGCGCCATGTTCCCTCCTGCAGACGGCCTTCCCGTCGGCGGTTCCTCCGAGTCTCCGGCCGCCATCAACAAAGACCAGAACCCGTCAGAACTTCTCTCTTCTTTTGTGTCTCTTTAAATGAAAGATGTTTCTATCTTCTGGTGCTGCCGGCGGGGCGGTCCCTGTTCTTTGGTCTCCTGCAGAACATGGAGAACATCAAGGAGTCACACCACGACCTCCTGACAGTTATCCATTGGTATCTGTTGAGAAGGTGTTAGCACCATGTCACGATAACGTTAGCTAACATTAGCTCGGTGGCCTGAGGGCCTGAACCAGATTTAGATGAAACCCGATCCGGGTCAGGTGGGACCCAGAACCAGATGGTCTGGAGGAGCGTCTCTAAATATAACGTCACGTGGAGGGGAAATGACCGCCATGAACAAGTCGTGTTCAAGTACTCTCTTAAAATACCGATAAAATGTCAGTGAAACAGTTAAAGGGACAGTACTGATATTTTGAAGAGGTTACAGACATGTAAATATATATTATATATATATATTTATATATACACACATATACATATGTACTTCTTATATAATATATATTTTATATAAGAGGTACTCGTTACAGACTGTATATATACACACATATATATGTTTATATTTAAGAGCTACTCGTTAGACTGTATATATACTAATATATATATATATTATATATATACATATATATATTAGATATGTATATTTATATACATATATATATACATCCAGGTTTTCGTTACACTGTATATATATATAAATATATATATATATATATCAATATATTTAAATAGATGTATATTTATATATAAATATATGTATATTTAAATATATATATATATATATATAAATATATATAGTGTATAGACATCGCTCAGACACTTTTGACTGTCATCTTAATAATTTTCAATCATCTTACATTTTGACGGTTTTATGACAAAATGATTATCTTTTGAAAAAGAAAAACGTATAATTAATAGTTAATGGGTATATTATTATATTCTGTGGTCTGTGAGCAGCTGGCGGTGCATTCAAGGTCCCTCGTGCTAGTAAATGATGCTCAGGTGTTGACAGGTAACTCCACTGATCAAACATGATTATTAACTTAATATATTTTAATAATTCAGCCTCTATAAAGTCTGTGAGATGTATTCATATTTAATAAGTTATTAATGCTTCATAACCCAGTTAAGAGATATTATACTCTATTATATATCATCTGTGTGTATGTTTGGTAATAATTCAAATAGTTATACATTATTAATAATTGGAGGAAGGTCATCAACAAAATGTTGGAAATATTAGTTTATTATTAAATTATATATTTATTATTGTTATTCCATTACAACATTTAAAATGTTAATGAATATTAAAACCCTTTATGGTGAGAAGCAGAAACACGTAATAAATAAACTTGATGACGCTGATGTTTACGACTCCTTCAAAATAAAAGAATCCTACACGTCTCTGAACCACGACTCAGCTTCTAGTTTAATATTCAAGAGCTTAAATATAAATGTGTGTGTTTAGTGTTTCTCCGAAAAACAACAAAGAGCTGACGGGTATTTAGAGTTTGAGATATTTATACTTAAATGAATAAAGTAAACACAGTACCTGAGGCACGTTCATGGAGGTCGGGACGTTTCCCCGCCGACACTGTGGAGAGAAAACTCAGCCGGGTGACACAGAGAAGGGGGGGGGGGGAGAGCGAGAGAGAGAGAGATGGTAAAAATAGCTGTGTGGCTGCCAGTTGGATTATCAGTCTGCTGGGTGTGTGTGTGTGTGGGGGGGGGGGGGGGGGGGAGGGGCATCTGTCCTCCATTAACCGAAACAGATTAAAACACGTCCTCTCACATTTACTTT
Organism: Liparis tanakae; assembly: GCA_036178185.1. NCBI lineage: Eukaryota > Metazoa > Chordata > Actinopteri > Perciformes > Liparidae > Liparis > Liparis tanakae. The sequence goes on from CM070107.1 coordinate 8,326,759, forward strand.
GCAGTATTCAGTTGTAGAAGTACTCATGTTGAAGTAGAAGTACTTGTAAAGTAGAAGTTCTTCCCCTTGATGCTAAACCTCCGTCAGCACTCCCCTGCAGGCAGCCCGCGGCGTTACAACAGAACACAACCTCGTCAAGACCTGTTTTTATTGAGCTTCACACACAAAACACACACAGCTGACCTCTGACCTCTACCTGGACTAGAGCATCATGGGAAACCAAGAGCGGCACACCAGAATACAAATCAATAAATACTGTAACTGGCTCATAACTTTAATAACTGATCAACCAACTGCCATGTTCCTGTAAAGATAAACTACACATGTAACCCTTAAAACATCTGTAAACTTAAACATGTACACTTTAAAACATCTAAACATGTAAACTTTAAAACATCTGTAAAGTTAAACATGTAAACTTCTTAAAGATAAACGACACATGTAGAGAAGTTTCATGTGACGTTCAGGGTCCTCTTCAGATCATTTGAGGACCAACACTCGGGTCCTACTAGAGGTACTTTGTATAAAACTACACTTTGTATAAACTACAGTAAACTCTTGTATAAAAACAAACTATATTTACAACTCATCTTCAGAGTTTTTGTTCTTTTTTCTTTTTTTGGCTGGAAAAAATGCTGAAAACCTCAGTTTCGTGTTTTTAGTAGTCAGGCGTTACGATTGGCTGAGGGACAGCTTAAGCTCCTCCTCCCTCAGGCTGCGGTCCAATCGCTGCGTCTCAGACTCCAGGACGGACGGGATTGGACGGCGCGTGACGGCGGCCAGCGAGTCGGTGAGGTCGTGCCTCAGAGAGAGCATCCATTGGCTGTTCCTGGAGGACTGCTGGATGAACTCCGCCCTCTGCTGCTGCTCGGTGGCCAATGAGAGCCGCAGCTGACTCGCCTGAGGGGAGGAGACACGATGACATCATCAGCACCACTTGACACACCCAAACACCCAGCGCTCTTCTGTGGTGCCCACCTGGTCCTCCAGCTCCCTCAGTCTGCTCCTCAGCTGTTCTACTTCTGTGGCGTCTCCAGGCTGCGGAACAAAACATTTACTTTGTAATTCACTCATTTTGATTTTATTCGTCACCATAATTTTTTTTATTCATCAAAAATGAATTTAGTCTTTCCCCATTTTGTAGGTTGTAATTCACAATTTTGTGTGTTTTGTAATTCACACTTTTTTTTATTCCTCAACATTTTCTATTTTTATTTTATTGGTCATAATTTTTCTTTCTTCATTCACCATTTTATTTTTGTAATTAAATATTATTATTTTGATTCGTCACAAATTGTATTTTTGTCATTCACCCTTTTATTATTATTTTTTATTCGTCAACAAATATTAAATGTAGTTCTTGTCACTATTTGTTGTTGTTGTGTCTCACCTGAGATCTGCTGCTGTCAGTCTGTCTGAACCGACACCGCTCCACCTCCACCTGAAACACACAACACCTCAGTGTGGACCTGGCTTAGTATGTGTGTACCACAGGTGTGTGTGTACCTGTGCCAGTGTGTGTGTACCTGTGTCAGTGTGTGCCCCAGGTGTGTGTGTACCAGACTCAGTGTGTGTGCTCCAGGTGTGTGTATCTGTCTCAGTGTATGCACCTGTCTCAGTGTGTGCTCCAGGTGTGTGTGTACCTGTCTCAGTGTGTGCTCCAGGTGTGTGTGTACCTGTCTCAGTGTGTCCTTCAGGGAGTGTCTGTCTTTCTTCAGTTTGTCTTTCTGGTTTTCCAGGTGAATGTTTTTCTTGTTCAGTCGTTTCTGTTCCAGCTCGAGTTCAGCGACCAGCAGCTGGAGGACGAGCAGCCGGGCGCCCTACACACACACACACACACACACACACACACACACACACACACACATCTCTCACAATGAACGCAAACTGTCAAATTAACTGACCAATCAGAGACTGACTTACCTCGTCAGTGTTAGGCTCCGCCCCCAGGCTCTGTCCCTGTTGGTGGGCTCTCTCCCTGGAGCCAATCACAGCTGCCTCTGTTCGCTCCAAGGCCAATCGGATACGATCCCTGTCTTTCTCCAGATCGTCTGTCCTCTGAGTCAGCAAGTAGACCTGAACAACAACAACAACAACAACAGTATGTGAGTGGAACACTTCACTGAATGATGACAGTAGTATTAGTACTATGACTGATTGTGTACCTCAGCTTCTCTTTCCTTTAGTAGTCTCCTGATCTCCTCCTTCTCCTGCTGCAATGAGGAGATCTGCTCCTCCTGCTCCTCCTGCTCCTCCCCAGGAAACATTCAACATGTAAATGTTCATGTCCTCCTCCCATGAAGAGCGTTGCAGTAAAGACACGTTACCTCTCCTCCTCCTTCGCCTCCCTTCTGGCTCTTCTGCGCCTCCTTCCTCAACTCCTCCACCCTCTCCTCCTCGCTCTCCCTCAGCCTCTGGATTTCTTTTGACAGAGCTGTCAGCTTCACCTCCTGCTCCTCCTCCCCCTGTTGCAGTCTGCTTCTCCAGCTCTCCTCTGCCTTGTCCTTCTCCTGCCGGGCCTCCTCCAGCTCCTTCATCATCTCTCTCCTCCTCCTCTCCAGGGCCTTGGCTCGAGCTCTCAGCTCCTCCAGCTCTCCTCTCTCCACCTCCGCCTCCTCCCTGACCTTCACCTCCTCCTTCAGGGCGCTCCTCAGACGCTCGTCCTCTGCGTGGCTCGCCTGCACGATGAATGTTTAAAGGAACAGTACAGCGCTGAAGTCTGGTGTTAGCGTAGTATAAAGATGAAGTCTGGTGTTAGCGTAGTATAAAGATGAAGTCTGGTGTTAGCGTAGTATAAAGATGAAGTCTGGTGTTAGTGTAGCTTAGCATAAAGATGAAGACTGGTGTTAGCATAGCTTAGCATAAAGATGAAGTCAGGTGTTAGCGTAGTATAAAGATGAAGTCTGGTGTTAGCGTAGTATAAAGATGAAGTCTGGTGTTAGCGTAGTATAAAGATGAAGTCTGGTGTTAGTGTAGCTTAGCATAAAGATGAAGACTGGTGTTAGCATAGCTTAGCATAAAGATGAAGTCAGGTGTTAGCTTAGCATGAAGATGAAGTCTGGTGTTAGCTTAGCATGAAGATGAAGTCTGATGTTAGCTTAGCTTAGCATAAAGATGAAGTCTGGTGTTCGCTTAGCATGAAGATGAAGTCTGGCGTTAGCTTAGCATAAAGATGAAGTCTGGTGTTAGCTTAGCATGAAGATGAAGTCTGATGTTAGCTTAGCTTAGCATAAAGATGAAGTCTGGTGTTAGCTTAGCATAAAGATGAAGTCTGGTGTTAGCTTAGCATGAAGACTGTCCAGTCGTTACTGAGACCAGCAGGAGGTGCCGTACCTGCAGGAGGAGCTTCAGCCTGGTCACCTCCTGGAGCGCCACGGTCAGACTCTCCTCCTCCTCCTGGGCCTCCTCCCTCTTCCTCTGCTCCTTCTGCACCTCCTCTCTCAGAGCAATCACCTCCTTCTCCATCCTCATTAATGTCTCCTGTAAATACTCCTTCTCCTTCACCTCCTCTCTGAGAGCAGTCACCTCCTTCTCTGTCATCATTAATGTATCTTGTAAATACTCCTTTTCCTTCTGCTCCCTCTGCACTTCCTCTCTGAGTGATGTTATGTGTTCTTCTCTTCTTTTCATCAGCTCCTCCTCCGCCTCCAGCTTCTCTCTTTGGTCCTTCTGCACCTCCTTCTCTGTCCTTATTAATGTCTTTTGTACATACTCCTTCTCTTTGTGCTCCTTCTGTACTTCCTCTCTGAGTGATGTTATGTCTTCTCTTCTCTTCATCAGCTCCTCCTGCGCCTCCATCTTCTCTCTTTGGTCCTTCTGCACCTCCTTTTTGAGAGCAATCACCTCCTTCTCCACCCTCATTAATGTCTTTTGTGCATACTCCTTCTCCTTGTGCTCCTGTTGCACCTCCTCCCTGAGAGCAGTCACCTCCTTCTCTTTCATCATTAATGTCTCTTGTACATACTCCTTCTCCTTTTGCACCTCCTCTCTGAGATCAGTCACCTCCTTCTCCGTTCTCATTAATGCCTCTTGTACATACTTCTTCTCTTTGTGCTCCTTCTGCACCTCCTCTCTGAGTGATGTTATGTATTCTCTTCTCTTCATCAGCTCCTCCTGCGCCTCCAGCTTCTCTCTTTGGTCCTTCTGCACCTCCTTTTTGAGAGCAATCACCTCCTTCTCCACCCTCATTAATGTCTTTTGTGCATACTCCTTCTCCTTGTGCTCCTGTTGCACCTCCTCCCTGAGAGCAGTCACCTCCTTCTCTTTCATCATTAATGTCTCTTGTACATACTCCTTCTCCTTTTGCACCTCCTCTCTGAGATCAGTCACCTCCTTCTCCGTTCTCATTAATGCCTCTTGTACATACTTCTTCTCTTTGTGCTCCTTCTGCACCTCCTCTCTGAGTGATGTTATGTATTCTCTTCTCTTCATCAGCTCCTCCTGCGCCTCCATCTTCTCTCTTTGGTCTTCCTGCACCTCCTCTCTGAGAGCAGTCACCTCCTTCTCTTTCATCATTAATGTCTCTTGTACATACTCCTTCTCTTTGTGCTCCTTCTGCACCTCCTCTCTGAGTGATGTTATGTCTTCTCTTCTCTTCATCAGCTCCTCCTGCGCCTCCATCTTCTCTCTTTGGTCCTTCTGCACCTCCTTTTTGAGAGCAATCACCTCCTTCTCCACCCTCATTAATGTCTTGTGTGCATACTCCTTCTCCTTGTGCTCATTTTGCACCTCCTCCCTGAGAGCAGTCACCTCCTTCTCTTTCATCATTAATGTCTCTTGTACATACTCCTTCTCCTTGTGCTCATTTTGCACCTCCTCCCTGAGAGCAGTCACATCCTTCTCTGTTCTCATTAATGTCTCTTGTAAATACTGCTTCTCTTTGTGCTCCTCCTGCACCTCCTCTCTGAGTGATGTTATGTCTTCTTCTCTTCTTATCAGCTCCTCCTGCGCCTCCAGCTTCTCTCTTTGGTCCTTCTGCACCTCCACTCTGAGAGCAAGCACCTCCTTCTCTGTTCTCATTAATGTCTCTTGTAAATACTGCTTCTCTTTGTGCTCCTCCTGCACCTCCTCTCTGAGTGATGTTATGTCTTCTTCTCTTCTTATCAGCTCCTCCTGCGCCTCCAGCTTCTCTCTTTGGTCCTTCTGCACCTCCACTCTGAGAGCAAGCACCTCCTTCTCTGTTCTCATTAATGTCTCTTGTAAATACTGCTTCTCCTTGTTCTCCTTCTGCACCTCCTCTCTGAGTGATGTCATGTCTTCTCTTGTCTTCATCAGCTCCTCCTCCGCCTCCATATTCTGTCTTTGCTCCTTTTGCATCTCCTCTCTTAGAGCAGTCACTGTATCCTCGCTCTTCGTCCTCAGCTCCTCCTGGGCCTCCTCTCTCCGCCTCCACTCCTCCTGAGCCTCCCTTTTCTCACATTGTTCTCTTTTCACCTCCTCTCTTAGAGCTACCACCTCCTTCTCAGCCCTTCTCAGCTCTTCCTGCGTCTTCTCTACTCTCCTCTGTTCATCCTCTTTGAGGGTTGTCATCTCCTCCTGGATCTCCTTATTCTTCTTTTCTTCCTTCTGCACCTCCTGCCTGAGAGATTTCACCTCCCTCTCGCTCCTCCACAGTCTCGCCTTCTCCTCCTCTAGCTCTCTCGTTCTGGACCTCTCTCTTTCCTCCAAAAGGAGGTGCTGACCTCTCCCAGCTTCCACCAATCTCCCTTGCTCCTCTTTCTCCTCCTCTAGCCTCCTCTTCTCCTCCTCCGTCCTCCTCAGATCCTCTCTTTTCTCCTGCACCTCCATCTCCTCTAACCTGTCATCCAACTTCCTCTTCTCCTCCCTTGCTCTCCACAGGGCCTCCTTCACCTCCTCCAGCTCCTCCTCCACCTGTCTCACTTTCTCCTCGAGGCTTTTCTTCTCCTCCTCCACCTCTAACAGCTTGCCCTCCAGCCTTCTCCTCTTCTCCACCTCCATTGTCCTCAGAGCCTCCCTCTCTCTCCCGTCCTCCTCCTCCATTTCTTTTAGCGTAGCTCGTAGGTGCTGCGCCTCCTCTTCTCGCTCCTTCAGGATACGGTTGACCTTCGCCACATCCTTAAAGCTTCGCTCAGCCTTCTCCCTCGACTCTTTCACCTCCTCCTCCAGCCCGTTGCAGGCCTCCTTCCTCTCTCTGGCTCTCCTCTTTGCTCCCTCTCCTTCAGCCCGCGCCTCCTGTAGCTCCCTGGCCTGGGAGGAGATGGTCACATCCTTTTCTCCTCCCTCCCATCTCTCCTTCTTGAGGAACGCCAATGTTTCTTTCAGCAGCGCCTCCTGCTGCTCCTCCCTCCTCGCGATCTGCTTCAGTTTGTCGTGCGCCTCCTGACGCTCCCTTTCTCCCTCCTCCTTCTGCTCCAGAGCCAACCTCAGCTGCTCCTTCAGCTCCTCCACCTCCTCCTCCCTCTCCCTCACGGCGCTCATCTGCCGCTCCAGGCTGCGCTCCCTCCGCTCCACCTGCTCCTTCACCTCCTCCTCCTCCTCCTTGGCTACACTCAGCCTCACCCTCAGAAGCTCCACCTCCTCCTCTAGTCTCCTCTTCCTCACCTCCTCTTTTTCTTGCAGTCTCTCCCTCTGTCGTTTCTCCTCCTGTAGCGCAGAGGTTTCTTTCCTCAGTCTGTTGATTTCCTCCTCCACCTCCTCCACCCTCCTCCTCCATATTTTCACCTCCTCTGCTTCACTCCTCAACCTCTCCTCCTTCTCTCTTTCTAATCTTTCCATCCGGTCGCAGAGCGCCTCCACCTCCTCCCCCCTATTCACCTCCTCTTCTCTCAGCCTGACCTCTGCCCTCTTCAACGCCTCCTCCCTCTTCATCTCCTCCTCCCTCAGCCTGACCTCGGTCCTCTTCACCTCCTCCCTCAGCCTCTCCACCTCCTTCTGTCTGTTTTGCTCCTCCTCCATCAGCCCCTCTGTGCGCCTCCTCAGTGCCTCCACCTCTCCGTCCCTCATCCCTAGCTCCTCGCTCAGAGCCTCCCTCTCTTTCTGCCAGGCCTCCTTCTCCTCCTCCTCCTTCCTTCTCCCCGTCTTCTCCAGGTCTTCCACCTCCTTCGTCAGCCTTTCAGTTTTTCCCCTCAGAGCCTCCTTTTCCTCTTCACTGCTCTTCCTCTCCTCTTTCCTCCTCTCCTCCTCCTCTTCTCTCCTGGTTGTCGTTCTCTCCAGCTCTGCTCGTAGACACTCAATCTCCCCTTCAAAATAAAAGCCCAAAACACTGATGTTAAAAACACAACTTATTATGTTATAATAATAAGAATAATAATAATAATAATAATAATAGGTGACTTTTTATTTGCTCCGCCCCGATGCGCACGCACACGGCGGCGAGGCGGCGAGACGCGACGCGTAGAGACAGAGAGACATGCTGCTGTGAAGACGATCAATAACAGACGTTTAGTTTAAAAGAACAAAGACGTCTTTAAGAAAGGGACCTGACATTACTGCTGCTGTCATCTGGAGGATAGAGAAAGTTACAGGGGGGTGGGCGGAGATTATTAATAAAAAAAACTCAAAAGAGCCATATGCGTCACCGGAAGAGCCATATAGGGCTCAGAACCAGAGGCTCACGACACCCGTGTTAGATAATGATCAGCATGAAGATGAAGGTGATGATGAAGGCGATGAAGATGAAGGACTGACCCTGTAGCGCTGCTTTGACCTGTTGCACGGTGACGACCCGAGTGACCAGCTGACTCCTGTCCACCTCCGACTGGGAGAGCTGCTCCAACTGCTGGTGGAGCTGCTGCTGCAGGGCCTCCAGCACACACCTGAGGTACAAGTACACACATGAGGTACAAGTACACACCTGAGGTACAATCACCCACCTGAGGTACAAGCACACACCTGAGGTACAAGCACACACCTGAGGTACAAGCACACACCTGAGGTACTACAAGTACACACCTGAGGTACAAGTACACACATGAGGTATTACAAGTACACATATGAGGTACAAGTACACACCTGAGGTACAAGTACACACATGAGGTACTACAAGTACACACCTGAGGTACAAGTACACACCTGAGGTACAAGTACACACCTGAGGTACAAGCACACACAATGTGTGTGTATATAGAGGTATTGCACTCAGTACCTGAGCTCCTGCTGCTCCTCCTGCAGCTGCTCCCTCTCTCTCAGGAGGTGCTCCTGCTCCTCCTGCTGCCTCCTGCTCTCCCACCGCTGCTCCTCCTGCTGCCGTTCTCTCTTCCTCAGCTCCTCCTCTTGCTGCCTCAGCTGCTGCTGCGCCTCCTTCAGCTCCACACACACTGAGGCATGCTGGGAGGAGAGCTGAGGACCCCCCACACACACACACACACACACACACACACACACACACACACACACACACACACACACACACACACACACACACACACACACACACACACACACACACACACACACACACACACACACACACACACACACACACACACACACACACGTCACACACGAGGCATCACACAGGTGGGCTGCGGTCACATGACCTACTCTTCACCTCTTCCAGCTGATCTTCATCCCTCCCTCTCTCCTCCTTCAGGGAGACCAACAGCCTCTTCTCCTCCTCCAGCATTCTCTCCATCTCTCTCTCTCCTCCTCTGAGCTGACGGAGGACGTCGGCCTCCTCCTCTCGCTGAGCTCTAACCGAGCCAAGAGATCAACACTCAGGATCCACGATCAGAGCCAATGATCAGGGATCGTCCACCAGACCCACCTGAGCTGGGAGAGATCCAGGTGGAGGCGCTTCACCTCCCTCTGCAGAGAGGTGACCTCTGACCTCACGGACCTCAGCTGGGATTGGCTGTCTGACAGCTCACCCTCCAGCTGCAGACAGACACAGGTGAGAGAGACAGGTGAGAGAGACAGGAGAGAGAGACAGGAGAGAGAGAAAGGCGATAGAGACAGGTGAGAGAGACAGGTGAGAGAGACAGGAGAGAGAGAAAGGCGATAGAGACAGGAGAGAGAGACAGGTGAGAGAGACAGGAGAGAGAGACAGGTGAGAGAGAAAGGCGATAGAGACAGGTGAGAGAGACAGGAGAGAGAGACAGGTGATAGAGACAGGTGAGAGAGACAGGTGAGAGAGACAGGAGAGAGAGACAGGAGAGAGAGAAAGGCGATAGAGACAGGTGAGAGAGACAGGTGAGAGAGAAAGGCGATAGAGACAGGAGAGAGAGACAGGTGAGAGAGACAGGAGAGAGAGACAGGAGAGAGACAGGAGAGAGAGACAGGTGAGAGAGACAGGTGAGAGAGACAGGTGAGAGAGACAGGTGAGGTAGAGACAGGTGAGAGAGAGACAGGCGATAGAGACAGGAGAGAGAGACAGGTGAGAGAGACAGGTGAGAGAGACAGGAGAGAGAGACAGGTGAGAGAGACAGGTGAGAGAGAGACAGGAGAGACAGGTGAGAGAGAAAGGCGATAGAGACAGGAGAGAGAGACAGGTGAGAGAGACAGGAGAGAGAGACAGGTGAGAGAGAAAGGCGATAGAGACAGGAGAGAGAGACAGGTGAGAGAGACAGGAGA